>BSAI01000104.1:525930-584835 GCA_036245035.1 Adrianichthys oophorus
AGACCAAAGAGGAGGTTTATGGATGCAGTGAACGAAGACATGAAGGTTGCTCACAGCTCAGGAACAAGCCCTGAGCACCAGAGCATTAGAGGCTCAGATCTACCGCACCAGACAAAACTCAAGGTGTAGGCTGTGCAAAGAGACTGGAATAGTATACAGGAACATGTGTGCAGAATATGGACTGGAAACCCCAAATGGTGAACCAACCAGACGTTGTGGTGGTGGATAAAGACCAGAGGAGAGCTGTTGGCAGTACCAAGCAATGGCAACATCAAGAAGAATGAACATGAGAAACTGGAGAAGTACCAGGAACTCAGAGAAGAACTGGAGAAAGCTTGGAAGGTGAAGGTGACAGTGGTGCCCGAGGTAATTGCAGCACTCGGGGCTATAACCCTCAAACTGGAGGAGTGGCTACAGCAGATCCCTGGAAAGACCTCAGACATCTCAGTCCAGAAAAGTGCAGTGCTAGAAACAGTTAAGATACTGCAGGACCCTCAAGCAGAATGAAATGTAAATGTCCCCTACCACAGGTGTAGTTAATGCTAAAGTGACCACAGAAATATGTGGAAATATGTTTGCCGAAATGTACAGGATTACTCACAGGGACACAATTTCTTTCTTTCCTATCTGGAAGATCATTTTTCGCTCCTTTTTTAAAAAAGAAAAAAACAAACTGGAGAAAGCTGCATAGATCCAGCAACTGTTTCATTTTGAAGTCATGTTTGGATTATTTAAATTCACAAAAATCCAAGGTCTTTGTCATAAAGCTTTCATTCTATCCCCTGCTTCTATAATGCCAGGATCTGTTATGTTTGTTTGGCTGTTTGTGTTGTTTTGTTGTTTATGTTTTGATTTGTGTTACTATGTTTTTGTGTGTGTGTGTTTTAATGTAGTAGTTTTATTTTTAGCTAATAGTGACTTCATTCATGCTCTCTGTTTCCTTTCATCAGGTCCTCTAGAGTTAAAGTCTCATTAGTCGTCACACGCAGGTGTGAGAGTTTTGTCCTCTGCATTTGACCCATCCCCTGGGGGAGGGGTGAGCTGCAGACACAGCCGCGCTCTGGAACCATTTGGTGGTTCAACACCCCCCATCCAACCCCCATAATGCTGAGTGTCAAACAGGGAGGCACTGGATCCCAATTCTAGTCTTTGGCATGACTCAACCATGGGTTTGAATCACGACGACCAGTCTCAGGGCGGACACTATTATTGTCTCCAGGCTTTGTCATGCTTTGGTTGTTGGTTCAGTTGTAAGTTGTGTTTTGCTGTCTGGGTTTCCTTCCACCAGTGTCTTGTTAACCTTGAGTTTTGTCTCTCCTTCCTATTTTCCTGCATATCTTATAACAATTCACTTTTGAAACAGCATTATTTATGTTCACAGATGTTGGCAACATGACTATCATCTGGTTTTTCTTTTTTTGTGTTTTTATGTAAATGTGCAAAGAAAGAAACTACAATTTAATGTAAATTGTATCTAAACAATTACAGGAAACTCACAGGAAATTGACTTTTGACAGAAAAAAAGGAAAAGGGAGTAAAAGAAAAGAAATAAGAAAACCTAAAAAGAAGTTCTAAAATGCAACAAATATTCAATTCACAGCTTTTGATTTCTACTGGAAACTGCTTCAAATGTCATTAGTCAGCTCAGAATCTCTCCGATGAATTAACTCCAATAGAAAAGATGACTGTCTTATATGGTTGATTTAGAATGCATGGATCAATAAATCAATTCTGCTCCTGTGAATTGCTGAAACAAGAACAGCTGCTTGCACTTTAACTGTACTTGTGGGAATTATGTTTCCAAAAGCATCTTTTTAGTCTGATGACAAAATTATTCACAAATAAGCTCTTTTCCAAGTGGCATTTTTTTCATCTGCTCCTGATTCACAATGAAAGAAATAATCAGAAATGCAAATTTGAGCTGAATTTTCTTTAAACATGTCCTCCATCATCAGACACATGCTACAAACATGTTAAAAACACAATTTTAGTGAGAGCGGGTCACTTTGATAAAGTCAGTTGTATTTGTTTTCAATACCCATATTATATTTAGGGTTAAGTTCTAGGAACTTGTAGCTATATATATATATATATATATATATATATTAGTCATACTTGGTATGCTGAAAAGTGGTGTTGCCATCAAATGAATCATGATTTCTCGCTTCAGCTGCTTGTGCACAAAATTCAATTTAATTAAAGCCTCTACTTTGGGATTTAAAACAATAATAATAAGCTACGTATGTTCTAATTGTTTCAGAAGGGTTTGCTGGATAGGATTTTACAAACATAAAAGCTTTAATGACTGTAATGAAAAAGGGATTCTGATTGCTCAGCAATCACTATTTGCTTCAGAGCCAAATTAACTAAACTAAATCTGTTCAGTTAGATAATAATCCTAATTGGACTTCATTATCTGGTGAGGCAGACAATTGCCACAGCTTCAGGAATGTCTCGTGACTGTTATTTTTAAAACTATGTTTTTTTTTTACCCAAATCTGTTTATTTAATTTTGTCGATTGTTTGTTGTCCTGCCAATGGTCCCACCCAAAATTCATAGATACTTTTCTAATGAACTCTGCAAACTCTGCAAACTCTGAAACTCAGCTCTGAAACATGTCCTAGAAAACACAGGTTTTTTAGGCTAAAAATGGCAAAATCATGTTTTAAAAAACCACTGAGAACACTTTGAAAATGGATCTAAAGGTGATAAGATTGGGACTTATAGATTTTTCTGGTCTTTTCTCTTCTCTCTTTTCCTGCCCCCATCCTCTCCTTTTTTCCTCTTGATGTTTTGAAAGCATACTCTGTCCTTGTCTTTCTCTCTTCACCCGTAGATTCTGTCACAGAGGCCAAAGATGGTAAGAAGTGGTTTTGTGTGGCAGCAGTGGAAGGTAATTGCTGCTGAAGCCTGAGGCTGGCGTTACATGGGCTGCTGCTTTATTGCAGCGCTGTTATGGGATACTGTTTTTGTCTCATCTGGATCGATTCTCTGACCAAGGAAAGCTGGATTGAATGAATGTCACTTGCTTGTGGGGGCAGGGCAGTTGGGATTGGGATCTTTATGCTAATCTGTAGATTCTAGGATGGATTTGACATTTACACTTGAAGCCCGAGAGAAGCCTTCTGATTTACAAGGATTACATTTACAATTTAGAACATTTTCCACCATCACAGCAATGATTTGAGTTCTTACGTATGTTGTCCTTTCCTTCACCCGAGTTCATTTGTAAAATATTAAGCACTGTTTTCCGTTGTCAGGTTAATCCACTGAGGAAGCAGGTCATGGACAAAATGTCAAATAATGGTGAATGTAAAAGTGATGTGGGATTTCTCTGCATTTTTCACTTTATATGTATTTGTCCTCCTGCCTTCGTTTAATACTTACACACGGATCTCAAACACAACCTTGATTTATAGCCACCTTTTCCGGATAACCAGCTTCTAAAATGACATAGCTCCTAATTAGGACTGAACTGGTCCCCAGAAGGACCATTGTCCCTGACAAGATCAGAGAATATCTGGGAAAGATCCTAATGAGGTAACAAAAGCCAGAGAACGCAGACGGATAAAGTGGAGCTGAAGCTCTACTCTGGTGTATTTATGTCATCCCGGCGTACCGCACAGAGACGATTGTTTGGGTGCTGCTGTCTCCTCTGTCTAGCTTCCACTCTTTACCTGAGTGCATCTGCAAGAGCAAATTCTGCTTTTTTCTTCACCCCACAGAAGTCATGTGACTCAGCGCAGTGAAGCGCAGGTCATTTGTGCTATTTTGCTTTTGTACTTGGATTTCTACATGACAAAGGTAATACTTCCTTAAATAATTAAAAAAATTGTCCTGTCTTTAACTTTTGAAACATCAGTCTTCTTTATGGCTTGATTCCACTGACCTACTCTGATCATCTTTTGATCCATTTTCAAAGTGTTCCCAGTGGTCTTTTAATTATGATTGTCCTTTTTAGCCAAAGTAAAAAAATGTGTTGTTTTCTAGGACCTAGTTTCTGAAGAGCAGCAGGAGTTCATTAGAAATTTGCGCCTGACTTGAGGGCGGGACCATTAACCCCAAGCAACCCTGTCCTCCCCTCCCATCCCTTGAGAGCTCTCTGTTTACACTCTTTCCCACTAGCTTACAGCCCCTAACAACCCCAAGCTAACATTATTGGTGCAACCAAAGTGATGAGCAATATTGGAGCAATCCAGCCGTACAGTTTTGATCCAGATTCCAGCTCAGGAGAGGAAAACAAAGGCATACATGGGTCTGTTTGTCTGCAGGTGGATGCACCAGAATGGAGCGCAGCAGAGAGCTTGTGGCCTTGGTTGTTTGTTTGTTGATTAATGACCAGAGTTAATGGGGGATATTTCTTTCAATAAAAGTGATTTAGGAAGCTAGTAGAGGACTATGTTTCTTTGAAACAATTTTTTTCCTGCTAAAACAGGAACTTTCCCTCTGAAATGATGCTTTGGATCATTTAACATACAAACTACTTTTCCGCCGCTGCAGCAGAGCGAGGTCAGTGCAAGCTCGGTAGCCATTTCCATGACAACACAATGCACCAGGTATCAGTAATCCACTTCTCCTAAAAAACAATTTAAAGTCAAAAAATAATAACATGAACATACCAATAATTGATTATTGTTTTCTTTCATAAATGACCATGGTATAAGTGGGATATTGACCTTTGAGGTGTCCATTATCAGAAATTAATGGACAACTTGGACTACTAATGGACTACTTTCTGATAATGGAAACCTTGAAGGGCATTATCCCAAACATTTGATAATATGAAACCAACTGAAGCCCGGTGCAGATCAAGCACTAACCAATGAGACCCCTTTCCTCCAATTTTGAATAACAGTTAAACTCAGACAGGCAAACGTACAGCTGTTGGCGAATGTATATTTGACGCACCAAATCTTTTAGTTTAGATTTGACCTCAGAGCTGTTTGTAAGTTAACTATTTGTCTTCAAAGCAGTTTTGTGCTTGTCTGACGCATCCACACACAAACTGATGTTTTTGTTTCTTTGGTTTCATTTGGGCTCTGTTGTTGTATTACAATGGCGTGATATCATGATGGAAGCAAACAGGACTTTCTGTGGATTCTCAGCAGCTCTGTTGATCCCCCTGAGATAAATGAGATCTTAATATTTACAGACAGTTCATTTGTTGTGAGTGTTTGTTTGCCCTTACAGTGTGTGCTGTGTTGCCAGTGTTGTTTCAGCCATGCCAGAGCTCTCCTGTGGAGTACAAACTGCACAATTCTGCCTTCTAGAACTGCCACTGTTCATTATGGAGAGATTCTGCCCGTGTCTTAATGTGTGCGCGTGGATGTGAGAAAGTGTTGTGTGGGTCAAGCTGGAAAAACTCTGAATCCACAGTAAAATGTCAAGTTGCTGTTCTGCTTTAGCACAGCTCCAGCAGCCAAAAGCCGCCTTCTTCTGCTCTGTGGACTACTTATGTAAAAAATCACCAAGGACAGTGAGTGAGTGAAATTCATTTGTGTTTGTCAATAATGTGTTTTTATTTTGCTACAAATATGATAATTGCTAGTTGTTTGAATGCAGACAGAGCTAAAGAATTTCTGTTAACAGACTATATTTTAATTTCTAGAATGTGTTTAGTGTGGTGTGTTGGGTTGAGGATCCGAGTGCAGATTCTGGGGGCAGATAAAGGGGCAAATCTTAATATAGAGTGTATGCATTTGAGTTTTAATTAGTTTGTTGATAGAGATTTTTGTGTTCTATTTAATAAATACTATACCTTGGTGAAAACCAGGAGTTTTCTTGACTTTTATAAATACTGTATTTTCCAGAGAATAAGTCACACTGGAGTGTAAGTCGTAGGAGACAAAACATGCATAAGTACAAAAAAAAAAACATTTATAAGTCACACTTTTAGAAAAACTCTAAGGCTTCTGAACAAATCTGCCAAACCAGGCATAACGCTACGTTCACACCAAGCAGAATTTGAGATATTTAAAGCTCCAAAGAAGGTATTTAAGTTACATTGATGTTTTCTAACTTTGAAGAAGCTAGCATCTAACTGTCATGTAATGATTAGTGCTCTGAATTGATGAAAAATAATCAGATTAATCACACTTTTAGATTGTGATTAATCAACATCTTTTACTAGGTAAATTTTAGCTTTTGAACAAAAAAAAAAAAAAAGCCAGAGAGAACATTTTCCTTCATTTTTATTGTCTAAAATGTTTTCATGTGTAAAGTGTTAACTCAGATATCCCAGAAATGTAATTTGTGTTCACAAAACACATCAACAGTAAGATAAGCAGAACCAGACTTTAAAGTCTGTAGTTTTACTTCAAGAAAACAAAGATGCTGATATGCAGCCTAAAGAAACAAACATACTTTAAAACGTACAGGTGAATACTCAAATCTGATTGGTTGTTAGGTGTTCGTGCACATCTAAAAAATAAGTTCTGGTCACATAGCCCAGATGTTCCACATCAACTGATGCCTCATTGAACCTATAGTGGTGATCAGCATATATATCGCTTACCTTTGCCGCAGCAGTCGAGTCAGCGACCCTTTGTTGCGTTACCATTACAATGGGCCGGACCACCAATCAAATAGTCAGCTTTTTTGACACCACTGTCAGGTGGTGGTGGGCGGCTTGTCTGGGGTGGTGGGGCTCTTGGGGATGGGGCTACGCACCGGGCCCCCTGGTGCGGTGGGAGGGCTGCTCTTCTGGCTGGGCTAGGGCTTGCACTGTGTGCTTCCATACCTCACTGCTCTCAGGTTTTGGGGGCCCGTGTGGCGGTCCTGCGGGCCCCGGTCTGGGTGCTTGGCCGGGCTGCCCACAGTATGGGTGTAGGGGGACCGTGGTTGCTGCTGCTGCCACAGCGGGTGTTTTGGTGTGGTGTTGGCTGGTAGCTGTCCCTCCTTTTTTTTTTTTTTACATTCCATCATTGACCTCAACTTAACATGGGCATTCTCCTGAGCACAGGTGTCGGCTCACCTTTGCATAGTTGGTTAGCATGATGGAATGAGGTGCTTTACATGTGTTGGTTTGCATGCATAGGTGTGCGTGTGAACTGTATGTTGACAAGTTAGTGAAGACTCTTGAACAGCAGGTATGTTTGTAACAACTGAGTGTGTGGACAGAGTAACATTCACACTTGACTGTAATGATTATAAACTTCCAGCATCTTGTTGTGTTATGATTCCCCCCCAGGTCATCCTCCAACGTTAGTTTAAATTACAAAAGGGGTTTATATGAATATACGCCTTGTGTGTCCGATGATTTACAACCCCCGATTGTAAGAGTAAAATCTGTCCAACACAAGAGGCTGTCAGCGCATATCTGTTTGCTCAGCTGTTGGACAGGACAAGTTAGAAAAAGAAAGAAACAGCGATTAGTCAGTCATTCTATTTATCAGAATAACCATTCTAACTCTGCAACTTTTTTTTTTTTACATCGTCTTGATAATACTTTTTTATTCCATTCTAGTTTTTTGCTGTTGTGCAAGCTATTTCCGAACATTGCTAAACTGTTTTAGAGATTCCCATGGTTACTCACTTCACCTTTTGTAGTATTTGCATTTTAAATATATTTAAACATTTGCCAAGAAAAAATCTAGTCTCAAAATAATGACAAAACTAGCATGTGTGCACTTAGGTAATTAGGTAGTTTCTAAATTCCATTTGCCAAATCGGTGCAACACTCCTTTGTGAGAAGTAGGTAGCTCAACCTAAAACAGCAATGGAACGATCTGAAAAGAAAAACGCAAACTTTCATTCTAGCACACATGTTGTTGATTGCTTATGCACTCATTAACACTAATTTTATGCTAGGCTATGTACGCTAGCATCAACTAAATTTAAGACAGAGGCAGTGTCCAATTTCTCTCCCTACTCCCTAACTGCTAAAATACTATTCATTCATTTTCTAAACCGTTTTATCCCTTTTGGGGTCACGGGGCTGCCGGAGTCCAACCCGGCCACTCACGAAGGCAGGGGACACCCCTGAACAGTGGCCACAATCACACACCCATGCACACTCACACCTAGGGAGAACTTAGAGTGACCAATTAACCTATGAAGCATGTTTTTGGATGGTGGGGGAAAGCCGGAGTCCCAGGAGAAAACTCACGCATGCATAGGGAGAACATGCAAACTCCACACAGAAAGGTCCCCCATTGGTGGCACTGTTTGAAGTCCCCAGCCAGGACTTGAACCGGGAACCTTCTTCCTGTGAGGCAAGAGCCTTCCCAGAGTCTTCTGGAAAATTTCTAGGGCACAAGATTTTGGAATAGCGGATTCGGACAGTTCTATGAAATGGTGAACTCACTTTATAGCACATTGAGTAGTGAAGGATTCAGACACAAGCCACATGTTATTTGATTCTGTCAGAGTTTTTAGTACATATTCAGTGTAGATCCAAATAAAATTTGCTTCTAATTTTCAGGGATTTTCTCTTGTCCCCAATAGTACTTTGTTTTTCATTCAGTTTACTGTACTCCAACTACCTATTAAACACACCAGTATGTTTTTTTCCCCTTTTTTAAATTACAAATTTCTTTTTTTGGGACTTAAGGTCCGCAGTCCATGATTTTGCCTGTGATATCTTAAACAACATTACGTTTATTTCTCTTAGCACAGACAGAAGTGATCACAGTAAAACAGTCATGTGGCCATCGAGAATGCTCATTCAGTGCCACTTTTTAATTTTAACTAAAAACAAAAGAAATGGAGCCGCTCACAGCACACCATTCCCTCCGTGCTGTGCTAATGCCACTACGGAGGTTGATGCTTGACATTCCTGGCCTTGCTCGAAATCTCCTTTTACCATGCAAGATTGTGCTCCGTTAAAATACACAGTGGTGGGCTGAATGGCAGCACTGTAGGCGGTCAGCCTCTGATTGAAGGATTGCAGGTTTGATTCCCGCCTTTCCCGCCCATGTGTGTCGAAGTGTCCTTGGGTAAGACACTGAACCCCACATTGCCTCTGATGGAAGGTTGGCGCCAGTGTTTGGCAGCAGTGCCACCATCAGTGTGTGAATGGGTGAATGGGACCGTGACTATAAAGCACTTTGGGCCTTCAATGAAGGTAGAAAAGAGCTATATAAGTATACGCCATTTATTGTACTGCTATTTTGTTACTCAACAGTAAAGAAAAATCATTTGTTAAAAAAAAGTCTGGCTGTATTCTTGAGTATTTAATACAAAAGGCTCTGCTAAGACAAAGCCATCAAAGTGAAAAAAGTCCACAATCAAGCCTATCTGTGTGAGGACGTCAGTATTGATGCATCTTGCAGGGCAGTTTCCTTTTAGAAATGCTGTCTTTGCTTGACAGCATTTCCTTGGAGGATACACCATTACTGCAGTCGGCAGTGGAGGTATTCTTTTTTCCCCGTTTAAAAAAAACCTGCACTAAACAAACTTTTTTCAAGGTCATTGTCACATGGTTTCCATGCTTACTTGTGATTTTCTTCACTGAAGACCATGCTCAGCTGGGTTTTGTAAAAGTATAACTGCATAAATGTCTTGAATTCAGTGAAAACACTCTACTTGAGAAGGATGGAAAAACTTAGCACTGTTAGTAACAGCTGGCCTCTGTAAATCTGCAGTCAAACCGCATTCTGGAGCTATTGATAATTTAAAACAGCACCTATTGAGTCCCTATATAATCAGTGTTGACATGAACTGCTGCCCACAGCTCTAGAGCTCTCTGAAACACCCACTATCTATCTACCCCACATGAATGTTTATTATTCTGGGGAGAAATGGAGTATAAACATACAGCTGAGTACTGCAGTGGGTGTCCTAGTTATTACTGTCAATACCGCCCATTTACTGCCAAACCAGCTCTATTATTAGACTTCACTGGACTCTCATCAGGTATCTTCAAAGTTTGCAACATAAATCACATTTGACTGCTTTTTTTCCCCTCCTCTGTGAAGTGCCGCGATGTGATCCATGAGGTCGGACATATGTTTCACGTCACAGAGGAAGAAAAATAATGGAAGTTTCCCTTGTTACGCTCTGCATTATTTTTCTTTCTCTTTCCATTTTCCATGTGCGAGATATCTGAGGCGAGCCGGGTGGAGCCAATGCATTTTCCTATATATTTCAAAGAACTCCACTGTGTTCTTTTTTAGGATGTCATTGTTTCAGTTTAGGGAGGCCCCCTGAGCTTTCAGTCGTCAACAGATGACAGAGTACGTACCAGAGCAAACTGTATAGCTATGATCTGCACTGAGCAGTTGTCATCACATTAGTAATGCTCATAATCCAGAAGAAAGACCTTACAGTACTTCAAATGGTCTCACATGATCGTGCATGCAGTCTCTGAGTTAGTCAATCAAAAAATGGTTTGGTATCGTTGCATTCAGGTTACCCTTAAGCCAAAAACTGCAAGAAAGCAACGTGAAAATTATGAAACACTTTAAAAGCAATGGCAGACAAATGTATCAAAGATGTCTCAATTTTAACGCCGCTGCTACAAATGCACTAGCACCAAAATGACGCCTAACCATAATTTGATTCAAACATTTGCATAATTTAAGGGAAAGCACAACAGGATTAAACTTTACTTATAACATCCTCACAAGGGTTAACCTTCTAAAGCTGTCTGGATGTGTGCTTCTATTCTCCCTCAGAGGAATATGATTGTTTTATCTATTTCATGTAAAACTATAATGGTCTGAATCCAATGTAGAGATGATGGGGCGGCCGTGGTGCAGTGGAAAGGGCAGTCGGCCTGTGATCGAAGGATTGCAGGTTTGATTCCCGCCTTGCCCGCCCATGTGTCGAAGTGTCCTTGGGCAAGACACCGAACCTCACATTGCCTCTGATGGAAGGTTGGCACCAGTATTCTGCAGCAGAGCCACCATGTGTGAAGGGGACTGTGACTGTAAAGCGCTTTGGGCCGTCAATGAAGGTAGAAAAGCGCTATATAAGTATACACCATTTACCATGTGCAGTTTTTTGAGTCTGTAGTCGAGTCTGGCTGCACAGTGGTGCAGTGGTTAGCGCTCTTGCCTCACAGCAAGAAGGTTCCCGGTTCAAGTCCTGGCTGGGGGCTTGAAACCGTGTCACCAATGGGGGACCTTTCTGTGTGGCGTTTGCATGTTCTCCCCGTGCATGCGTGGGTTTTCTCCGGGTACTCCGGCTTCCTCCCACCATCCAAAAACATGCTTCATAGGTTAATTGGTCACTCTAAATTGTCCCTAGGTGTGGATGTGAGTGTGCATGGGTGTGTGATTGTGGCCCCTCCGACAGACTGGCGACCAGTCCAGGGGTGTCCCCTGCCTTCACCCACGAGTAGCCGGGTTAGGCTCCGGGAGCCCCGTGACCCCGAAAGGCATAAAGCAGTTTGGAAAATGAATGAAAAAAAATGTAGTCGAGTCTGGGATCTCACTTGATCCCCCTTTTAAAAAGACAAAGGTTTTAAGAAACAACTAGAGGAGGTTTTGTCATTGCCATTGGGATGAAGTAAAAGTGGTGTTTTTGTTCCCGGCATTAGTTACACTGATAAAAGCATCCGTCCCCTTCACCTGCACAGAGGTTGACTCAAACAATTGCTGTGGGTTTTGGTGTTTTCTGGACTTGTGGACGGTCACTGGAAGGAGCTGCTGTATCTTAAGGGTAGTGCTGGTTTATCTTGCAGTTACCTCGTGGAATGTACAGGCGCCTCAATGGACGTCATAAAAATGGAAGGTTGTGTTACTGTGTGAAGTACTGTGAAGTATTCAAAAAGTGAATGTAAATTTCTTTTGTCGTACGGGTGAGGCTGTCACACGGTTCCCCTCACGCCACATTCTAGTCGTTAGTGCGGTGCGAGGACTGACCTCTTTCTGACCCAGCGCAAAGGTCACACACACAAGGTGATACGTTACTGCCTGTAGGATGTCCGCACAAACTACACTATGTCTGTTTTCCTCATTTATAACAGTCAGAATGAATCACAAGGAGCTTGCAATCATCCCTTAAACAGCGATAACAGGCTCCTTGCACAGTGCACAGGATTTGGTTGAAAAATGAAAAACTTGCACCTGCGAGTCACCTACTTCACCCTTACTCACCTTACATGTTGTATTGGTGTTGGTTTCAACTTGACACTCACAGCATGCCTGTAGAAAACAAAATGCATTTTGGCTTTCCTGGCTTATGGAGCGATGACCTTCATATTTCGTGTTGGCCACCTGAGTGCTTCACACAGGTTTGCCCGGAAGGACAGTTGTGATTCTGACTTTAAATACTGGAAAGTTATTCTACATCTCCATTATGGTGACATCATGAAATTAGAAACATAGCAAGTATTCATGCAGTACAATAGTTCAATGGAAGATGTTTACAGCCTCCCTTTTAGTTTTTGTTTGCTATATTCTGAATATTTACAATAATTTGGTTGTTTTAAGGCTATGCATTTGAAAAGCAAATAATAAAACTGAGCAAAAATAGGAAATGCTATTGCAAAGAGTTCTGATATATGAGATGCTTTGATTACTAGGCTAAAATCCTGTTTGAATTGGTACTTGTAGAGAGTCACCAAAACCTGCTAAAATGAAGGTTAGTCTCTACATGTTGAAATTATTGTGCTTTAATTGTTCTCTCTTCTTTGGGACAGGAAACGGTTTTGTTTTCTCACTGGTAAAAAGCAGCATTTGACACCACATTGGGTAATTTTATGACTCCAGCCCAGGTAGTGGTAATGAACTTTATGCACACTGTAATTAGGACTGACGCATAACTACAGCTTTAAAGTTTTGTTCATGTGGTCAGGTCACAGCTGTCACTAAATTATAAAGATCCCTCTGTCAGTGAGCTGAATTGATTGCAGATACACATTTTAAGATTGCTGTGTTTTCTCTACAATTAATCAAACTAAAAAGCCTTAAAAAAAAACAAAAACAAAACAGCAACAACAGTGCGCTCGAATCCAAGGATATATAAAGGTGAATTTTTCTGCAAACGAGGTTATCCATCCATCCATCCATCCATTTTCTTCCGCTTATCCGGGACCGGGTCGCGGGGGCAGCAGTCTAAGTAAAGATGCCCAGACTTCCCGCTCCCTAGCCACTTCCTCCAGCTCCTCTGGGGGGACCCCGAGTCGCCAGGCCAGCCGAGAGACGTAGTCTCTCCAGCGTGTCCTGGGTCTTCCCCGGGGCCTCCTCCCAGTGGGACATGCCTGGAACACCTCCCTAGGGAGGCGTCCAGGGGGCATCCGAACTAAATGCCCGAGCCACCTCAACTGGCTCCTCTCAATTTGGAGGAGAAGCGGCTCTACTCCGAGCTCCTCCCGGGTAACCGAGCTTCTCACCCTATCTCTAAGTGAGCGCCCAGCCACCCTACGGAGGAAGCTCATTTCAGCCGCCTGGATCCGGGATCTCGTTCTTTCGGTCATGACCCAGAGCTCATGACCATAGGTGAGTATTGGGGCGTAGATCGACCGGTAAATTGAGAGCCTTGCTTTCTGGTTTAGCTCTCTCTTCACCACAACGGACCGGTACAGCGACCGCATGACGGTGGACGCAGCACCAATCCGCCTGTCGATCTCACGCTCCGATCTTCCCTCACTCGTGAACAAGACCCCAAGATACTTAAACTCCTCCACTTGGGGAAGGAGCACTCCACCCACCCAGAGAGGGCAAACCACCTTTCTCCGGTCGAGAACCATGGCCTCAGACTTAGCGGTGCTGACCCTCATCCCAGCCGCTTCACACTTGGCTGCAAACCGTTCCAATGCATACTGGAGGTCCTGGTTCGATGAAGCCAACAGGACAACATCATCTGCAAAGAGCAGAGAGGAAATCCTGTGGTTCCCGAACCAGACCCCCTACGGACCTTGGCTGCACCTAGAAATTCTGTCCATAAAAACTATGAAAAGAACCGGTGACAAAGGGCAGCCCTGCCGGAGTCCAACATGCACTGGGAACAGGTCTGACTTACTGCCAGCTATGCGGACCATGCTCCTGCTCTGGTCATACAGAGACCGGACAGCCCTGAGTAAGGCTCCCCGGACCCCATACTCCCAAAGTACCCTCTACAGGACACCACGGGGCACATGGTCGAACGCCTTCTCCAAATCCACAAAACACATGTGGACAGGATGAGCGAACTCCCACGAACCCTCCAGCACCCTGGACAGGGTGTAGAGCTGATCCACAGTTCCACGACCAGGGCGGAAACCGCATTGTTGTTCTTGGATCTGAGGTTCGACTATCGGCCAGACTCTCCTCTCCAGTACCCTGGCATAGACTTTCCCAGGGAGGCTGAGGAGTGTGATTCTCCGGTAGTTGGAACACACCCTCCGGTCCCCCTTCTTGAAAAGGGGAACCACCACCCCTGTCTGCCAGTCCAGTGGTACTGTTCCTGACTGCCACGCGATGCTGCAGAGACGCGTTAACCAAGACACTCCCACAGCATCCAGAGACTTGAGGTACTCAGGGCGGACCTCATCCGCTCCCGGTGCCTTGCCACAGAGGAGCTTGTTAACTACCTCTGTGACTTCAGCTTGGGTAATGGACAGCCCCACCCCAAGGCTCTCAGCCTCTGCTTCCTCAAGAGAAGGCGTGTCAGCAGGATTGAGGAGATCCTCAAAGTATTCCTTCCACCGCCCGACAATGTCCCCAGTCGAAGTCAGCAGCTCCCCACCTGCACTGAAAATGGTGCCTGCAGAAAGCTGCTTCCCCTTTCTGAGGCGCCGGACGGTTTGCCAGAACCTCTTCGAGGCCAACCGATAGTCCTTCTCCATGGCCTCACCGAACTCCTCCCAGGACCGAGTTTTTGCCTCTACTACAGCCTGAGCCGCAGCTCGCTTAGACTGCCGATACCTGTCAGCTGCCTCTGGAGTCCCACAAGTCAGCCAGACCTGATAGGACTCCTTCTTCAGCTTGACGGCATCCCTTACTTCCGGTGTCCACCAACGGGTTCGGGGGTTGCCGCCACGACAGGCACCAGAGACCTTGCGACCACAGCTCCGAACAGCAGACAATGGAGACAATGGAGGTGGAGAACATGGTCCATTCAGACTCAATGTTACCAGCCTCCCTTGGTACCTGTTTGAAGTTCTCCCGGATGTGGGAGTTAAAGACTTCCCTGACGGAGGGCTCAGCCAGAAGTTCCCAGCAGACCCTCACACTACGTTTGGGTCTGCCGAGTCTTTCCGGCCTCCTTCCCCGCCATCGAATCCAACTCACCACCAGGTAGTGATCAGTGGACAGCTCTGCCCCTCTCTTTACCCGAGTGTCCAAGACACACGGCCGAAGGTCTCCTGAAACGACTACAAAGTCGATCATTGATCTCCTGCCGAGGGTG
Organism: Adrianichthys oophorus; assembly: GCA_036245035.1. Taxonomy (NCBI): domain Eukaryota; kingdom Metazoa; phylum Chordata; class Actinopteri; order Beloniformes; family Adrianichthyidae; genus Adrianichthys; species Adrianichthys oophorus. The sequence goes on from BSAI01000104.1 coordinate 541,208, forward strand.
TCCTGATGCCACATGTATTGATGGACACCCTTGTGCTCAAACATGGTGTTTGTTATGGACAAACTATGACTAGCACAGAAGTCCAACAACAAAACACAGCTCGGGTTCAGATCAGGGAAGCCGTTCCTGCCAATCACCCCGCTCCAGGTGCTACTGTCATTGCCCACGTGGGCATTGAAGTCACCCAGGAGGACAATGGAGTCCCCCGTTGGGGCACTTTCCAGTACCCCTCCGAGAGACACCAAGAAAGCTGGGTACTCCGAACTGCTGTTCGGCCCATAAGCCGAAACCACAGTCAGAGACCTGTCCCCCACCCGAAGGCGGAGGGACGCAACTCTCTCATCCACCGGGGTGAACTCCAACACTTGGCGGCTAAGCTGGGGGCTCACAAGTAAGCCCACCCCAGCCCGCCGCCTCTCACCATGTGCAACTCCAGAATGGTAGAGAGTCCAACCCCTCTCGAGAGACTGAGTTTCAGAGCCCAGACTGTGCGTAGAGGTGAGCCCAACTATATCTAGCCGGTACCTCTCAACCTCTCGCACAAGCTCAGGCTCCTTCCCTCCCAAAGAGGTGACGTTCCATGTCCCAAAAGCCAAGTTCCATGACCGGGGTTTAGGCCGCCGAGGCACTCGCCCTCGACTGCCACCCAAACCACATCGCACCGGCCCCTTCTGAGCTCTCCTGCAGGTGGTGGGCCCACTGGGGCAAACGAGGTTATGTGTTGTTTTAATACACTAATACAGATAATGTGTCGCAGTGTTTTTTTTTTTTTTTTTACACGTTACTAACAAGGTTGGGGGTTAGCGTCGTCACAGCACCATTTGTTTTAGCTGTATTAATCTGTTTTTTCACATGTTGCAAACCAGGTTGTTAGTGACGGGTATTGTGAATATGCTAATGTGACTAACAGTTTGAATATGGCTAACATGTGGCGTGTCTGACTGTGTTTTTTAAGCGTTACTGGCAAGGTTGAGAGTTATCATAGTTCAGTAAGGTTCAATTTAGCTGTATCAGTCTGTTTCTTTACGTATTGCTAACAAGGTTAATAGTTATTGTGAATATGCTAACATGACTAACACTTCTAATATGACTAACGTGTAGCTGTGTCCGACTGCGGTCTTTTTAAGTGTTGCAAACAAGGTTGGGAGTTACAGGAATCGTGAATACGCTAATACAGCTAACGCTTCTAACATGGCTAACGGGTAGCATGTTACAAACAAGTCCTAGACTGACTGACTTTTCTGTGACTCTTTTGTTTGGTTTATAGTTTGGTGTACCTCATGTATAACATACTGGTAAGTTAAAAAAATAGATTATTCAATTACAGTGCGCCTTATAATCTAGTGCTCCCTATAGTGCAAAAAAAAAAAAGCCAAAAAATGTTAATAGTTAGAAAAATACTTAATTTTGTAAATTCTAGTATTATCTGATGACGCACTAACACGGTACTTCACAACTTTTGAGTGATGGCTGTTTTTTTGCATTGTGATGACATGCAAGTCTATTTGAGTAGTGTAAAACTCCAAATATCCTCAAGCATGCACTCAGTGGAAGGTTTATTTTTCATTTTTATTTTTAATTTTAGGTTTTTATTGCTACTAAATGTAACATTTATGGATACTTGATATATCATGAGTCATCTGAGGCTTTTACGCACACATTGCTAATAAATTCATTGGAAATCTTTGTGCAACACCCACCACACTGAGCTGGAAAATATGAGGAAGATTTTAATCCAAGGTAAACAACATAGCAAATGTGACATTTGTGTTAGGAAAAAAGCAGTGAGTGAATGGAGCAGGGTGAATGCAGGCTGGAGGAACACACTGATGTGTGTGTGTTGAGCCTTTCTCCACATATGTCGTTTTGATCTAAGCCACACCTGCTGCTAACCGCGACTTACAGGGAGGGAGGGCGGCAGGAGCGTGGAGAGCAGTGCGTCTCAGGCTGTGCAGTGGCAGGAGTGAGCGAGCCGTCGCTGCGTTGCTGCTGTCTTTCCTTCTTTTTTTTCCTGCACAACTGTTCCTCCTTGGTGAGGCTTCTCCTCCTGAAGCAGCGGTGTGGTGGCTTGGAAGAGGAGGAACTCTTCTGCGAACTGCAGGATCCTTTCAGTGGTTCTGACTAAACTGGAGCCAAATGGAAGATATTACCAGGCAACCAGGGATTACAGCAAGTATAAAGTTGAATGCTGATTGTGAATCTCTCTTGGATTTTTAAAATGTCTTTCTGGACATTGTTTTATTTTCCCTTCACGAGCTTCCTAGTGAAGGAAAACGGGGCACATTCATTGCATGCTTAACTCAGCTTTTCTGAGATCCAGCTGCTGATCATTTGAACCCATTACTTCAGTCAACTGACTGATCCAGGTGAAATTTTTCCACTCTGGCAATGCCCTCCGATTTATTGAAACTGTTAAAATTGAAGTGAGGATTTTCGTGACAGATTGACAAGGTGGGAGGACGCATATTCATTTGGCAGCTGCCAAGAAAATGCCAGCCATTCTGGTGGCCTCAAAGATGAAGTCAGGACTCCCTAAACCCAAGCCAGTGCACAGCGCCGTGCCCATTCCTCAGGCTCCCAGCCGGCCATCAGTTCTTGCTTTGCCTTCAGCTTCCATGAAGACCCACATCCCCTCACTGGGCCAGCACTCGACTTCTAAAACCCAGAGAAGCAAGGCAGCAGAGCTGCAAACTGGTGGAAGCCCACAGGTCAGATTATACATGGGTGCCCCTCATCCAGCTGCTGTGTTGTGTTTCACTTCTCATTTGTACGCATTACAACAATCCATTTTAGTAAAAACACAAGAAGTTCCTCATTTATGATATCTGTGAACAACTGATTGATCTTACTAAATTTACACACTGAAGAGCAGCATCGTCATACTCACACCAGCAAGTTCCTAGAAGGACTCAGAACAGGCTGCTGTTCAGGGCAGCAGGATATCAGGGTTACTGTTATACTGTTTGTGGAATATTCAGTGCTCTTAGCAACCCCACGCAGGGGACTGCAACTGCAAGAGGCATCACTCTAACACCATGTAAGGCTGTGAGGGAACGAAGCTCCTTCTGACCTGAATTATATGCAGATTACAAGCAGACACAAGTCAGGCTCCACATGCGAGCAGCAGTCCTGCATATGTCCTGGACATCCAAAGTCTCCGACACTCCCTATTAGCTTGGAGCCCCATTTTCTGTGATGCCCCAACATGCTACTTACATCTGTTTTACTTTCATTAATCTGTATTTACAAATGTTTCTGATTTAATTTTAGTAGTAATGATATGGGGGCGGGAAGGGTGTCAAAAGAGAAGGCCATTACAAATGATTAAAACAGCAGTTCCTTTTTAGCTGAGGTGGTATTGCTAATGTTTGAAGAAGCATGGATGGATGATTTCATAGACTTTGTCAATAATGATACTAACTCAAAATTGCGTTGGGGGGGGTGGGGTGTTTCTTGGGGTCAGCTGCCCTCCCTTGCCCCCCGTAGCCCTTCCCCTGGAAATAACATGAACAAAATATTTAATATATGTTATTTAACAGCTGTAATTACAGTCAAATTTTACTAAGTACAATTTATGAATATTAGTTGGAGAGCTGTTTGCACCACAGAAATCTTTAGAAAGGAAAGCAACAAATTAAATATCTGGGCTGGAACCTTTTTTGACAAAAAAAAAAAAGCAAAACAATCATTAATATGTGAGTAATCTGAGTTGTTCTAGCTGGTTAATAAGGGAGAATCATGAGTTGGTGACTGATGTCAGTTTGCTAAACAAACTCCTCTGCTGTCAGTTTGAGCTTTTGAGGTTGGATCTTCGTCACAACTGTCCTTATGGGTGGATACAGGCGGTCTGCGGGCGAAAAATGGGCTAATCCGTATGGGGCACGCAGGCGACCCGCGTGAAATATCAAGGTTGCAGACTGATGGGAGAGCCCGTAGAGCAGATATGTGTCTGAACATTTTTTCTATGGGCATGCTGCAGGCGACAGGTTATAGCCAACACTTATACAACACGTAAGAATACGTAAGGGGGAAGGAGGTGAGACACAGCTGTGTCTTATGGATTTTTCCATTTCAACCCCGGTGCTGTTCACACGATAATTGCCCGCTCCATGAGTGCAGCCTGGCTGTTAGAATTCAGGAAGTTAGACAGTCAGAGGGTAGTTTGTGTGGGCGTCCTACGGGCATGCATGCAGCATTTGTGCGCAGTCAGATGGGGCCAGTACTCGCATCTTACTAACAACTAGAGTGCGGCGTAAGGGCACAGTATGACAACATCATCTCATCATCACAAGTATGTATAACTTCCATTATTCTTAAGAATACTCCCCGATACACTTATCACAAGCACAACAGTTGTACGTTCCATTTTCATGACGTTCCTTGAGCTGGTCGCATGAGCCTCATGGGAACTGCAAGACACTCTTCCGCTCTTCTTAAGATGCAGCTCTTCCTGTCTATGACCATCCTTAGGATAGCCCAAAAACCTACAGCATGCGTACAGGTCAACCCTCAGCTCGTACGGGTGGACGTAACAAAGGCTCTATATACTCAACTTTGAGAATACAATATAATGTTTTGTGAAGGTTAAATTTGAATCAGCTTTAACTCTGTGTTTGTGAGCTGAGATGAAAAGGAACAAGTGGCCAAGCAGACTCTGTTTTTTTGTGCATTTTAGATGTCTGAATTAGATACCCTCAGCACACAGTTCTAAATTTATCAAAGAAGTAGGCCATTTGAAAAAGGTTGGTGCACCTTTTCAGTAAGATTTACACTGTTGTTTTTTCTGGAGTTTGTGGAGTTTTGAACTAGTAACAGAGCTTTGAATTGGAAGAGCTGGTGAACACACCCACACTTGTGCAGGTGGATGGAACGGCAGTCTGCTCTGAGAGTGCACTGAAAACAATCATTACTACGTAGAAATGTACATGTTAAAGATCCACTCTGATCATTGTTTGATCTAAAGTGTTCCCAGAGGTCTTTTAATGAAGATGATGCTTGTGGCCCTCCCAGCACATGTGACGCTCTTTTTCAAACTGTGTTTATTTCATCTGCTGCTGAGTCATGATTTACATAAATGAATACTCATAAATACACATTTTAAACGTCATTTTCTTTACATACTTTCTCTATCATCAGAAAAATGCTGCAAGAAAACAACAAATATACAACTTTCATCAGAGTGGGTCTTAAAAAAGAATCCCTTCGCTTTCAGATTGTGGCTCGTTGGTCTCCTGTCATCATTTGCTTGCTTACTTGTGCCAAGTCATAATGATTGAGTTTATGTATATCTGGTCATAAGGGTTTCCTGGGATCTGGACCCTCATGTAGCGGAATCAAAACCAGAATAGGAATAAAGTTAAAGGAAACACAAATATGAGAAAAAAAAAGCCAGTGGCTGTAAAAAAAAAAAAAAAAAAAAAACTAGGTGAACCCTATAAACAAATACAATGAAAGGTGATCCTAATGCTGTTAAGTACTGACAGAGCCAGTCAGTGGTTATCTGGGGGATTAGTAAAGTCCTAGAGAAGAGTAACTGGCTCACGCACATCTCAGACATCCAGCTGGATGGCCCAGTTGGCTCCAAATACTCATAACATGTTGTGGACACCTGTAATGCAGAGCTGATGCATAATGCAGCGAGAGCAGCAGGAGGCAGAAGGAGAAACCCAGAGTGTTTTCATAGATTGTATCTGGTAAATAGAGAATGTCATGCATCTGTTGTGTGGCTGGAAAGCTTTGAAAAGTTCTCGGAGGAACCTGCTGTTAGGATGTAACTGTTTTTGCTTCTCTGGTGTAATCATATTTGACTTGTCCTCATCAGCTTCCTGACCTTTTTACCTGTCAACCTGGCTCCATTGCTCTCTGCTGCTCTCTTGTGGTTGGCTTAAGTTATGCATTAATGTTCATTCATCTGTTTTACATTCATGAAGAGGAGCAGCTGTGTTCATACACCTTTCTGTTGTTATTGAAAACTTATTTAATGCATCAGTTTGTCTTTGAAGAAAAAAATAGTTTTATGCTTTGTGAAGCAAACCTGATTCTATCTAAAGCACTTTTTCTGATAAAGAGCCCCTCAAAGTGCTTTACATAATACATAAATAATAGTAAAAAACAGTTGTTAAAAATAATAATGAAAAATAATAAACAAATTAAAACATGTAAGAACTACTTAAAAACTAAGCTGAAAAATGAGTTCTTTCTTAAAAACCTCCACCGTGGATGAAGTACTCACATCCTCAGGCAGGCTGCTCCACAGGCAAGGCCCACAGTACTGACATGTGGCCTCGCTGTGGATTTTTCTTCTGAGCTTTGAAGCCACCAGCAGATCTGACCCTGAGGACCCAAGAGCTCTGGGAGGGTCATAAACTAAGAGTAAATCTGATGAAAATGTTTAATGTTTAAATTTGATTTCCGTGGGACAGTGAACATTAATAAACATTACACAAAAGTAAATGCACCCGAATTAGCCAAAAAGGCTAGTTTACATCGGCAGTCCCCCTGCCAAATGGAAAATAGACACCCTGAAAATAAAATAATTAAAAAAAGAAACACTAAAATTTACAGTAAAAACACAACATTTACATAAAATGAATACATTTAAAAAAGAAATTCAGTGGTCATATTTTTGTAAGGCAATTAGTCACTTTTTAGCATTAATTTTGAATGACAGAAATGAAGGAGCCTTTCTCACAGCCTGGCTGAATATGGTTTTCTCAGTGGGATAATACATACCCTCTAGAGGTCCCTCTGGTGCTCCCATTGGACTCGACACTGATAAAAATAGACGAAGGGGGTGGAGCTAGTCTGTGCAGAATTTTATAAACTAGACAGATATGATTACATTTTAAAAGGTTTTCCCAACTTAAAAGTTTACATTTGTGGAGGATGTGGCAATGATGGTTCAATCCCATGTAAACGTTTATAAACTATAAAATAACCTCAAAAAAACTGAATGAAGTTCCTGTGTACATTGAATAACATGCTCAAGTGCACAGCAACAGAAAAATACTTTTTAAGTGTGCAGATGTGATAAGCAGCTGCAATCTTTACATGGATCTTTCAAAATAAAAGCGTAATGTACACTTAGTATAAAACTGGATATAAGCAGTCATTGTTCAAAATCATTTCAGCCTTTATTCAGTCATGTAAAGGTGGGGACCGCTGTGTCATATTAACTTATGTAGCACTTGAGCCTTTATAGCAGACGTTAACAAATGAGTAACTGCAGCAGAATCTTTGTCAGGCAAAGTCGACATGACAGGAAGGTAAGGAAGCACAAAATGCTGCCTGATAACTACATGAGATTATTTAAACCTGCAACCTTTCAAGCTAAAAGAACCACTTGGTCCAGTTTCCTACTGAATAAAACCCAGCGAGAGCCGCGGAGCCCCTCTTTTTGGTTTAGGAAATTACACTTTATATTTTTGTGGTCATTAAACATTAATTCATAGAATTTTGCTTTGAAATATTCGCAATAATGTGACTTTTACAGCATTATATTTTTCTGTAAAAATTTAACTTTTTATAACAGCACAGATGAGTCCCTTTAAAAAAAGTCACCCATGTCAAATCATATCCTCCTGGTCAAAACAACTGATGAAGATTTACTTAAATTAAGAAATGGAGAAACGCAGAATTAGAGAAACGTAACTCATCTTTGTCGTTTAAAAAAAATCAACTGTCATCTCTTGATCCCAACAAAAGATCCTTCAATTTGCATTCTGTGAAAAGCCATAATTACATTTTACTTCCAGTCTCCTGAAGACCAAAGCAGGTGAAAGTGAATAGAGAAGCACCAGCAGTGCTGTCTTGGATTGCTAATGCCTTTCTGCCTTTCCAGGGCTTGGCAAATCGGGTGGGGGATCTTGGGTGACATAATATTGGCTTTCTTCATTACCATGACAAAAGGACCACACACACATATGTCTCTTCAAGAGACACCGCGAGTTAAGGCCAGATTCAATGGATGTTATATTGGCTCATTGTCAGGGAGGCCATTGCTCAAAAGGAATAACAAGGTTTTAACAGACTGCAGAGTTCATACAGAGTAAAAGACGTGTTGGGACTCGCTTTCCCATAGATAGATCATTTTGAAGAGAGTCACTTTTGGATTTCTGAGAGTTTTTTTTTATTCCCCTCATCCAGCAGCAACTACATTCATTACTTCCTATCTGAGAGAGGCAGGAGGAAGCCCGAGTAGCTGTTGATAAGAGCATACCTGTGTGTGTCCTTTCTGAGAACACAGAGGTTGTTGCTCTGCATTTTTATCAGACTGAGCTGCTGCTGCTGCAGCTGCAGCCGCAGGCAAAGACAGCCTTGCTGTCTGATGGTGAGATTGCAGCAGGCTTGGAGGCTGCAGCTTTACTGCAGGAAGGAGGATCTACCAAATATATGGATCTGAGCTGGGTGTCCTAATGGCTGAAGATTCATCCAAACATGACTTTTATTCCAAAGTTACATATGTGGGTTTCACCTCTTAAAAATGAACTGGCAGTTGTAGTTTAATGTATTATGTCAGGACACAGATGTAACCTTTACAGTAATGTGCTTTGGAAATACCTCCACAGTATTTTAATTGGATTAAAGTCTCACTCTGATCATCTTTTGTTTTATTGTAAATCATTCCCAGTGGTCTTTTAATTGTGATTATGCCATTTGCAGCAAAAATCAATAAAAAAAAAACGTTTTTTCTAGAACATAGTATCTGCAGAGCAGCAAGAGTTCATTAGAAATTCACCTCTAGGTTGCTGAGAGCTCTCTGTTGACACACTCTCCAGCTAGCTTACAGACCTTCACACCCTCAACCTAGCATTACCAGTTCAACAATCATGGTGAGTCCGTTTTCTTAACATATATCCTCCATCATCAGAAAAATGCCACAAATGTAGCCACAAGGGGGCACAAGCCAGGGTCTCATTGTGCTGGTCCCAAGCTCGGATAGATACAGAGGGTTGTGTCAGGAAGGGCATCCGAATCTCTTTGCCAAACCAAATATGCGAATCAGATCTATAATATCCATACCACATCAGTTGTGGCCTGGGTTAACAATGACCGCCATCAGTGCTGTTCACCGACAGGGTGCTGGTGAAAACCGATGGAGAGAGAAGAGGAAAGTCACGAGAGATGGACTGAAAATAGGGACTTTAAATATTGGAACTATGGCAGCAAAAGGTACAGAGTTAGTTGACATGATGCAGAGGAGCAAGGTAAACATATTGTGTGTCCAGGAGACCAGGTGGAAAGGTAGCAAGGCTGGAAGCCTTAAAGTAGGGTTCAAGTTGTTTTATGGTGGAAATGGGAAGAGAAATGTAGTCGGAGTTATCTTAAAGGAGGAGTTTGTTAGGAGTGTTGTGGAGGTAAAAAGAGTGTCAGATAGAGTGATGATGTTTAATGTTGTTAGTGGGTATGCCCCACAGGTAGGATGTGAGCTGGAGGAGAGGGAGAAATTCTGGTTGGACCTTGATGAAGTGATGATTAGCATCCCTAGAAGTGAGAGAGTTGTCATTGGCGCAGATTTCAGTGGAAGCAGAGGTGATGAGGAGGTGATGGGTAGGTTTAGTATCCAAGAGAGGAATGCAGAAGGACAGATGGTGGTTGATTTAGCAAAAAACATGGAAATGGCTGTAGTGAATACCTTCTTTGAGAAGAGGCAGGAACATAGGGGGACCTATAAGAGTGGAGGTAGAAGCACGGAGATGGACTACTTCTTGTTTTGACGATGTAACCTGAATGAGATCAGTGACTGTAAAGTAGTGGTTGGTGAGTGTTTCCAGACAGCATAGGATGAAGGTGTGTAGGATGACTCTGGTTATGAAGAGGAGGAAGAAAAACAGGGAAAAGGAAAAGATGAAGACAAACTGGTGGATGCTGAAAAAGGAAGAATGTTGCATGACTTTTAAAAAAGAAGTTGAAGCAGGATCTGAGTGGTCAGGAGGTACTCCCAGATGATTGGATAACTTCAGCTAACCAGCCGTAGTTTTGAGCCAGATGCCAGCTTGGACAAGGAAAATGAAGACGTTCATGGATCTAGTTGTCTACAAGTGGATGCAACAGAATGAAGCGGAGTAGGAAGCTTGTGACCTGCCCAGTGTATTTTCCACAGAACAAAGACAATCTTTTTCAAATGACATTTTTTCATCTGCTTGAGAAATACTGAGAAGTGCCAAGTCCTCCATCATCAAAGAAATCCCACTAGAGCACGTTAAAAACACCAAAATCCCAATTTTCATCAACGTGAGTTTTTAACATCTTTATTGCCAGAACTTCAAAATTCAGATATAATACTCCAAGGAGTGTGTGTGTTTTGGTCTGAACATACATTTGCATATATAATTGAGATTATTTACATCAATAAGGGACTGTGAATACAACTTCCTGTTTAAATGCTCAAGCATGTTTTCTTGAGGACATACTGAGATCATGTGGCAGTTGGCTCCAATAATGACCTCATCTCTTTCTAATGCGCCTCGATCAGGTTCCACTTCCTGCGCGGTCGTCCCCTCTCCTTCCTGTGTGAGGTCATGGCTAAGGACATAACCGTATTAATTAAGACCGGACATCTGCTTCTTCTGAGCTAACATGCTACCATTGATCTTTTTCCAAAGTGCACTCCTCACTTTGGTTTCTCTCTCTTCCTGTTTCAGTGTGCTTGTGTTGTCACATAGAACCTGTTTATGCGCAAAAAAGATTGCATTATGAGTGGCACCCCCTGGGGATCAGACCTGCAGAGCTAACACAACCAGAGTTTGTCCAAAAGAAAGAGTCAAAGGGGAAGGGAAAAATGGAACCCTGTAGGTCGAGGTCAGCAAAGCTGTGGTCACCCTCCCTTGAGGGTTGTGTCCAAGGTTACACAGTCATAGATACTGGTTGGATCATTCATTCATTCATTTTCCAAACCGCTTTTTCCCTTTCGGGGTCACGGGGTTGCCGGAGCCTAACCCGGCTACTCATGGGCGAAGGCAGGGTACACCCCTGGACTGGTCGCCAGTCTGTCGCAGCGGTGGTTGGATCATCTCTTGACCAAAAGAAGCCAACAATTGATGTCAGCTTGTCAGTAAAATCAGAATGTAAATTGAAGCCATGATGTTAGAAACTTTTTTTTTCATTGGCCTCTCTTGATTCTCTGATCATAAAACTTATTCTTTACCTTCCAGTTGCTCCCTTTAGAGAATCATCTGCCCACATCTAAACCTTCTCCTCTCCATTCTTTGTTTGCACCATCCGACCTCGTGTCCTCCTTCACTACATCCATGAACCTCCTCTTTGGTCTTCCTCCAAACCTCCTCATAACAGGCTCCTCCTGTTAGCTCCAACCTCTGCATCCTTTTATCAACATCATCACTGTTCCTCCTCTCAGCTTGTCCAAACCATGTTAGTCTACTTCCTGAATTTAACTCCAAAACATCTAACCTTAGCTGGTCATTTAATTGATTCATTCCTGATTCTATCCATCCTCATCACTCCCAAATAGAACCTCATCATCGTCATCTCTGCTTCATCCAGCTCTACCTTTTGTCTTTTTCTAAAGTTTCTATGGCTGCTCACCGCAGTCTTCTTCACATTTACTTTTATTCTTGCAGACACTCTTTAGTGACACATCACACCTGAAACCTTCCTCCACCTGTTCGAACCTGCTCCTGTGCCTCTTCACCTCCTTCCTACACTCTGTTGCTCTGGACTTTTGACCCTATAAGTGCTTTAAATCTTCCGCCTTCTCCATCTCTGCTCCCTGTAATTGTTCCATGTGCCTCCCTCTCATTAACACACAGATACTCCATTTTGCTGTGGCTGACCTTGATTTCTCTTTTCTTCACCTCTCTAAATGTTCCTCCACCAGCTCCCTTTTGTTAATGCAGATTACAATGTCATCTACAAACATTATGGTCCACAGAAATTCCCGTCAACCTTTCCCGTTAACCTCATCTGCCAATCTGTCCATCACCACAGAAACAAATGGCTCAAAACTGATCCTTGATGCAGTTCCACCTCCACCTTTAACAGACAAAAAAAATCTTTATTTTCTACTCCCTTTAAGAAATCTAACAAATGTGATGCTGAATCATTTAGTTTGTCTACATCTTTTCTTTTACTGTAGAACCACTGAGAGACTTTTTTTTCTTTCTTTTTAAGGTTTTTTTTTTCATTTTAATCTGCTGTGGCCTGTGACACTCTTCATCGCTCTGTCATTCCCTGTAATCTGAATTGGAAAATCTGTTACCATGGTAATCTTGGTCATTTTACTGTATCTGCTAAGACATGTGTCACATACAGACCTTTCCAATATGGCGTCACTCTTTACGTTTCTTGGACAATGGTAACAGGCCAGTGTAAAGCATCTCTAGCAACATAACTTATTGGCAAATGTATTAGCTTAATGGAAAATTAGCTTACAAAAACCATCAAGCTGAACAGCTAGCATGATGCAATAAATAAGGCTTCTGGTAATGTAGTTAAATAAACCAAATCCTAAAAACTGTACTAATTTGACGGCAGCCTGACTCATCCATTTTATCATAAGATAAAAGAACCAAGAAGTTGAAAAACTAAATTTCCAATATTTTTAGAGATAACATTGGATCTGATGATTGATTTAAACCTAACAGGACTTTTGTGAATGTATCAGTTTTTACCTTTGTGGAGTTTCTTTTACTGAAACTTAAACATGCTTAGAGGGGAGGAAAAGGACCTCCTTCAAATGCACAAATGTTACAAAAAAGGTTTACCCATAAAAAAAAAACCAAACAAACTTCAAATATTTTGATAATGAACCATTCCTTTAAAAAAAAGTAGCTGCTGTTCAGAACATGTTTCTAGCGGAGTTTGCCAGAGTAATGATTTAATCCTAAACTTGAAGAGCTTAAAACTGACTTGTGATTCTTATCTTGAAGCTGTAGCAAATATCAATGTTGTTTTGACCAATTCATAAATAATTGTTGATATTTTGCTAACCACTACTTTGGATGTTAGAAGTTTAATCTCTGTTGTGTTGTGAAAATGACAGCAGAGGCTAAACTGACTATTCTATCTGATAAACATGTCATAAGTCGCTGCTTCATGCCGTTTATGTGCCCGGCATGACTGTTTGTTTCTTACTGCGCTCCTGTTCAGCCTGCTGGAAGTGATCAAGCATCCCTCGGCTGTGGGAACTCTCTGTAAACCTTGGGCCTTTCCCAAAGTTGAAATTTGGCTTGTAATTTGTGGTCAGCAGTGAGGAGCGCATGCAGGGGGTTGGAGCATGCTCAAACGCAGGGCATCCTGCACTGTGGACTCTCAAGCACACTCTCATTCATATATGCATGCTCAGACTATGACCCCAACGTTAATTTAATATGCACATCAATACTGAGCGGCATCAGTTTGGGAAGGCTTCTCCTCAAACAGCATCTTGGGAAAATAATAGTTTTAAGAATATTTTTTTAATGAAAGTGTGTCATAAAACAGGAGATGTGGATTAAGCTGAAGTGTTTGGGTCTTTTCTGTTTTTTTTTGGTGTTAGGTCTTAGTCAGGCTGTTGGGGGAGGGGTTAAAAAAAAGGTTTGGAGGTCTGTCCTTTTCTTTTTTTTTGGTCTCCTCCCCATATGATCAATGGTCCATTCAAAAGCAATAGCACAATGTGTTGCTGTGGGCAAGGGAGGAGAGCGTATCCACTCCTCCTCCCCCTCCCGGCGCATTTAGTTTGGCTGCCTCTCAGAGCGACAGCAGAGGCTGTCGAGCTCCTCTTGCCTTTCACCTCCAGCGTTTATTTTTCCCTTCTCCCTGTCCCAGAGTGGGGAAAGTCTGGAGACACAGACTACGGCAACCAAAGATCTCCAAGAACTAAAGCCAGCAGCATTTCTACCATCCTTCTGGAACTTTATGACCCTCTCATTAAGGCTGCAATCCAACCTGCAACTCATCCTGGGATTATCTCACCTCAAGTTGTTCTTTGTAGGAGAGTTGTTGAGTCCAGTTTGTACTTGACTTGGCCCCCATGAGTCATGTGAGGGCCTGGCGGGGCTGCTGACAGTCCTCCTAAATGTATGGCAGGTGTGTCTGGAGAAAGACACTGCAGGAACCAACATGAGCTTGATGTTGTGTCGCTGGGAGCAGAATAATTTCACCATGAAACTGGTAGGTTGAACACTTCCAGGTCAGTAAAGAGGTCAAGGACCAGGTGGCACAAACATATACGTTTCTGCAGTTTGTTGTTTTAACATGTGTAGCATAGAACCTTCCTTTGGTAAGACGTTTTCACACCTCTCATCTCTGCCTTCCCTCTAGAAACTGCAACTGGAGAACTCCCTGAGATTTTCCTGTTTCCATTGTTCATTATATCAGTAAATCTGTTTGTCTTATCAGCTTTAGACGGTGTTAGATTGCAAGTGAACAATTCGTGTCAGAGAAAACAGTTTTGGGCAATAACCCTCACCTGGTTTTGGCTTTACCTATCAGTTTGTTTGTGGAGTCAAGCTACTTAACATCTGTGTTCTGTAGTACAACAGCCTCTTTGTTTGCTTATGTCTACTTTATTCATAAGCACAAGAAAATGCCCCTCTCTTAGTGTGCTTTATGATCTTTTTCTGTTTGTGGCGACAAGCTGCAGAGGTACTAAATATTCAGAAGGATCTGGGTCCATGAGATAAAATGCATAGCTGGGAAGGTCACATAGGTCAGCTGGTGCAAAAGAAAAAAACATTGAATGAAGGTTATTCTTATGATGGAGGTAGATGAGTGAATAAAACCAATTTTTTCAGTTGGTACCTTCTTGAATTTCTCCTGGACCCTGTCTCCTGTTTTTACTTTCTTTCAAGAGCCGTCTTTATCTGTATCTCCTTGCACAGAGAATAAGGGGACACAGAATCAAAGAAGGTTATTGACAGAGTCTAGAGATGAGCTGATAAGATGGGTAGTCTAATTACAAACTGTCAAAGTCCATACAGCACAACTACCCAGCCGCCTGCTGGGTCAACATGATTGTCTTTGCTTGGGGGGCAAGATGAGAGTGATTTTGGCAGAAAACAGACAAACAAAAAAGCACATTAGAACATGTTGAGTTACTTAGGGAAAAATAAATTACTTTTTTAATATTGAAGTTATTGTTAACACTCACAATCTTGATATATTTTCTCCTTTGATATATTTAAGTTGGTTAAGTGTCGGATTGTTTTAGAGGTCATGCTAGTAAAATTAGGGATGCATTCAGACTGGAAAAGTCCGTTGGTTTGCACCGAGTCCGTTTCATTTGGTCTGCATCCAGTCCTGAACCTTGTGTTTGGTCTGTACTCAGACTGCCTTCTACCAGACATTTTTGTTTTGAATCAAAGCTTATAAACAAAACCATGTGACTTTAAGCATACAAAATGTGTCCTGTCTGAATACACCCTAACATGTGTTGTAGCTTTATTACATTTTAACATTTTGAGAGTATATGTACATGTAAAAAAACTAGAGTTAGCAACTGGCACTCACCTTTGCTTTCACAATAAAGGTTTTAACCTTATAAATGACCCTTCTTGATATAATACGAAACAATAAAACAAAAAGCTGCCTATGCTTTCCTTTATATACTTTTATTTTCCGAGCAGTGTAAGATGAGGGCTTCTCTAACACATCTTTAAAATTTTATCAATACAATTTGAAATGCCATTCTGATCATTGGAATCACTTACATACTCAAAAACATTGTATTTTATGTATTTCCTTTTCAATTACAGTACAAGCTGTGAAATCTTCCTCACGTTAAATTGTCCAATCTAATGTAAATTGGGTTGTGGCTTTTAGCTTACTTGGCATATGCTAATAATAATAAAATGCTTTATTTAAAGAAAACTCTCATTTGTTTTTTTTTTTTTTTTTACATGTCCTTATTTTCCATTTAAAAGGGTAATGGGTTTCACGTTCACATCGTTTATTTAGTTTTTTAGATCTGCAAAAAGCTGCCTTGAAAAGACTAAGTGAGTCAGGCTGCAGCTCTGCCTCCATGTTGAGTGCACTCGTGAGCTTGTGCTACTTCTTCGATGGTTGCTAATAAAGTTTAATTAGATAATTAGACAATTAACTAGAATCCGTTATTTAATGCTTTGTTCTGACACACTGCAAAACTGGTGGATGCAATATCACTAAGAACGTCCCAAAGTTGGACTTAATAAAGTGATACATATTTGGATGATAAATTCTATGATTTCTAAAACAAAAAAAGGTGAGGAAGATTTACACTCTAAAGTCCCCGAGGTTTTTTGTCCAGAAGTAGAGGCTTCATTTACAAGTAAAGGTTAGACTAGTGTGCAAATTCTGTGTATGTGTGTGTGTGTGGGGCTGCACGGTGGCGCAGTGGTTAGCGCTCCTGCCTCACAGCAAGAAGGTTCCCGGTTCAAGTCCTGGCTGGGGAACCTTTCTGTGTGGAGTTTGCATGTTCTCCCCGTGCATGCGTGGGTTTTCTCCGGGTACTCCGGCTTCCTCCCACCGTCCAAAAACATGCTTCATAGGTTAATTGGTTACTCTAAATTGTCCCTAGGTGTGAATGTGAGTGTGCATGGGTGTGTGATTGTGGCCCCTGCGACAGACTGGCGACCAGTCCAGGGATGTACCCTGCCTTCGCCCATGAGTAGCCGGGTTAGGCTCCGGCAACCCCGTGACCCCGAAAGGGATAAAGCGGCTTGGAAAATGAATGAATGAATGTGTGTGTGTGTGTGTACAACAGTGTGTGTGAGAGAGCTTACGTCCTCTGTCATGTCTATGCTAGATTGTGTCTTTATCATCCACCTTGGTATTTTTGGGTGATCTACTATGCGTTTACATTGTTCATTGGTGAAATATGAACTTTATAAAAAAGTTGCTGATTTGCGACATTAAACACAGACAGGATTTGGTAAATATATTGGGTTTGTATGTTTGTAAATCTGACTCTGACAGAGTCAGTTCCTCATCAGCAGCAAACCCTACCGCCAGTGTTGGTAGTAATGAATTAATTACAAGGTAAGAAAATACTGTAGTTAATTACTTTTGTCAGTAATAGAGTAACATAAAAAATTACAGTTCAAATTTTGGTAATTAATTACAATTACTGGACAATAGAAACCCTTGTTACTTAGTTACTTTGGTTTTGTAGGCTCTGACATTTTCTCTCAGTTAAATGAAACAAAATAGAGTTTAGTTAAAAAAAAACAGAGTTCCACACATTCGCGCACGCATGTGTGCGCAGAGTTGGGGATCGGTCAAAGTACAGACATGCCCGCATTACTGCAGTCGCGATGCTTTTTAAACTGGCTCAAAGATGAGACGAAAAGAGACGCTGCAAGGAGTCCTGTCATCCTCTCAAGGAGTCCTGCAGGTGAGCAGCAGAGCAGAGACCCGCCCCGTGTACAGATGTGTCTGTTATGAATCAAACGCCTCTTAAGGCAGCTTTGCAGTGTGTCTTCCAGTCATTATCTGGTTTGGAGGACATGAGGTTTTAGCTTCCAGTCGTTATGAAATGACCAGTTATAGTGAGGTATGGTTCTGTGGTGACTGAAGTCTATGCATCACACGTTAATGCTGCTCAGTCGGCTTTTACAACTGCTGCCATGACTTTGTCTCAGTATATTGTGCTGGGTTGGCCGTGTAAGTGAAGAAGCGACATTGTATCTCAGCTCTAACATATGGAGCAACATTCGGAAGCCCTCATTCTCCACCACAGAATACTGTCTCAAGTCCTTTGCTAAAAGATCTGATTGACGTTGTTGTGGGCTTACCCTTTTCTGATGACGATGGAAGTTTCTTTAGAAAATCCACATTTTTTTGACCGTTGGAAGTAGGGCTGGGCGATTAATCCATTTAATCGATTAATTCGAATTAGTTGTTTTAGGAGATTTATTTTTAGGAAAATCAAGATTTTATTTTCCCAGCTCTTTGCTTCTTTGGATTTCCGTTACTTGAAGTGAAATCAGCACATCTGTCTCTTGCAACGAGCAGACAGGAAAGCAGCAGCAAGCAGAGGAGCTTCCTCCGTGAGGCCGAGAAAAAAAAAGCTTGTTGTGCAGCATTTACATCCCCACCCCCACAACTTCTGTACGTTTCTCTGTGTAGCATTTAGCTGATGAAGCAGCAGGATGTGGCGGTTTTTAACGAGATCCAAACAGAAATGGAGGATAAACCAGCCTGGCTCATAGCAGCAACAGAGTTTAATAAAAAAGTGTTGATTTGGAGACAGCTGTGTTGTTACACACTGATGCTACGACCAATGCTATGCTAACGAGCTGTTCTACTTGCTGCAAGTTTGTGACCACAAACTGATTTAAAGTCAGAAAATATTTTCACGGAGAAATGCAATAACACATGAATCCACTTTGAATGAAACTTTATCAGCAGCATCTCACATTACAGAGCCGGTGTTTTATCTGCAAACATGTTTGCAGCTTGTCTTTAGTTGAACTTTGTGTTTGAGCTTATTTCCAAAGGAGATAATAAAATAAAACAATCTTTGGTAAATATATTCTGTCATTTGCAATTTTTATTTTAAAGAAAATTGAGGTTGGTGTGAAAAAATCAGAGATTTTATTTTTTGGCCATATCGCCCAGCTGTAGTTGGAAGTGCTCACAGCAGATCTTGTTAAAGCCACTCTCACGCCAGTGGTACCACAACGGTTTCTACCCTCTTCTTCCTCCAGATGGAACTGTACAATGTGATTTTACACATTTGTTCTGGTCCCTACATATTTAACTTTAGTCTGACAGAACTTACACACCTCGTGACTTTTATGCAAAGCCAATTGGTCGTCATCACTGAAGTCTGGCTGATTGAATGATGCGATCTGCAATGTCAGCCACGTTTGTGTGCTTTCAAAATATGTCCGAGTGAAAAAAGCCCCGTGTTTAGTTCTGCTTGTGACTTTTAATTTGATTTGTATTATTTTTTGGATTATCAATTATTTAAAATTAATTAAAAGAATCAGAACCATTTATGGATTGCAGTTAATGCATCTAATAATCAATTATTTCCTCCATCCTTACCAGAAACCCATAACCAGCAGGAACAATTTGGGGTTCTGGCTTGCCCAAGGACACTTCGCCACATAGGCGGAAACCAAACCTGTGATCTTCCGATCAGAGGTCGACCACTCTGCACTCTGTACCTCTGCACTACAGCCACTCACACATCCAGAAGGGGTAGTTCCTGAAGCAAAGCATCCTGCAAACAGAACACACACAAAGCAGTGTGGACACTAGTCTGAATGGATTGTCTTCTTTGTTGACCTTTCACTCTGTTTTTTATTGGGTGTTATATTTGTACCTTTCACTGTAACATGTGTAATAACTGTTGGTCTCTGTACAGTAGCAGGAGGAGGAACTGAATCAGGTTGACTCAGACATTGACACCCTTACAGAAAGGGTGGGGGGTGCTGGAAGAGGTTAAGACGGTTGTTGGATGTCTGTGGCTTCAAAGAGCAGACTGAAAGGAGGAGAGATAAGAGAGAATTGCTTGGAAAGAGGAATAAAGCATGTCATGTTCGTACAGGCAACAGCCCATAGAAGCCATTACAGGGATGTGACGGGGAAGAGTCCGTCAGAACACTGTGGCAGTGGAACCTCCCCACTTGGCACAGGCTGCTCTCATCTGATGGTCTAGGTTTGCTGGAATCTATCCGCTGGTAGTTTTTGTTGAGTTGAAGGCCGCACATGGACGGGCATGGTGGCCTCGAGGTTCAAGCCAGAAGCTACAGCCGCTTCTCCTGCCAAAACTTCAAAGCGGTAAGACAAACAGAGAAACTGGCTTGGAAACATTTCCGAGTTTGTCTGTTATCGTTTGTCATGATTGCGTTTATCTAGCACACCTGTGAAAGATCAAGTAGCAGTTAGGAAAGCACCTAAAGTTGTAACCGAGCAAAACGCACCGACTGAGGGGAACGGAGAAAGAGAGGTTTAAGAGGAAAGGTCAGCTTGAAATAGACGTGTCAGGAGGTGAAGCAGATCTCCGCCAGCAGCAAAGGCTTTATTACAGAAGCCCCTAACAGGCGCAGGAATTCAGCACATGGCTGGAAGCTTGGACTCCTTTAAAACCCCTAAACACTGGAAGGGGCCTTCAGCATGGCCAACTTTGTCTTTGATGTTCAAAGGTAAGTCTGTAGGAGAAAAAAAGTCCCTTTTATCAAAACACGTTTTTTCTTTTTCAAACTCAAAAAACAAAGTCAGAGATCTCCATCCTAAAAAATAAAAGCCCTTTGTGAAAGACAGGAGCTGTGGTTCTTTTGTGTTGTGTTTATACCTCTCTTTAGAAGATTAGTCCACAATAGTGTGCCTTTCAGGCTGCCGACTGAACCGTAAATGTAATAAGCCTCACAGTCCTTAAGTAATTATCATAACAGCAGTATAATAGTTGCTGCACCATTAAAGTAGATCTGTGATGGACAGGCCAAAGGTTTAACCGCATGTGAACGCGTGAATTTTTTCCTTTTCGTCATTACTTTAATGCTGGAAATTTAAAGGAGACTTGCTGACACACTAAAAAACTGGAGGAATAAAAATACACACAATTATCAAGATCTTGCATGAAAAACACGTCATTGTAAGAAGCTTTATCTTTTCTGCACATTAGAATTCTAAGCAAATAATTCTTTGCACAAAGTTTTTGCTAGCTTACTTTGGTACATTTTCCTGGACGACACGATTCGGTTTGGAAAGAAAGATTATGATTGGACTGTGGTTTCTGGTGTGTGCAGAACTCATTGATTGTAAAAGAGCAGTGGAGCAAGTGAGTGTGACATAACCCATAAACACTGGTTTATTTCTGTCTCAGACGATATGAAGTCAATTTAGTCGCCGTTATTTTGCGGTACGGACATTGTCACGTTAGAGCCAGCAATTGTCAGTCAGCATGGTCCGATTCGGTCTGAATCAACATTTCTCAGGCAACCACTCTCACCGATCAGGAGTGAGCTCGTTGGAAGAACATGGTCTGACTAATTGAAATATAGCTCTGGAGAATCTGTCGATCAAACCGTTCGATCCAAGACCACATCCTTTTATTGAGGCATGGGATTGGTCAGTTCGTAACTTTAATAACTTTGGATTATCAAAAATATGTTTAAAAAAGGTACTAGAACAAGAATGGTTATTCTGACAAATGGAACAACTGAGTATTCTAGGGGATTTTGGCTTCTTGGTACTTCTGTTTGGAATGCTAGGGCAAAGAGGTCACAGTACTTGGGCTGATGGCTGTATCAGACTGTAAAAACTGTGAAACAATGACCTGGTCAGACCAACACAGTGCATGTTTGATAAATAGGTGAAAATCTGTCTGAAGAAAAAAGCGATTCAGAAGCCTTTGTGTTTCACCACAACGTCTGCTCTGTTTTGACTTTAAAGATCGCTTTGACTTTCTCAGAGAGACATATTCTTTGTGGATCAAAATGAAAAATAGAGGCTGATCTTTAGAACATCTCCTTCAGCTCAAGGACACCGTGACAGAGGGAAGTGCACTGCCCCCCACTGCCTGGCCAGGCCAACTGTGCTCTGCAGGGATGGCCTGTGTGCGTCATGCCATCGTAGGCGTCTCTTTCCAGCTTGGTGACTCAGCAGGTCAAAGCAGCATGGATGCTGTATGTGCAGCAAACCTTTACTTTTTCATGATTGTGTGCAGAAAAAAGATGCTTCTGTTGAACAAAATAAACCATATTGTCAGGCTCTGAAAAATGATTTACATATAATAGAGATGTTGTTTTTCAATGAAGGTTCAAACTTTGAGAGTTTAAACAAGAGAGAAAAGTGGGAAGATGGTCATGTCTGTCTGAGATAGGTGTGTAGTAAGGAGTTTTACAGCCTTAAAACATCTTTGTGGATTTCACCTATCACATGTTTTTTTTTGTGTTCTTCAGATAAACAAGGGAACGCTGTGACTCACCCATGTGACTATTTATCTAAAGGTTTTATAATTTTACAGATGAAGTGTTTCAATCCCTCTATTATGTACAGTTGAGTCAATTTGAACTTTCTGGCGTCAATTCAAGCTGAAGGTTTTTAGCTATCCATAGTGAAACACGGTGGTGGAAGCTTCATGTTGTGGGTCTTAGAGGGAAAATTAATAAGGTGAAAAACTATGTTATTCTATATCTTCTAATATTCGCCCCAGCGTTTTTTTTTTTTTTAATTTGGCAGCTGGCCCGGCGTTTGATAGAGAAAGGGGTCTATGGATCCCTAAGTGTTTATTCCATCCCAGACAGAATAGTGATGGTTAATGGGTTCATTTATTAGGGAAATTCAGTCACAACAACACCAGATGAAGATCTCAGGATTTATTGAATCCTGAACATTGTATTCTGTTCTAATTAGCGCTGGCTGTGAACGTTTTGTTTCTCTTTGAAGCATCATCAATCTCCGTATCAAAAATCCACTTTGCTTTCATGATGATCATTTTCGTGGAGACACGCACCTTTCCGTCTTTGCTCAATAATATATGTTCAAACCAGTTCTTCTAATTCGTTGCTCGCTTTCTTTGCAATGCTACCAGGAAATCCTTTGCTTTTAGCTCCTTTTTCTGCAGCTGTCTACTCAATATCACCCAGCTGCTCACGCCATTCTCTGATACGTTTAGGATCCACCCAAAAAGTCTTTCAGACTCCTTACCAGAATGTTCTTTGGCGTATGCCACAGCACAAAGTTTAAATGCTAAATCGAATGAGCTTTTCTTGGCCATCACTACACTGGCTCACAACACAAATACCACAGACAGCCGGCGTCTGCAGAATTTTGTCTGTCCGTGACCCGGGGGGGGGGTCTAAAAGGTGCCCAGCCAGTATTAGAGACCGGCGACTAAAGCAAGGGTGTTCAAATCCAGGCCTTGAGGGCCGGTGTCTTACATGTTTTCCAACCAACCTGGCAATGTAATGAACAAACACAACCCAGCGTTTTTTTTAGAAGAGACTGGCCATAATTGGAAAATATTCGGTATGCTGATATTTTCTGGAAAAATAACACCTTGGATGTTGAATGAGGCAGTAACATGAGACATATGCTAAAGAAAAAAAACTGAATGAAGTTTGCTGTATAAAGACCCAAGTCTTAATCATTTAAGAAATGTGAGCTTAAACTAGATTTTCATACTTGGAAAACAAATCAATTTGCTGTGCTGGGGCAATTTGTTTTCTAGCAAAAAGTACAGAACACTGTATATGGGAACTGAAATGAGTGACCCTTACACGCCCTCTCCTGTAAAGCAAGTTATTCAAGTGATTCACCCCTACCACTTTCAAATGGTAAGGTTGTGGACTCCCAACAAAGTCACTCCTAATTGTTGAGAGTGGTTGCCATAGAAACGTTGACTGAGACTGATTCTAACCTATCACTGCTACTGACAATGTTTTGCTCCAACATGGCGGCATACATATCATTAAAAAAAATCGTCATTGAATTGCTCTCATTTCATTAGAGCTGGAAGTAAGCTATTTTCTATGGGTGAAGTCACATTCACTCAGTCCAGGTCTTTTTTACAGTCAATGGTACAGATCCTTCAAAAAGTCTTGCGCTAACCGAGCTAAGATTTGCTACCAGGGGTCAACTGTCTTAAATAAGAAAGAACTGAATGTGAATTGAAATGTACTGACTGTCCACCCCCCACAGGGTTTAATGTCCACCTTAACCAAAGTGGATGAGTAAATTTGATCTCCTATAATGAAACAAACACCCATTGGATGCAGATCATGGAATTTCTGGAAGTGTGTCAGGTGGAGACTTTTTCCAGCTGGAAAAGTAGATTTTATAGATAGGTTTTTCACTCCCTAATCTCAGGAAAGCCAGGTTTCCTAAAATCCCAGACAACACTTTTTCCAGAAACCGGGTTTACAGTTTTCATAACATTTAAGAAATCTGATTACAACCTGCCCCTGCGACGGACTGGCGACCAGTCCAGGGGTGTCCCCTGCCTTCGCCCATGAGTAGCCGGGTTAGGCTCCGGCAACCCTGTGACCCCGAAAGGGATAAAGCGGATTGGAAAATGAATGAATGATTACAACCTAGTTACTCCAGAGCACAGGCACCGTTAAAATGTCACTGTTTGCTTTCCGCTTCAAGTTTAAAAAGTAGATATTTGACTTGTTTTTTCTTCAAAGATCCTGCAAACTGTTTCACCTCCTCTTTGCTTTTTTAGCTCCCTGAATACCTCGCCCTTTCCTTCACATCCTCCGTTTTGTCAAAACTACTTTAAGGGAAATTCTGGAAACCTGGACTGAAACAGCTGATGGTTGTGCTTCCTATTCTTGACAGACAGCTGAACATGTTAATTGAAGGGATGGAGGGTAATCCTACTTCTGAAAGATAGTTTCTTGCTGATTGTGTCACTCAGGGCTGTTTTTAACATAACATTTAGGAATGTGATTTTAAAGGCTCTGCTTTTAACGTGTAGTCTAGCACTCATAAAAATGTTTGTGTTTCAGCTTTGCGTGACGATTAACGCACGGATATGCGCATGTGCTTGCTTTCCTTTGTAGTGCGCGCACCTGTTGTAAGTCGTCAAAGCAGCAATGATTCATAGTGGGGCAAAAAGCCCCAGGTTTGTTTACAGTGCAAACGGATAATCAAGGAGGAGCACTGATTCACAGTTTGACTGAAATGCTGGGAATCCATCCAGGATTAGCAGATGTTCCGGGTTTGTGACTATTGGAACAGATTACACAGTTGTCACCAAATTGCTGGATGAAAGCAGGTTGTCTTTCAGCAGGGTTTCCCTTTGCAAATGTGCCTCTGCTCCAGCTGATCCTCATACTACTGTTGTGATTAGCTTTTATTCAACTAAAGGCCCGACTCAATATCAGTCTGAATGTTCTCACTAGTCCATAACCCCTATTTACACCTCCCTTTTATTTGGATTTTAATGCAATTCGTACACCATGCTCACTACTCTTTTTTTTAACGGCAAATATGACGTCACCCATTTGCTGAAGTAAAAACCTAACAATTACAAATATTTTACAAAGAGTATTCATGAATCCACTGTGTTCTGGTATAAAAATCCACCACTTTTTTTTTTTTTTTTTTTACAAGTCACAAATTGTTTAAGTGCAATGCATTTTGGTCTATATTCACCAATCTAGTGAGCATCAACGCGCACTAGTTCTGGGAGATTTCCAGGGCACTAGATGCTGGAGTTATAAATTCCAACACCCTGAAAGAAGGGCGAACGCTTTACGTAGTTCACTCAATAGTGAGTAGTGAGGGAATTTGGACACAATCAAAGTCTGCTACAGCTGGGAAGCAGTGCTGGAGGTCCAGTGCTGTTGCAACTGCAGGAACTGTGTATCTGTAAGAGTCCTGGTTTACCTGGTGTTTGAGTTCATCTGAAGTGAGTAGACATTTTTCCGCTTGTTAAAGATTCTAAGACAGTTTCAGACCAACTCCAGCTTCTGTTCAGAAACTTATAATCACATCACAGTAACGTCAAAAATCAAGGCAAATGATCAAAAGGTATCGAAACATCTTTTAGGGTTAAATAAAATCCAGAATGTAAATTGAGAGAAGAGCAGCAAAAAAAAGAAGTCTTACTCCAGAAAATAAAAATTGTCAAGCAATATATACTTCATTATTCACCAAAAACGTATTTTATTGTAGTAATATCCCTTTCTATTAAGTATAATGTACTCGTATTCTGTTAATATAAGTGGTTTATAATACACACCAATGATGAACAGATATGCACTCTACTTTGGTCAAAGAGAAACTTTAGAGAAATAAAAGTACTGTTGCATGATATTTTTCATTAGATATTTTACCCAATATGTCACACAATTGTTTAATTAAACTTTTACTTATTGTTTTAATAACCCCAAATCTACAGACAATTCACAACAAAGGCTCTTTTCCATTGTGGATGCCTGAGACTCTCAATCCACTGCAGTAACCCCCCCCCCCCAGTAACTTGTTTAAACAAAGATGTTAATCGATCTATTATTCTACAAATGTGGCAGATCAGGGAGCTTGTAGCCCACCTGGTGTATTTTCTATGTGAAAAATTAGCTCTTGTTTAAACAGCATTTTTATCTGCTAGTGATTCAAAACGGTTTTGATAAAGAAATAATCAATTGCAGCTTAACTTTTTAATATATGTCCTCCATCGTGAGAAAAATGCCCCAAGAGCATGTTAATAACACCAAAAACACATTTTTCCTCAGAGTGGGTCTTCATGCATCACTTGGACTGTTAGTACTGCCAAGATGCTTTGTTACATGATGTTGTGCCATTTTTATATAATGAAACGTAACTTGTTAGGGGTGTAATGTATAAACAATTACTGACGATTGCTGGTTCCAACATGACAATGTCCGTAGCACAAAATAACGGTCACTGAATTGACTTCATATCATTGGAGCCAGAAGGAAACCATTTTCTATGGATTATGATACTCTCACTCGATCTAGTTTTCATATTCAGTCAATGAGTTCTGCATGCATCTGAAATCACAGTCCAATCATAATCTTTCTTTCCAATCTTTCTTCCAATCTTCCAATCTTTCTTTGTGACTTGTGTATTGGACAGAGACATCCGACATGCGAGGTACGTGGACTTGAATGGAAATGATTTGAAAGTCTACTGGTGATGTGGACTGGAGTATGATGCTATCTGGCAGAGAATCATGTAGGTGTCCTGGTTCAACCGTCAGCTGGAAATGGCTTTGAAGGAATGGAGGGTGAGATCAAAGTTCATGTTGAGGAGATGGGAACCATTGTTGTTAGGGTGTAAACCGTCTGTTTTGAAAAAGTATGGTTTATTGTAAAATGTTGTGAAGTTATCAATATATGGAATACACATGAAGTGACAGTATGTGTTTAACCAAGTGTGAAGCTGGCAGATGTGTGAGAACAAGATGTCTCCATAAAGGGGTGCAGGAAGTGGTCCTGATATGATACAGTTTATGTTCAATTGTTGATTGAATCAGATTGATGAAATCCATTTTCAGAGTCTCAGATTGCTGCAGTTTGAGATTGCTAGTGCCTACATGTATGATGAATGTCTCCGCTAAGGCGTGTTTCACATAGAGTTGGTGAGCAGAGTTGTTAATGTCATTCACATCTGTTCCTGAGAGTGACAGTGTGTGGCACCTGGCAACTCGGACATGCCCGACGACTGAGTCTCCCAGGATGAGCACTGGCACATATCCAGTCTGAATACACTATAAAATGTGAATGGAGTTGACATTCATCCTTGTTTATTTGTTTGTTTGTACATATATTTAATTCACACTTGATTATTTTGCAAGAAATGCAAGGAATCTGGAAAAGTTCCCCTCACATTCACACACATTATGATTTCATGTTTTTGTCTCTCTTTCATTCATGAAATAATAGTAAACTTGTACAATCAATGATTGGGTCGCTGTTGTCTAGAGGAAAATATTAACAGATGCTTTTAATTTGAAAAGTCTTCTTCATTCATAAATGAGCTGAATGATTATAAGGACAGATGTCAGAAGGCTCTGACGCTCCAAACAGGAATCCCACGTCAGGCATGAAGAACAATGCTTTCCATTGTTAGGAACTTTGACCGATTTTTTTTATTTCCTTTGTCAGTGTCACTAGTTGTTCTTTTAAACAAAAAAGTGTGTCCGAGCCCTGGCAAAACGTGCTGCCTCTCAGATCTCTGTGGGGATCTAACCTCAAGAAGAGCATGTGGAGGTTAGGAACATCCCAGTACATTGCTGCCAAAAAACATTCCCAAGTGTCACTTCTTTTAATACAACAGTTTTTTTTCCCTCTGGAAATGTTCAGATGTCCAACTTTTCCCCTCAACCTTTGCGTGCCCCTCTCTTGATGTCCACAGAAATAGAAACTCACTTGTCTTGATGAGACGCTGAAGGAGGGAGGGTTTGGCCACTAATTATGAAGGAAGCTATTCAAATTATTCAGATGCTTGCTTTGCCCCCTCCTCTAATCCCCCCCCCCCTCAGGCAGTGGAGGGTCTTTTCTGTCCCCAGAGAGTGATGTCAGCACGGCCCATTGAAAAGCGCCGCCGTGTGCTCTGAGATGAATGCTCTGGCTGAGCACAATGGCCCCAATTTGAATACCACGCGGATGTATGCCAGATCCGAGCCCCAACAAAAGAAAGAGAGCCACTCCGTTCCCATTCAACCACGCTGTTAGTTTATTAGCTGTAAATTTGCTACAACTATTTATGTCTTTTGTAGTTTTCAAGTGTTTTTGGAGTTTGAACTGCATGGATGATCTGCTGCCCGGGTTCTGGACTTCTGGACTGGATTGCATTTTTGTGACTGAAAAGCATGGTTGTGTTTGATCGCAGATCTACACGGATTGGGCCAACCACTACCTCGCCAAGTCGGGACATAAGCGTCTCATCAAGGACCTCCAAACGGACGTGACAGATGGAGTTCTGCTGGCCGATATCATACAGGTTGTAGGTGAGGAAACTTGTGGTTTCTCCAAAACCAAATTATTTGAAAACATGTGAAAGTATAAACTATGTTTGTCTGTTTGGAAAGATTGAAATGGCCAAACCAACTTTGTTGCCACTAAAGGATCAAATGTAATATTTTCATGGAGAGATTTGCTTTTTTCCCCTTCATACTTTAAAAATATTGTTATAAAAAAATCCAAAGAAATCAAGAGTTTGCTGACACTGAGATTTTCTCTGGCAAAAACAAGAGCAAACCAAAAAACAGGCCTAATTTAAACACTTTTATTTCTTTGTATTCTGTTTATCCCTCAGCTGTTTCTGAACCAGTGATCATTGCTCCTGGTTAACTGCTGCTTTCTCCTAACATGTTTTTATTCACTCAAGTAGTACTTAGATCACGTTTAAGCTCTTTATAGGATGCTGACAGTTGAAGTTGGGTGCACCTCTTTGCTTTTGACCTTTGCCCCTTTCTGTGTCACCATCATCATCATCGTCAGCCCTGTCATTTAGTTTGGCCGTCCCCAGTCTGTCACGGCATCTGCTGACAGACACACCAGCTGATGGCTGACTCAGCATGTCAATGGCCGCGTCTGTCCTCGGTTCTTTCCCCCCGTCTCTGAGTCAAGTTTTACTTGACCAAAGTGAAAAGCGTTTCCTCTGTTCTCATGCTCGAGTGTGTGAGACTCATAATCATTTCTCACAATTCTTTCTGTTTATTAAACAGGTTTTAGACATTTATTTTATAAATATATATATATATATATATATAAAGGCTCTGTTAAAGCTTTCTGCTTAACCTTTTGTAGTCTCTTTGAAACTCACATCAGTGGTTTATAATGATGTACAGTAGGAATGACGCAGACCTGCCATTTGTAACGTTTTTATTCAGAATTTAGCACAAAGTTTTCAAAAAGATTATTAGCTTTGAAATTTTGATTCAAAATGAACACAAGAGTTCTGACACATAATAGTAATACCCCTTGGAATAAATCCTTTGAATTTTTAATTAACTTTGGATGGTTTTGTAATTTTTCGTATTATTTGGAATTTATTGTTTTTCTTTAGACTTTAGATTTTTAATATGCCTATACACTTTTGATATTGTTATAAAAATGTTTATCTCAATTTTTTTAATATTTTTTGCAGTAAAATCATTTAATTTACAACTTGGAATTGTGTTTTTTTGGACAGTTCCAGGTTTATTTTGTGTATGGACTTCTATGGCCACCATAACAAAATTACAAGAATAAAGTTATAAAATTATGAAAAGAAATTTCAAAATTTTGGGGGAATTCATGTTTTAAATTAAAAAAATGTAAAAAATTTACAAGCAGTAAGTCTTCAGATTCTTTTAAATAATGTCATTTTATGAGAATAAAGTAATAAAATGATGACAATAAAGTTGTAAAATTATGAGGAAAGAAATCTTATTCTTATTAGATTGAATCACAAAATTATCAGAAGAAAGTCGTAATTTTATTAGAATAAAGTAATAATTTATTGAGTTTTAAGTATAAGAATTCCTTTTGTCTTGAAGCAATGGTATGTTTATGCACAAAGAAATATAAACATAAAAAAGAACCAATATCGTGTTTCAGTATGTGAGAAGGCAGGACTGCCGTTTGTGCCGTAGGTAGTATAGTATAGTTGCAGAGGTCCAAATGGATTATGGCACAAGTTTTCCTACATCGGAAAAAAATATATCTAAAAGGCTGCACGGATGGATTTAGTCGGCATGTAGTATGGATAGAGGCTTACACAATCAACTAAATTTTTGAGAAATAAAGGTTTTTTCCTTGTTAAATTTACCACTTTTTTCTCATCAATTTACAACTTTGTTCCACTTAAAATGTATCTGTTAAAAAAACAGATGGAGATGTACTAAAATGATGGATAAGAAGCATTGTGATAAAAAACAGTTTTAAAGATAAACTCTTAGAGCAAATTGGAAAGTTGTAAAACTGGACTACTAAGGGTTAACGTATCCAGCTAGCTTTTATCTAAAGTTTAGTTTAGAAACTGAAAAACAGAATCAAGCTGTTGTTTCCTTTACTGACCAAATGTGAAGGAGAGCCAAGTTTTTACAGAAGTTTCATGGTCGCTTTAAACTTTGAGGCTGTTCTTCACTCTGACACAGGTTTAGTCTTTTAGTGCACTCACTTGTGATTTTATCTGTCATTGCTTTTGAAATCAAGTAATCTGTAATGATCTACATTCAGTTATCAGTAACATTTGTCCACATTTAAAATGTTTCTTTTGTCTGTAATTGTAACTGCTAACTCAAGTGTTAGCAAACTGTTGAGAACGTTATTTATTGTTTCACTTTTAAAGAAGACATTGTAAACTGCTTCCTGAAGACCTGTGCTAATATTGAGGTGGGTGGGAGGGGTCAGTCTTTCTGGGCAACACAACATTCAACACACAGTCCATTAACCCTGTTACTGACCTGGCCTGTTACTGACGACACCTAAATTACACACACTCTTTGACAGATTGTAGCTGACAGTTTCTGCGATCAATGTGAATGAGCTGATTCTGATGTGGAGAAAAGCAACAATACATAACACTTTATGAACTTAAAGTGTTGTAAATTAATGCAAAGCCACTTTTCTTTGCGACAAAATCAGCTTATTTACGCTGATTATGTACACACTTCACTACTAAAAGGTGTTGCATATCTGCACAGTACTGCTTTTCTCTGCTTCAGAATCCACTGGACTTATATTAATTGCATAAAGAGTTGAAGAGTTACGGCAGTCGAAAGAATAGAACTGGACATTAAAAAAATGAAAGTCTATTTAATACTTCCTTTGCAATGTAATTTCAAAAGAATGTTATTTCTGCTATTGTTTAAGTTCAGACACTTAAAACACTGGTAGATAGATGCCACAAAAAGTGTCTCAATGATTCGGCTAAAGGAGCAAAAACAGCTAATAGGAGGCAGGAGGTCCAAACTTTGACCTCCATTAAAATATGAATATTTGTTCATATCTTTCTTTCTTTGAGGAGAATAATAGTAATGTTTTTGTTTGATTTTTTTCAATAATAAGACCAAGCTGCTTATTTAATGAGGGTTTTTTTTCACATGGCTGTATGAATTTGCTTCTTCTCACTCCCCTTTAAGCAATAAATCAAGCTTTACTTGACCTTAGTTATATTTAACAGTTAAATTTAATTAATCAAACGTGTTCTAATGCTGCATTCACACTGGATGCGGCCGGCCCGGCAGGGGCGTCAAGTTTCGATGTTAAGTCAATGTAAAGCAATCTGAGGTCATGCAGCTCTTATTCCTGTAATGAGTTTGATAAATCTGTGATGTTTTTCGTGAACTGTCCACAATTAATGATCATAATAAACCAAGAAAAAAAATCAAGAAATACTCAGAAATGGTATTTCAAGCTTAAATTATTTATAATGTGTTCTCTATTATTGGACAAATGCTACAAGCGCATGTTAAAAACACCAAAACAAAATTGGGTCTTTAAAGACTGACTCCATTGAATTGGATGTTTTTAGTGTTTTAATATGTTCTTGTAGCATTTCTCTCATGATGGAGGATATGTGTAAAATGAGTTAAAACTATAAAACTTATTAAAACTGCATATCTGAATATGTCTCCATTCAAATTGTGAGGAGCAGATAAAAGCCTGTGGTTTGAAAAAGCTCAGGTTTGTGATGCAGCAACTAAAGTCTTCCAGCTCCGCTCCAATTCCAAACCCTCCACATGCAGACAAATATGTCCTTTAATGTCTTTTTTTTTTTCTCTAATGAGCTGGCATCTGGCTCTTAACTGTACGGCTGAATAGCTCTGATGATGCTTGACAATTTTTTCTGCTACACTGATATTAGCTTGGAGTTGTGGGGGGCTGTAAGCTAGTGGGAGGGTGTAAACGAAGGAATGCTGGGATTTCAGCAGAGGGTTACTTCCGCCCCAACAGCCCCGCCCAAAACTCAGAGGTGAATTCTAATGAACTCCTGCTGCTCTGCAGAAACCTCGTGTTAGAAAATGACACAAGTCTTTTGATTTGGGCAAAAACTGCATAATCATAACTACAAGACCGCTTGGAACAATTCTACAACAGATCAAAAGATGATCGGAGAGGGACTTTAAAATAAGATGACTGTAATTCCACTGAATGAGACTGTGTGATGCAGCAGCACGATTTTAGGGGAATTTCCATAAAACAAGCATCTGTGTGTCATTTGAGTCTATATTAAATGTTTTATGTAACTCTTTTGCTTCTCATTTGAAGTCATATTTTACTCAAATACGCTTTGAGCTCATTTTCTCAACTTTATGTTTAAAAACTTGTTTTTTAATAGAGGAACTGCAAAATGAGAGTATCTGACCTAAAGGCGTACAGTATTGATGATCCATTTGTTTCTTTTAAGTGTCTTTTGACCTGGAAAAGAAAAGGTAGAAGCAAGCAAGTGACCCAAACTGTTTCAGAGATGTGGAGAATCACAATGGACACGCTTCACCCCCTTTTACTTCCTGCTTCTATGGACTCTATCAAACCTATCTGACATATTTTTTTGGAAAAATATCTTTTCCTAAAGTTTTGGCCTCTGACAAACACTTTAAAAAGCTTCTTCTTGGAATGATGAATATTCAAATTGAGCATTTAGTGCCAGTGAGCTGCAGAGGTCATGAAGCTGCTCTGCAGCTCGCCGTCTGCGTTGTCAGCTGTGATCTGCATGTCGTGCCTCAGCTGTTGTGGGCCGGGCCTGGATGAGACGAAGACGGATCCCTAACACATAGACACACGCACAAGGCCCCTTTAAAAAAAAAGCAGCGCAGCATTGCTGGTCACACACACACACACACACACACACACACCCAGCGGCACCATCCCCATTTGCTTGGGACCAAGATAGTGTTTCAAGTCTCAGCTGGACGGGGGAGGAGTGGGAGCTCAGGCACCGGCATGAGCACCTCACTGCTGCCTCACGCCCAGACAGGAGCACCAGAATCCCAGTTCACGGATATTTGACAAAATGGATTATGTTGAGTGAAGTTCACAAAAAAAAGAGAGATTTTTTTTCACCAATCCTCTTTGTTTTGTCTCCTTTTCTGCTTCCTGTCTCTTTCTTCAGCTAATGAGAAGATTGACGACATCAATGGCTGTCCCAAGAGCGGCTCTCAGATGGTAAGTGACCCCTTAGGTTCTTCGGCTAACAAAGTAGCACCGCTCTTTGATTTAGCCTCTCACTGCTCCCCCGTGGAAGCTGTGGTGTGAAGCCACTTTAAATAAATGTAAAGTATATCTATATTTACTTTTATGGTCTAGCAGGCCGCCGTTTGGGAAACCTCTCGGCTCTGACTTCTGGTTGTTGGTGCGCACTTGAAAGCAGCAGAGGTTTGAGGTTTTTTGGGGCCACTTTTGCTTTATCATGTTACACTTATCTAAGAAGACAGCATTTACCACACTCTTCTGAAGCAGAGGTCTTTACTGAAGGGCTACAGAAAATAGTTGAGAAAGGTTATAAGGTCATTTTTGTTGTGGGAATTTAGCAATCGGATATATATTTTTCATAACCTTTTATGTAAAGATCTATTGTCTTTTCCATATTTATGTTTTCCATTAGAATCCCAATACAGGGGTGGTAAATTGGAGCAGTGGGCCAGCTGAGGAGGCTTTTTCTGGCCAGCAGCCAGATGACTGAAGCTTCTGAAAGCATCAGCGGAAGAATGAGAGACGGGAACCCAAATGTAACATGGGAGAAGGAGGTGGACAGCACAGCTGATCCCTGAACGCTTCATTCCAAACACTCCCACCATGGGGTGTTCTGATTTTGGGCGCAATTGTTTCAGATCGATGAACAGACAGGTTTTTGTTGTGCTTGGTTTTCTCATCTCATGGTGGACATTAGTCAAGAGCTTTTTCAAATGTGAAAACAGGAATTGATAACATATCCAACTGTTTAAACTTGAAAAATGCTGATACAGACCAGCCTTAAATATGTTGTTAAACACGAGAACGGAGTTCATAAATCAAGAATTAAATTCTTATTTATTAAGTTAGTTATTTTCCAGGAGAGTAGATGTGGTTTTGTTAAAAAACATTTAAAAGAAAACAACATTATACATTTTAATGGTATATTGAATTTTACCAATTATACAACCGTTAATTTATTTGTACTCTCCCTTACCCTTACTTTAAAATTTTTGATTTTATTTTTTAAACAAACATGTGGGTGCACTTCATGTAGAACCAAATCATTTGGTTCTTTCCATTAGCCAGGACTGATTTTTCTGTTTGCCTGTAATCTTGAGTTTTGTGGTTTCAGTGGTCTTGGCTTTGAGGCTTTTGTCATTGGCATCAGCCTCCCTGACATTTAGCCTTGGTCTTCAAAAACAGCAGCCTTTTGGGGAAAAATGCACTGTATTATTTTCTGTCATACACAGTGCTGGCTCTTGTTCTGGTGGGCCCTGCAGCTGTGTTTGGTAATTATAGAATCCATACAGCAAGTTTCCGATGGCGGTGCATGTGAAGGACTCCCGTTAGCTTCTGTTTGTCAGTTTACAAGCCTGGAAGTCACGGTGACCCTGAAGTGCAAATCACATCACTCATTTACTCAATTCAAAAACATAAAGATCAATTAAAAAAGAAAGCATGAAAACATTACATTTAAGAAATCAAAACAAATTTCAGAAACCAATACATAAAAACAACATTTTGGGAAAAAAAAGTAATTGTTTTTTTCCGCACCATGATGCACACCTAAAAATCTTACTTTTTTCAAAAATCAACAGTTCGCTTTATAATCCGGAGCACATTATATGTGGATTAATTCTGATTTAGTTGACTGATGTCAAAGTGAATTTAAGAGGCACAAAGCATTCTGTCAAAATGTAGGTCTGTTTCTTTTACAAGTTGCAATCAAGGTTGGAAGTCAATATAAATACACTAATGTGGCTAAAGTGTAGCTTGTCACAAACAAGGTCGAGAATTACTTTGAACGCTACCAACAAAATCAGACTGACAGACTGATCTCTGACTCTTTTGTCTCGTTTAATGTGCCTTATAATCCAGTGCGCCCTATAGTGCAGAAATTTGGTAATTTCCAGACAATAAAATGTAAATGTTGAAAAAAAGTCAAAATAAGAAACTAAAAAAGGTAGGTACTGTGGGGAATTATCTACTGGATGACGATGTTTGAGTTTTGAAGAAGAAGGAAAGCAGACAGATGTTTTCCCTAAACTGTGGTGAAGAGTTGATTGAGCAATCACCAAACTTTTGCAGTGATCGCAAACCCCAAAGAAATATTGTCTGATGGAAGATATTTCCATGCCAAATAACTTCTTGTTGAAATATGAACAAACATCATCATCCAATCAGTGATGTACCATGATACCTCCCTCTTCCACTTTCTTAGTTTTCTTCATTTTTTAACATTTTATTCTGATTACTGAATTTACTTTGGTTTTCTGAAATGTTTCCTTTTTATTTTGTTTTGTTTTTTAGAAATAAGTTTTGGTTTCTGTAGTTTTCATTTGATTTCTGAAGTGTAAGGTTTTTATTTTTTTCTTTTGCTTTTTAATGTCTCATTGTGATCTTTAAGATGTTTTTGCGTTGAGTAAGTTGATAATGTGATTTGTTCTTCAGGGCCACCGTAGGAAGTTTACAACAGTCACAGACATAGAAACGAGCCAAGTCCAAAACTCTGCTTTGCTTTGGATGATTTTAAATATTTATTTCAATACCATGTTTAAAAATAATGGGTAATCTGTCTTATTAATGATGAATGTGTTTTCTAGCATCCCATGTGGTGTTTGAAATGTTTGTTGGTTGAATGCTTGTGTTGTTTTTGTGGGAGCTCTCTGCTGGAGCTGCTCTGGGCAGGGCAGGTGCAGCCTCCGTCATTATGTAAATGTTTGCTTTGTGTGCTGGAGTGTTGTTGAGTCAGACACACGCAGCTATCCATGGAGTCATGAGTAAAAGAAGTGTTAGAATCTGCTTTATGTCACTCAGTTTCATCGCTGTGGAACTTTTACGGCTCCCAAAGCTGCTGTTTGTTACCATTTCACCAGACCATTACCTTTAGGTCAACAAAAGCTCAAATCAGCTCCAGAAAAGGGATAAACGGAAGCACTTGCACCCCTCACTGTTTGTTAGCACTTCACGCCCAAGCAAACACGAGCCGCCATTTTTACAACTGTCACAGTCTTGTTGAAAAGACCCCCCCCACAACATCTTTGCCACCCACTCAGACTCTAGTGTATTTATCTGAGTCCAGAGGCAAAGCCGTGAAATCACACGGAGCTGCTGAAACCATACCGGATGACGTGCACACACACTGGAAAACTGAAACATTGAAGCAGCTGAAAAACGGAAAAGTTTGAGTTTAAATTCAAAACTCTAAAAAAGACAACAGCCATTTAAAAGTTTAAGTTCTTTTCATTTTTTCTTTTTTTACTGTGCACAGAAGCAGATTATACTCACATTCATACATCACTTATACAGCCTTTAAAGTTAACCTGTTTCAAAATGGAGAAGAACTAAGAACTCACTTTTATAACGCGAATATTCTTATTTTTTTCTGTTAAATGATATTTATGCTCAGAACAAAGGTCACAGTTTACAGATCAACATGTCCTAAATTGCAAACAAATTGTTCAGTTTTAAAAACAAAAATTTCAAAGTTGCAAAAAAAATATTAAATGTTTGCTTTCAAATACGTTTTTGTGTTTGCGACACAAACCTTTTGCGAAGTGTTGTCTCTCATCTTGCCTTCTCTCTATCTTTGCTTTTGCGTTTTCAACTCTGATTTTGGCGTGCTGTTTATGACAGACAAGAGGGTTCATGCTGATTGGTCTAGAGTCTATCCAATTGAGTCCAGGCACAGTGAATACGAGGCTGAGACACTTGATTGGATAGAATCTAGGCCAATCAGTATAAACCCGCGTATCTATAATGGGCTGTTGAGGGCATCAAATATCACTCTAAAGTCAGAGTTGAGAACGCTAAATGAAAGATGGGGAGAAAGCGAGATGTTGGTGGCACAAATATCACTTCATATTTTTCCCTGTTGTATCTCTGAGCTCAAAAAACAAAATACAGGGAATTATTCTCAACACCTTTTCCACAATTTATTATGTTAAAGCATTATTCTGAAATGAAGAAAATTCAAAAATGTTGTCAACGTTTGACACACAACACTCCAAAAAGACTTGAGTAATGTTTTTATGAAATGGTTGCATAAATTAATAAAAAATAAAAGAAATAACATGTACATGTATTCACAGCCTTTGCTGCAGAGCTTTAAATTAAGGTCATGCTGCTTAGACCAAGGTCACATACCAAAGAAATCAATATTAAGTCAAATATTAGATCTTTAATTTTGTTCTTTTTTTTAAGGTTTAAAATGTTTTCTTCTTTAGTATGGGGACTAACTAGCAGACGAAAGTGGTAAATAAGCTAAACTTCATGCTAAATGATCCAAAGCATCATTTCAGAAACAAAGGTCACCTCTTACCGCTTGTTTTTGTCGAAGGTCAAATTTGTTTCAAAATAATAGTCCACAAGTAGTTTCCCAGATCACTTTGATTGAAGAAATATCCACCATTAACTCTGATCATTTGATTTATATCAACAAAAAAACAATGTATTTTATATTTGTATAATTATTGACAAAGATGAGGAAATTATCAGTATTAGCTGTCTTAAGCATTAGTAATAGCACCTTAGCTAAAATTTGAATACCAATAACAATAATAAAACAGTTTGAATCATGTATTTTTTATTTTTTTCATTTGTAATGGCCTTCACCTCTCTTGCCCCCCATCCAAAGTCTTCTGCCCCATTCATATAAAATGTTCTAGCTCCACCACTGCAGTTCAGAAATACCTGCCTTAATATAATATTCATTTTTAAAAAGAGCTTGTTAAGGTGTTTAAGATCTTTTCCATGTTGCATTCATGCCACTTTTGTTAGCTGAGCTTTCCTGAATATTTGTATTACTGTATTTAACATGCTGGTTACCAGCTGATAGCAAGGTAATAAAATTCCCCCCCGAGTCAGCTGAACAGAGCTGCTGTGATCACATGTGGTCTGAAAAGAACAAACAGTTGGATGATGTTGCCTATGACAACCAAATAAGGGACAACAAAAATATTTTTAGCAGCATATTTTCCATAAAAATTAGCAAAAGAAACAAACCGAGTTTAGGTGAATACGTGCCACTTTATTAGTTTATTTTCCTACGATCCTATTTCTTTAATAAAAATCACAACTAATTTGAAAGTTCAGCAGTAAAATTATTTAAAATCATGCTAGCTGAATTTCATATTACAGGTTTCCTAACTGAAACTTGCAAAGGACAGGCGGCATCAGCTCCAGCAGAGAGAGGATTCCCTAAACTTTTTTTAGAAATGTGTTTTCCTGCTTGCAGTTTGGTATAGTGGACTTCCACAGGGAAAGTTTAGCTTGTAAATGTTATGGTGAGAATCACAACTGAAAAAAAAATATCAGCAAATAAAATTTGTTTTGAAAATGATGTGAAAACCCAACAGAATCTGTTTGTTGTATTGATTAAGCACCACCTGATTTTTTATGGGGACATTTCAGTCACTACAACTTTACTTTAAGGAAGCAGCAACATTTTGTGCAAAACAAAACCAGATTCTTTACTTTTCTGTCTGTGAGGCATAAAATTCTGCTGCATTTATCTGCAAATATCCATGACCTCAGTATCAGTTTTTCAAGTTTTTCATCGAGTAAGTCCTGTTTAAACCAAACAATGCTTTAGCTCAGACACGCTACGCCTTTCTCGTCTCCCTTTCCTCTCTTGCTCTTTCTCTCTTTTTTTTTTCCGCACACACAAATATAATCCTGTGATGTTAGGGAGTTTGTACAGACGCCTGCTGGCTGGCCAGTCCGGTGCTGCTGTGACAGCACTCTGGACTGATGGAAAGCCTGACAGGGCCAGAACTTTCTGGCAGGTATCAGAGGACGTGGCCTTAAAGAGCTGAAGTGACATTGTTGAGAGGTACTTTAATCATTTGAACAGTCATCTCCTTTTTTGTGTATTTTTTTGTGTGTGGAGTTACACTTGGGGTCCTACAGGTTTACTTTTACTTAAGTCTGTTTCAACCTGTTATTTCCATTTTAGGAATGCCACATGTCAAACTATTCTAGAGGCTGATGATTTGTTTAGATAAAAGGGTTGGTACACCATATAGTACAATTATTATACCATAACTCAGTTTGTGTAAACTCCTGATCCATTACAAAACCATTTATTACACTAATGCAATAATATTTAAAAAAAACATGAAATCATGAGAATTGATAATAAAAAAGCAGCTTTACCACATTTGACTTTAAATTTGTTCATTTTCCTGCAGTCTGACCTGGAATGTGAAGCATGCCGTTTAGGACATGAAGGGGATGATTGAATCATGTTCCCTGCAGCTCTTTAAATAGCATTTGCTTTTTGTATTTTTACCCCTCCATTAAGCACAACTGGGGTGCACCGCAGCAGGACAAGCCGGCAGTGATGGGGCATCCCACTGATGCACTCTTTACAAAGAGACAATTGAGCTTGACATTTCTGGCAAAACACTGGACCTTTGTTTGGTCAGGATGCAGTTTGAGTTTCTGTCCAGGAACCATGTGGAAGTCAGATCGAGCTGCGTTACTGCTGCTTATGTTTTTTTCTGCCGTCTCAAACAGGCGCATATGTCCAGCCTGCTGACAGCTGCTTCTGAGGTCAGAGGTCACAGAAATGACAGCAGGAAGCACGCTGCAGTTTCAGCTCAATTAGGAACTCTGAGCCTGTTGGTCTCTTTACACTCTGAGCAGACTCACATCAGTGGAGTTTAAGGTTGCTGTTGAAGTTGATTACAATGTCAATAGTCAAGGCAACCTGAGAAGCAGCTCAACCAGCAACCAGCAAATGCAATGAAGATGAAGTCTGTCAGTGTTAGCTCTGATTGGAGGCTTGGTGTGTTTCACAACATCTGAGAAGTCATCCTAGGTATTAGAGAATAAAAATGAGATGTTGAGTTCTTTCTGGAAACGGTCAGTATCGTAATAGTAGCGTTTCTAAAGCCTTCGTCATAACTGCTCTTGTGGGTGTCTGCAAATGGGTAAACCTCTATTGGGGAGGTGATCGGCACAAAACATCAAAGTCGCAGACCACTTGATGAGCCAGCTAAGCAAAAATGTTCTATGGGCATCTTGCAGGTGACAGGTCATAGCAACAGACAGGCACGTCGGACAGAGTTTTCATTTTCTTTTCCAACCTCCCCCAATGACTGTGCAAGGTGCTGGTTAGTGCTGTTCACGTGATAAGCGTGTGCTGCTCTTGACTGTTACAAATTAAGAAGTTAGACTATAAGCGTGTAGTTCGAGTGGGCATCCTACAGGCGTCCTACGGGTACTTGCGTATCCCCTGCACACCCTGTTCGTGCAACATTCATGCGGAGTCAGAAAGGAGACAGTTCTTGCATCGTAATCACGACTACAGTGTGGTGTAAGGACACCAGTTGACAGCATCACCCGTATGTCATAAGTGCATGTAACTTATAATACTTCATGATACATTTACCACACGCTCAACAATCCTACTTTCCATTTTCATGACGTCCCTTGAGAATGAGCGCTTCCTTTAAGATACACTTGCTCCTGTCTTTGACCCTCCATGGCCCCGGACAACCCAAAAACCTGCAGCATGCAAACGGGTCAACCCTTGTATGGGTGCATGTGACTACAGTTTTCAATAGTATTTTACTTAGTATAAGTTGATTAGGACTTACACGGGTGACCTTCATTTTCACAAATGTATTAATAAGAAATAAAAAACCAAGAGACAGAGATGAAGTCATTCAATTTCTACTGTTAGATGTCCAAGTGAGGCTGTTACACTCGTAGGTCTTGTGTGGTCGGTGCATTGGGTCTGGGTGTGGAGCACCTTGGGGTGGGGCGGGCCCCTGCCCTGGCGGTGGCTCTGGCTCTGGCTCTGTGCTCTCTCTATTCCTCCTACTCCTCAGCCGGGGGGCTAGTCCTCCGGCTCCGTGGTGGGGGGTCTGGTGTGCATGGGGGTGGTTGTTTTGGGGTCTTTTTCTGTTGGAGGTACTTTTGGGTGCCCGGATCGGCCAGGCTGCTGCACTGTCTGCCACTGAACCCAGGCATGGCAACATACTTGCTGGCGCCTCTATAGAGCTCTCCATCACATAAACACAAGCTGCTCGCTCAACATCATCCATTTTTTCATGATGTTGTCAATTAATGAAGTTTGTCGCCGGCTACTCTGCGGCCAGGGCTTCAAGACGTTGAGCAGTAAACCTGACAGGCGTCAAAAGATTGTGAATGATGACGAACAAGATCAATCTGGTGTGAATGCACCATTTGAAGCACATATTCATTCAACCCACCTGCTTATTCACTTTGCACAAATATGGTCATGGGTATTGTTCTTTTTTTACACTCCTGTCCAAGAATATTGGTTATGCAAATCCTGTGTGTACCTGTCTGTGTGCATAAGATAATTTTCCGTTAGTGTGTTCTGTGAGTAAGTCTTCTATCATTAATGTATGAGTTTACTGAAAACCTGAAAGTAGTTGTGTGCGGTCTGGTGTGTGTATGTGAGAACTAAGTCATGTAATTTAGTTATGACACTCTTATGACTCTGTATTATTGACTGCCCCCCCTTCCATTTTAACCACTTTTCCTCCATCTCTAGCATCCCACTTCATCCCTCTCTCTTCTTTTTTTCCTGTTCGCTCCAATAAGAAATACATAAATAGTATATATAAAGCTTAGCCTCAAATACCATCTCAAGGGGCTGATCCTCCTGTTGTTTCAATGTTAAATAGATAATAAATACAAAAGGGGTTTATGCAATTGTTTACATCGTTTGTCTAAAGATCCATATTGTATTCTATTGTAACTTCAGCTCTTATCTGCTTTCTCAGCTGTTGGACAGGACAAGTTAAGAAGAAAAACAGTGAGGCTGTTGCACTGGA
Source organism: Adrianichthys oophorus (assembly GCA_036245035.1). Classification (NCBI taxonomy): domain Eukaryota; kingdom Metazoa; phylum Chordata; class Actinopteri; order Beloniformes; family Adrianichthyidae; genus Adrianichthys; species Adrianichthys oophorus. Next base: position 583,527 of record BSAI01000104.1, read on the forward strand.
GCAGAACTATCTTCTTCCTCTTAGAATAAGGTTTCTGTGTGAGCAAAGCGGTGCTCAGTAGATAAAGCGACACACTAACAGGCAAACAGATTAGAAAACATAAAACCACAGTTTAAAGAAGATGGGTGGAAAGCATAAACTCAGACATGAAATCGTGGACAGATTTGAAATAAATCTGGCCTGACAGCTAATTTTAACCAATTAAAGTCCTCAGACCTCAGTAAAAATTAGCTTACTTAAAAAAATTGTCACTTTTCTGGTGATCCAAATTAGTTTCATGAAATTAAGCATCTCACACTTTGTGAGAAAGGTAATCTACCAATTATTAACAGTGGCAGTAATCTGTTTATTAGCCATCTTCGCTGTCTCTAACAAAACTAGGCTGATAGAATATCAACTTTGATGTTACAGTCAGCTCTTTATCCTTACAGTGGTCTTACTATCATGGTGAATCAGTAACTTTTCCCTAATGTTAGCATAGATCACTAAATTCCAATCGTTTTCACTCCTCTGGTTCTTTGTTTTTCAACATACAGAAAATGTTTCCAAAATGGTTTCTGAATGTATTTTTTTATTTTTTTTTAAATCTGTGAATGCTAATCTCAAAGTGTTAATATAATGTCTCTAAGAAGACTTAACGTAACCGTATGAGTAATCCTTATGAAATACGGGTCACACACTGCTCCTAATTCTTACACTGTAGCAAGCTAACACAGAAGCTAGCAGTTATTTGGCTATTGCTAAAGCGTCCCCAGGAGGTTGGTTTTGCTTGGAACTGCTGTGCTAATGCATCTGTATGATACTCATAGTATCATCAATCATTACATGTAACATATTGTTGCCAGAGTACATTTTTTACCTTCAGTGTCTCAGCTCCCTGCTGGAAACTTCCCAACAGGGGATTGAGTTTGGAAGCTGTGGGCTGGGATAGATTTAGTCAGCATATATATAAGTGAAATCGTGTCATAAATCTTTACTAAACGCTTGCAGCCCACACCTTTTCTAATTCACACAGGGCACAGTTTATCTGTGCTTAAGTTGTGCAACTACTTTCGATTAATCTGCTTGGCTGTAGAATTGCATTTAAAGACCCACTCCAATGAAAAATGTGTTTTGTGTGTTTTTAACACGTTTTTGTAGCATTGTTCTTATTATGGTGGACTTCATCTTGTCCTTACGGCTTTTCCCTTCAGGGGTCAACACAGTAAATCAGCTTCCTCCATCTAACCCTGTCTTCTGCATTCTCTACTCTAACACCAGATACCTTCATGTCTTCGTTCACTGCATCCATAAACCTCCTCTTTGGTCT
>BSAI01000104.1:585235-605097 GCA_036245035.1 Adrianichthys oophorus
TGTCTTACAGCCCTCATACATGTCCTGCACTGCTCTAACATACTTCTCTGTCACTTCAGACTTCCTCATACAATACCACAGTTCCTCTCTGTCATAAGCTTTCTCCAGATCAACAAAAGACACAGTGTAGCTTTCTCTGACCTTCTCTGTACATCTCTATCAACATCCTCAAAGCAAAGATTGCATCTGTAGTTCTCTCTCTTGGCATGAAACCATACTTCTGCTTATATACCTACTTCCACACCAAGGAAGGAGGTCTGTTTGAGTTGTGGTCCTGGCCACAACTCAAAGGGGAATTTCCATTCAACTCCCACTGCTCTGCAGAAACTTTGTCTTAGAAAACGACAAAGATTTTGTGATTTTGCCTAAGAACGTCATAATTAAAAGACCACTGGCAACACTTTTGCAGTAGATCTGAAGATGATTGGAGTGGGACTTTAAGTTGCTGTACTTTGGAGATGGGTTTAACTTAGTCATTTGTTTTCAATAACTTGTGTCAAACAAAGTTCTTAAAGGCTTCAATCTTTGTCTGAGACTTAAAAAAGTCAATTTAGAAAAACATATATAGTGTACTGCTCTACTTTAGGCACCATTGTTGCAGAGGTAAAACTGTTGGTCTGGCGGTGATGTGGGAGAACAATGACTGTGCCACACAGGGACATCGTTTGGGATGAACCTTGCTTTGTTTGCCTGCAGACAACAACAGCCTGTGGACTTTGATCATTTCATCATTCCGGTCCATTTGGTTGTTTTATGGGATTTACGTTATGGTCATTTGTACCACCCATTGGATTCTCTGCACAATAGCTCACATGGTCTCTTTACAAAGCCTATGTGCCTGTCTGGCTCTGCACAGTGACAGCTCAGCAGGTTCAGGTCACCAAGGCTGCTGTCATAGCAACTGAGTTGCTATAGATGGTTTGTCTCAATGTCTTTGTTTGGAAAAAAGTTACTATGGTTTTAATTAAGTACTGGCTATTTTACAAGATCCTAAAGCTCTCTTTTTTTACTTTTTGTGTAAAAAATGTAATCAGTTACATTTATATTGCCTTTTGGAAGTTCATTATTAAAAAAAAGTTCAAATAAAAAAAAATAATGTAGTCGGTTACATATTTATTCCCTTTTGGAAGTTCCTCTAGTGTCAGATTTATTTGTATAGTTTTGGAAAATAATGAAATATATTGAGGTAAAGTTTTGGAAAAACTCCATTCATACTGCAGACCTCGTTATATTTTTAAAATGCAATTCATTTTAGAATTGTTTTTTTTTCTTAACAATCTCTGCTACAGGTATATAGTTGGTCATATAAATCTCATTGTGCAAAAGCATGCAAAAGTCAGACCAGCATCCTCTTTCACATTATCCAAATGTGCTCATTTGAATGTGATCTGTGCCTCTCCACAGATTGAGAACATCGATACCTGCCTCAGCTTCCTGGCAGCCAAAGGTGTCAACATCCACGGTCTGTCTGCAGAAGGTAAATTTACTATAAAACATTTTCCAAAAGCATTTTTATTGGAACTGTCTTTTACCAGATAAATATGACATTGTGTGAGTCCATGTTTGGGCTGCATGGGCAATAAATCAGTCTTATATTTTAATTCAAATCTGCCACCTAAAATTGTTTTTACTTGGTAAAATCAGGATTTTTTTTGCTCTTTTGGGTCTGCCGGTCTATTGCAACAAACTAATGTTAAAATGACAACTAGCAAAGAGGAGCTTGTTCCCAAAAAAGGAACAGTTTCTTCAGTTCTATGAAACTGGTCAGGTTTTACGACCTCAGACTTGAAACAACAAAGAGCAAGCTACAAAAACAGTTTGAAGCTGTTCCTACCAAACTGGGAGTACGACAAACGAGTTTCAACACTTGAAACGGAGGCGAGCAGGAGACGTACTGCTCTACGAAATACTCAAGCTAGCGGCAGCTCATTAAACACCTGCTGCATTGTTTTACAAGCATTTGAATTCAGGTCAACTCCTAAGGAAAATGTTCAAATAAAAATTATTCTTTAAATCATTTCTTTCAAATATGTTCTGTCATTTGTAACTTTTGCTTAAAGACCCACTCAAATAAATTGATGTTTTTTGGTCTTTTTAACATGTTCTTGTGGTATTTTTCTCATGGTGGAGGACATAGAGAAAGAAAACTAAGCTCAAAGTTGCTTTTTTGAGTATTTCTTTATTCAAATTGTTGTGAATTAGGAACAAATGAAAAAATGCAGTTTGAAAGTTACGTATTTGTTACGTGGAAAATACAATGGGCTTCCTGCTCTGCTCCATTCTGATGCATCCCCTTGTAGACGACTAGATCCATGCACGTCCCTGCACCAGTGATGTTAGGTTGGGCCTGTAACCGGCAGTAAGATAGTGGGAGAGCATGTAAACAGAGAGCTCTCAGCAACGAGAAGGGGGTGCTGGGTTGTTCAGTTCCAACGATCCCATCCACAACCTAGAGGTCCATACACCCATGTTCTTAAGCCGCTATATCACTTCTGGGGTCATAGGGTCGCTCGATCCCACAGCTTAGAAGTGAATTTCTAATGAGCTCCTGCTGCTCTGCAGAAACTGCGTTCTAGAAAACAACACAGTTTTTTTTGCGGGGGGGGCTAAAACTGTATGATTATAATTAAAAGACCACTGGTAACACTTTGAAAATAGATCAAAAAAAGATTGTTGTAGGACTTTAAGAAAGTAAATGATGTAGAAAAAAAATGATTAAAATTAGACATCATATTTGGTGTGAAATAAAATCTGAGATTTTATTTTCTGGCAGTATCCCCCAGCCCTATAGTGCACGTTATGATGTGAAATCTAGAATGTGACTGCTTTCATGGCGTTCAATAATCAGAAAACTGTTTTTTACATGTTCTTCTGTCACTCTACTTTCACTTTCAGAGATCCGCAATGGGAATCTGAAAGCCATCCTCGGCCTCTTTTTTAGCTTGTCCCGCTACAAACAGCAGCAACAGCAAAACTTCCAGCCCAGTTTCGCCCCCGCAGCACAGCCTCAGGGCGGTCACCCCCCCCTCAGCCACCAGAGCAGCGCCCCGGCTCAGCTCAGCCAATCTCCGCATGGGACTCTTATCAGCACAGCTCAGAAAACAGCCCAGTCCGAGATGCAGTCCAGGTGAGGCTCACCTGCCTCTCTACTTTTGGATCAAATAAACAAATGTATCTGAAGATTTTTGCTATTAACTTCATGTCTCTCCAACTAAAATCCATTTCTATCTTCTTGCCCCATTTTATTTAAATTTTTGCTGTCTTCCATGTCTGTCCTCTCTTTTCTTCTCCTCTAGGGATGCGATTCAGAGTAAACTGCTCAAGTTTTCCATTGGTCAAAAAAAGACCTCTAGGTCAGCTTCACTTGCCCTTCTTCTCTTTCTCCCATCCCTCTTTTGCCCCCACTGCCCCTTCTGTACTGCCCCGTTCCTGTAAATAAGAAAGTAGAGACTGTCCCTAATCAGTCGTGGAATTAGTTTTCTATTGCAAAGACCTTCATGTTGCTTCTTTGTCTGTGATTAAGGGCAATCTCTACTCCAAGCACAATGTGTTATGCATGAGTGATCTGTAGAGCCCAAAGCTCCTTTTTTGGAAAGTCCTGTTCCTGTCTGGCATCATGCTTCATTTGGCAAGACTACTAAATGGACCGTGAACGACCTTTAGATAACCCCCCAAGTAACCCTGTGTGTGTCAGGGGGGCAACCCACCCCTTTTGGGGGGTATTGAAATGTTATGCCACAGTTCACCTTTATTACAGCTTTAATTTTTTTACATAACCACCCTTTCTTTTTTATGTTTGTAGCATGCAGTGTCAAATAATGTAATAATGCACTTCAGGACTGAATGCAGGATGCAGTTTTGCTTGCAGCCTCTCCTATGTTTTATTTACTGACTCCCTTCAACCCCCCCAAACCCAGGCAAAACCAAGACAGTGCAATGACCCCCTCTTCTGTTCAGATTGTGTCACTACAAGCTGAGATGCTAAACCAGTTTCATGTTTAACATTCATGTCTCAGTGAGCGATGTAACCACAATATTCTTTTTGCATTTTAATTAACACTAGGAATGCAAAAATGAAGAGATTTATTGCTGATTGAATGATCAGCAATAATGATTGAAAAAATTATGCAATCTTTATTTAAGACATAACTTGCACTTCAAAATATTTTACTCCAAATAAAAAGTGTGTGAACAATGTTTTCTACAAGCCATCTGTTAATCAGTCCAGCAATGGTGACTTTCCTGCTGATGAATTCATGTTTTAACAATGGTGTGATGGGTAACTAATGGGTCCGATTATAAACAGTCTGCTAAACATCAGTGAGGAACCATTCTGTTCTGCCAGGCGGTGTAGTATCTGATCTAAGTGATGGCAGTGAATGAGCAGCATAATCTGAAGTAACTGAGCTCACATCCCTGAGGGTCACACTTCTGTGTAGGTCTGAAACAGCAGGCGGGCTAACACCGAACAAGATGAGAAGAACATGGGAGTTTAAATCCAAGCCACGCCTTTTCAACATGTGTTTGACATGAGAGCAAGCAGAAACTTCATGTTTTAGACTAAATCTGTGATCAGATGCTCGTTAAAGTCCAGTTTAGCACGCATTGTGGGAGTTTTTGCAATATTGGAATTTTTATTTTTGAAACTCCTGTAGTGAATCCAAACCCTACAGCTTTACAGTGAAACAAACTACACTATATATCTTTTTGCTTAGTCATTGTTGTACTTGTAGAATCACATGATTTTTGCTGTGGAGCATTGTGAAGGACACAGTTGTCTACTGATAAGCCTGAAGTCATCTGAAGCCTGTGAAACGAGTGCTGACGTGTAAACCAGTGTTCTTTTTAAAATAAGGAGCTTGTTCCTTTTTTAATTTTTCATTTCTGCTTTTATTACCTTTTCTGCTTTGCTCCTAACTTTAGGCTACCTGGCCCCACAACAAGGGTGTCCACTGCAAGCAGTGACTTTCTGCCCAGAGGCTTGGTCAGTTCTTCTGGAAACAGACGCAGCCAGGCCTTCAGTGACAAGACCAAAGCCAACTCTCACCCAAACAAAGGTAGGACTTTGTCAAAAAATCACTCTGTAGGATGCTCCTACTTTCATGTATTTTATTATAATAAATAATTAATCCTACACTAAACTATAACTACTTCTGTGCAAAGATCCTTGATCAAGAAGAACTGCTTTGTCATCAGTATTTCTTTTGCATTGGGATTCAACAAACAAAGTTTTGTTTCTTTCTGCTTGTCAGGTTCAGACAGGTGCTTCATCACTCAGTATCCCTTTTATTCAGTCATCTGCTCTGATCAGTCCTTCACTCAGTGAGATCAGGTCGATATTCACTTAATCAGCAGTTTCAGTGCAGGCGGATCAAAAGCTGATCAGGAGCAGTTTGGGTCCGTTTGTCCTTCAGGGCAGAACAGCAGCAGCAGCAGCAGCAGCAGCAACTGTTCTACCGTCATCAATAGATGAAGCCTGAATGTAAATCTAGTTTCATTTAGACCATTTTAAACATGCAGCTTTGAAAAAAAACAAGAGCTTTTTTGTCTTCACTTTTGTTCTGACCATCTCTATGATGCCGTTTCTATTGATCCATCTGCAGCATTTCAGTCTGTAAGGGCTGGTTTGCTTATTTTTCTATCTACCCTGGCTGTTTTGCATTAGTGGAACACATTGGATTGGACACCTGCACTCACTGACCTGGACTGAACTCTCAGATCCAGTACTGCTGCTGAAATTGAACTTTCCTCTTAATGTGGCCTCTTATCTGCTTGGTTCTCACACCGCAGGCCTTGGGCTTAAGAGTCCCATGCAGCATCCTAGCTGTTCCTATTACTGCTGTGTTCTGGTCTGAAGTAACAAATGTTGTTCCTGAAATCTAAGCCTGAGTCTTATCTTGTATCTGAAGCTAATCGTGTAGTTTGGGGCTCCACCCACAAATGACCACATAGACCATTTGTCCCTTCTACATCTTTTCCAGACGCTCTGTCAGTAGTCCTTTATATGGTTTTTTTCTCATGTTCTCTCTACTCATTACTGCAACCATTCTTCACTTTTTGGTCTTTATCTAAAAATCCTATAGGATCCTAATAATCTTTCACTTCTCTTGTAGTCTCTTGTGAGACTAACCCCTCACCACAGCTTCTGGGCATTCCTTCAGCCCAGACCTTGGTAGAATTTACTGATAGTCTCACTAAATGCTGGTGAAACTTCCTCTGTGCTGTTTTTCTCATTCATTCATTTTCCAAACCGCTTTATCCCTTTCGGGGTCACGGGTTGCCGGAGCCTAACCCGGCTACTCATGGGTGAAGGCAGGGAATACCCCTGGACTGGTCGCCAGTCTGTCGCAGGGGCCACAGTCACACACTCATGCACACTCACATGCACACCTAGGGACAATTTAGAGTAACCAATTAACCTATAAAGCATGTTTTTGGACCCCACACAGAAAGGTCCCCCATTGGTGTTTCAAGTCCCCCAGCCAGGACTTGAACCGGGAACCTTCTTGCTGTGAGGCTAACCAACTTGCTCTTTTTCTCTTTTAAAATAATCTTGCACCATGCACGTCATATCTGCTTAATGTTTGAAGACTCATTACTGTACAACCCAAGTCGATGAGAGTTTGTTCTGACTCAATTCAACCCATTGTGGCCAGAGTTAGTGTTCTGAAAAGTGCTCTGGCTTTGGCAGTGTTTAATTACAGTTTTAATTTAGGACTTGTGACCATTTAGCGGTCTAGGGCTAAATATGGACTGTGTTGACGTTCACAGTCTAAACACAAATCCCTTCGTCATACTGTGAATACTAACCACACTCAGTCAAGATGGAACTGTTCTTGGCTTGTTGAATGTGGACAATCAGTGGTCACACATGCTTGTAAAGTTTATAATCATGTTTTTGCAAGTACGTGACAGAAATGAAACACATTTGTTTAGTGTAACTTGTGGTGGTTCAAGGTGGTTTTATTGTTGGATTTGGATGCACCTTTTGTGAATTATTGCAACAACAGCAGCAATTCTGTCAGGACTTCTGCAAAAAAAGAAATCTTTAAAAAAAGCAAATCAGCCATCACTTTTTAACCAGTTGGCACGTCTATGTTTTAAAAGGAACTCTACTCATATGTCACTAAAAAAATCGGAGTCCCTGAATTGTCCAAGTTCAGCTGTTAGCACTCAACCAGTCAAAAGTTCAACTGGTTGAACCGTCAGGATGAACCGTCAGTGAACACCCAGTTTTTATGTAAAACCAGAAAAAAGACTGAAAAACTTGTGTAGCAACGCATCAACACAAGCGTCTTGACACGAAAGCCCGAACCGCTGGTTTACAGCTCACTTACCAACAGGCCACTGGCACAGTCCTCAGGGTTTGTGGGAGTTAAAAAAGTGAAAAATCCTTACATCACGCATTCATCTCACCTCCTTACAGAGCCTTACGTGTCTAAGTGTTCACAATGACCTGTCGCCATCAGCATGCCCATAGAAAAAATGCGCATGAACATTTTGGCTCTGCGGACTCACCACGTGGTCTACAACCTTGATGTTTCATGCAGGCCACCTGATTTAAACCCTGTACAGGTTTGCCCATCTTTTGCCCTCGGACAGACTGAATCCACTCGTACTGGCAGCTGTGATTAAGAATTAGGTGGTTAGGTAGTGGCGATGAGACCAGACCTGATGATGCAGTGAAATGTTTTAAGAATATGTGCGTGTTGATCTTTTAGAAAGAAATAATGATAGACTTTGGGAGTCTTTATTGTAAATGCAAAGTTTTTGCTGTGGTTTCATGTTCAAGTGGAATATGTCATGTCTGTATGAGTGCTATCAGTCCCGGAGCAAACCAAGACAAAGACTCTTGAGAGTGTTTGTTCAGCAAAACCTAAAACAAGAAATTCAACCATTTTCCAATGGTCTTTTTTTTACCTGTATCAACCTTGAGCACAATGTTTGTGTGTAGGATAAACTGGGTTTAGTTGTATTTTACAATACAGTAGAAAACAGTGTATATTAGTGAAAGTAGATGGCCAATAATGCCACCACATGATATTTTAGTTGTCAAGCGGAGGAAAAACCATGGTGGGTTTAGACAGCAGGTTAAATCCCTGGTGACCCCCCCCTTATTTTGAAGCTCCTCCCCCAACTGTAACACCGATCAGCTCCACTTTTCCCCTTTCTGCACTCTGAGTTGGAGATTCTCCTCTCATCTTCTGTCCATCTTCTCGTTACTTTCACCTTTCTCTGGCCCTCCTGGAGCAGCACACATCAGGTTTGTCAGCTTTTTGCTTGCAAATCACCTGAAGTTTTTTGCTACAAATTGTTGAGAGAACTGATGTCAAATATTTTTAAGTAACAATAGTTTTGTTTTTTAGGTTGCCTTGCAGACTTTACATGAAACCTAAAATTAGGAGTTTTTATCCATGACTTTTTCTCCAACTTTTTCTGTTTTTTTTTCCTATTGATCTGTCCATACATGTCTGATACAACCTGATTTTTAAATGTATAAATGAAATCTGAAATCCTACAAATGTATGTTTTTAGATGTTGCTGCAGGTCAATAATGCACACCAGCAACCTTACTGTGAGTCTGTCGTGGGCTGTGACTCCAGACTGAAGACCAGTTGCAGCAGGATGCTACAGTAAAAGTATAGAGACACTCGGATCGTCTCTTCTGCTTTTTGTTAATCTAAGCTGACAGACCTTGAGTGTTCATCAGATGACACAGAGCAGAGGGAGAGCTGGTGGTACTAGTGCATGTGAGTTTGTGCATGTGGATGTGTGAGTGTGTGGCTGACGCTCCTGGTACATGAATAGCCTTCAGATTAGCCGTGGCATCACCGTTTGAGTGTATTCATGTGGAGAATCTTTAAAAAGTTTCAGGCTCCACACAAAAGCTGGCTGTCCCACTCACTTTGTGAAACACAATGACTGAAGAGCGAGAGGGAAAGCTTTGGAAATTGGAACCTGATGAGTTAGCAAACACCTGCAGCTTCAAAATACGGCATTGGTTTTGCTAATGAAGCTGCGCATTCAGGATGGAGGAGCTGGATGCTTCTATCTGTGTCGGCAGATTTTTTGCTTCTTCCTTTTGCTTTTTTGCTTCAGTCGTCACTTTTTGTGTAACGGTAACAGTCCTGTGCTTCTGCATCACTTCTTGTTTCTTCATAAATTAGAAACGATGGCGTTTACCATTGACTGTATATGAGAACTGGAGTGAGTGACCCCTCCCCACTGAAGTTCCAAACAGGAAGTGCCTGCTGGCTCCAGAAAGGACATCTATTGAAAAATAAACAGCTATTACTCAGTCACAATATTAGTCAGAATAACCATTCTTGCTCTGCTACATTTTTTTTACCTTCTTTATGACTTTTTTTCTGTAGTTCAAGTTATTAAGATTATAAACAGACCAATCAAATGCCTCTAAACTATGCTGAAGATGTCGAACATTTGAAATGTTGGGTTGACAGATTCTCCCAGGGGGTGTGGCCTTCCAATAAGCTTACTCCTGATTGGCCTGAGTGGTTCCCACAGAGAGGTTGACTCAGACCGACTTCGACCAATCACTGCTTACTGTCATTTTCTGGCTTCAACAGCGTCTGTATCCAGAATAAAGGGCAACTGAGTTGACTTGTCTTCATAAGCCCTTTTTGTATGGGTGACATCACAATCACTCAGTGCAATTCTCATATACTGTCAATGATATGCTTGCATTTAACCAAGGGAGATCTGAGGAGAACAAGAATAGTACATTTCTTAGGACTTTACCAATCAAACTGCAATGTCCGCAGGTTTTGGGCTACTGTGCCATAATGCTTCCTCTTAAATGCTGAAAGAAGAGCGCAGACAGGAAGTAATAGGGTGGTCTGTGATTCTGTCATTTTCTGCATTTATTTTTAATTGCCAATGAGTGCATCAATGAAGCATTTAAAAAGGAAACTGTGTAATTCCTTCAAGATGCTTCTCAAAGCAGAAAGCAGTATAATAAGGATTTGAGGATATGGCCCAAGGCTGCGCAGGGTCATTAGGCCCTTGATCTGAGAGTGATCTAAAGGAGACTTTAATTTGAAGGGTAAAGTTTCCTTTAGAGCAAAAGTGCTAAAATAGAAAAAGATTTTCAGACTAGGCCTTAATTTTTTTCTGACGATAACTTTAACTTTATTGTACCCTTATTGTGACCTAACTGGAGCATGTCGGTCCTGGTCACTCGGTTCAGTCATGTCCACAACCAGCTGACCCATCGTCCAGAACTTCTCTAGCCCCGCCTCTCTCTTTTTTTCTTTCCAGGCTGATCCTCTATTGGCCTACATCAAAGATTTACTCATCCCAAACCTGCCCTGCTTGTTTTCTCATTTTCTATGCACGCTCAATAATCAGCAAAGATCCCATTCTCATTCAGTAGCCTCGGTATGGAACCACTTATTAGCAGCCTGACCCACTTTGCTAATTGCAAACTACTTGCACATCTAATTGGGCGCTAATCACTTCCTAATGACTGCCGTGTTCCCGGCTGCACTCTCTAAATGCTAAATAGTGGAAGAAAAAGCTGGCACTGTGGGTTTGAACTCACAAATGAAAGCACAAGAGACACATGGGAAAAAAAACTGTAGTAAGTGTTTAGAAAAAATATAAAGTAAGAGACTGATTGTTTAAGAACCATGCAGAAGTGATGCATGGATAAGAATGGAAAGAGAATATGTTCGTAGGAAGGTTCTGTTTTAATTTGGGTTAAAAGAAACTTTCCCTTCATGCAAAAGAATACACAGTGGAAGTTATCACTCTATTTTCTGATTTGGCAATTTAGTATTTTTTTTAAGTGGAATTTGTTTGTACTAGTGCTGAAGAGGAAACTTTTCATATCTGTTGCTCTCCAAAGCCAGGGGTTTGATTATTTCACCATGTGAGAAACACTTTACAATGTTTTACACCAATTATAATGTTGTTTTTAACATGTTCTTTTTTTTCTAGTGATGGAGGATATATTTAAAGAAAATTCAAATTAAAGATGAATTACTGAGTATTTCTTTACTCAGTCTTACTGAAGGCTGCCGTGTCGGTCTCTGGGTGACCACGGCAGGAGCTTGGTTTGTTTCAATATGATCATTTGTATTAAGTAGAAAATACGCTTGTTGGGTCTTTTAACAGCAATAAATCCACAGGGGTTTTAGGTCTGTTCCTGACATGACCAGGCTCCAGTCTTAATCCCATGCCTTGCTATTACAGTTATCCTAAAGAGTGTAAATGAGGTTTTCCTGTTTTTCTGACTTGTACCTGTACTCAGACTTTCACTGACATCACTGGAAACTCTGAATAAACATGTCTTGTGCGTGAGTGCAATGCAGCACCGTGCAACTGAAATGTTATGATTCATCCCTCCCAGTCCTCCCTGCATTTGCCTCTTCCCAATGGCAGTTGCTGTTTGAATATTCAAATATTACTGGTCCAGCTCAGAGTCTCTGGCAGCACCACTGCACACACTTGAAGCCCTCTGCAGTTTTCAGGACACTCATGTTTTCAAAAAGGCTCAGGCTTATTGCAGGAGGTTCAGCTGTTGGTGAGTGTGTTTAATAAGGTGCTCCAAGTGCATTACAGAGACATGCTGCAAACAAATGCTTTCTGTTCTCTATTTGCTCTTGAGTGAAACTGTGTTTTAACTTGTTTTAGTTATTTGCCAGAGACTGTGCCCATTTCTACAGAGTGTTCCTTTGTGAGGTAAAGAAGTGGTTTGTTTAAGTGTAGGAGCTTTACAGTAGATGAGCAGCTTTACTTCTTCTCTACTTGGCCTCCATGGTGAGAGTTAATAGCACCTGAACTTCTCTTGAACCTTTCAAACTGTTTGATATTATAAACAGTTTGACAGGAGCTCCTCTTGTCACCACTTCTTTGTTTTGGCTGTTGGCCTAAAGCAAAATACACTCCTCACAATAAGCTTGGGATATTGTGATAAACTCAGTGGAAGTCTTCGACACAGAGTTTGTTTCACTGCACAGATTTTCAGGATGGGGAGACAATTGCAGTGTGGTGACACAATGCATAATAATTTACCAATAAAAATTGTGTTTATTCTCATTTATCGTTGGTAATATAAAGAGGAACTTTTGTGTGTTTCATTTAAATTTAGACCAAACAGGAAAAACCCTCAAATGAATAATAATATCCCTGACTTATTTTGAGTAGACTATGTTTAACCAACTCAAGAAGCTTCCACAAGTTGTTTTATTTAGTATTATTAAATATTTGCCAAAATAAGCTTCATTAGAAACATCTGTCTGTTGTGATTTTCTTCTTGAGCTTCAACCTTTGTGCTTCATGAAGTTTATTTTTTCTGTTGCAGATTCCTCTGATTCTTTATGTGCAACTGAGCATGCTCCATCACCAGCACTGACTGTCAGCTCCTCCACCGGCACCTCAGCTGCTCCCTCCACCCAGGTTCCTCCCTCCGTCTCATCCTCCATCTCCACAGCCATTCCCCAGCCCAATAACAGCAGCAAACCCTGGAGGAGCAAATCAACAAGCTCCAAGCAGGCGTCTTCTCAAACTCCATCTTTAGCAACATCTCCCTCATCTGTCATGCAGTCCAGCAAACAAGACAAAGACGCATCCGGTAAGGTTGCCTCAGCAACTGACGCTCCTCCCAAACCTGTTACTCAGAAGTCAATGCTGGAGAAGCTTAAGCTCTTCAACAGTAAAGGAGGGTCAAAATCCTCCCTGACCTCCTCTTCCTCCAATGGAGTGGGACCCCAACTAGACTGTGCTGCCCCAGCCAGGAGGCCAGGAGCAACAACGGTGGAAAAATCTGAAACTGGCTCTATTACCGACCCCTTAGAGGAGGATGAAGGAAACCACCGGCCAGGATTAAATGGAACGAGCAACAGGGCGGCAGCGCCCTCAGCTGGCACTGCAGTTGCTACAACTGCCAGCAGTCCTAAGATTGCTCTCAGGGGCATTGCTCAGCGCACATTTAGCAGAGCTTTGACCACCAAAAAAGGCTCTGCCAAAGGCCCTGATAAAGATAAAGACAAGGAGCGGGGGAAGGAGAAAGGGAAGGAGGTGGGGAAGCAAGGCCCGGATAGGGCAAAGCTCAGAGGCGAGGAGTCGAAGGTGGAAGTGGCATCTGTTCCTGCAGACGCTGATGTGTCAAGCAAAAGATCAAACAAAATTGCCAGTTTCATTCCTAAAGGCGGGAAAGTGGCCAAAAAAGAGGGCTCTGCCCCTTCCCATAGCGGAATACCAAAGCCGGGGAACAAAGCTCAAGGAGGTAAAGCTTCCTCAGTCAAAGAGTCAGGGGAGAGGCCCCGGAGCATGCGGCTCGGAGGGGGGCTCATCATGCATCGTGGGGCCCTGGACAGAGACCGGGACAGCAGACGCTCCAGCTCTACCTCCAGCTTGGCCTCCACAGAAGGAAAGCCCAGCATTCCCAATGCGGGCGGAGGAGGAAGCACTCAGAGCACAGCCAGCAACACTGTCAGTGTGCAGCTACCTCAGACACAGCAACACCACAGTCACCCCAACACCGCCACCGTGGCACCTTTCATGTACAGGTGAGCTCATGAAAAGCAGTGGTGCTCAACTTTTATTAGGCCGCTTCAATGTTTCTCACAAACCGGCCTGCACCAGGCTTTTTAAGCTTCCAGTTTCCCTTCACTTTTTATCTTCATCCTCTGTAAATTATCTGCAGCTGCCTTAAACTTTACACTAGATTTTGTATGGGAACCATGAAAACATGAAATAGATTTTCCCTTGACCCATAACTGTCAAAGTGTGGACGATAAAAAAAAGTGACTTTTAAGGTGTGACAGGTAAATACAAAAAATAATAAATTACGGTCATTAAAAAGTGTATTTTCTAAAAATAATAATAAACTTTAATCCACCGTTTGAACAACTTTATTGGCAGCATCCTGGTGACATTAGACAGCCGGTGGCTGAACACTATGCATTATTATTAAGGTCTGTGTCTATTTAAATGTCTATACTAAAAGTCAGTCAGTGTACTTTTTATATACTATTTATATATACTGTTAACTTATAATGTTACAATTTATTCTGAAAATGTATTCAGTTAGAATGCTTCCTACACTACACGTACTTGCAATACTCAATTATACTTATACTAAAAAAATGACTTTTTGCTCAAGGAAATCCGTATTTGGAGTAAAGACTCCCGGGTTTTTCTCGGTTAAATGCCGCTGTCTTTTATTTTGAAGTCGAAGGCTCTTCTTCTGTTTCTGTGAAAAGAAACTTTAGCGGTTGGCCCAGCCGCTTTAAGAAAGTAGTGAATGTATTATCAAGTCCTGACCGAGCGACTTGACATGCATCAAGAATGAGTCAGATGTGATGAAGAGAATTCAGTAGTTTTCCAAAATAAAACTTTCTTCAGAATCAGATTAGAAATAGTCGTGTTTTTTTCCTCTACTGTCCCTCGGACCGGAACCAGTTTGGAGCCCGGGGGTTGGGGACCACTGCTGTAAAACATCTATCTTCAATGAAACACTTGGCAGTTAACCTTTGAGATTATTCAGAGGGATGTAAAGCTCTGCGTCTGACTACACCAAGATTTAAAAGACACAAGTTATGGAAAAGTCTGATGTTTATTTCCTAAATTAAATAATCGCTTTGAGACTCTTTTATCTCCTGTCATGAGTTAACAGAAAACTTTATCTTACATTTTTTGGCAAATGCATTTGCAAGTTACAATAAACAGGTCAAAATCCTTTTTTTCTTTTTTGTGAGTCAGAAGTTTTTAGAAGAGCAGCTCCCAGTACCTCCTACTGGCTCATGGTCAGAGAGAGTTACATTAGCTAACAAGACAAAGTCTGGACCAAAGTCTGTGTTCAGCCAAGGCATTTAGAAGTCTGAAAAAGAACCAGGCTGTGCAACGGACAAGCTCTGTCGATTTATCCTTCCACAGCAAATCTTTCTGATGTTGGTGTCTTAGCAGGCATTGGTTTTGGACCAGAGTCATAAGACTTGAATACTGCAGATTGGAGTCGTAATCAGGTTTATCCCTCCTTTGTGGCAACTTTCTGAAAATTAGGTTCCCACAAAGTTCTTGGTAATTCAGATTCAGGGATTTCCTTGCTTTCATTGCTTGCACCATTTCCTTTCTCAGATCCCAAACAGATGGGGACGGGTCAGAGGATGTCGAGAGCAGTTCTGTGGGAGGAAGTGGAGACATCTCCTGCGCCAAAACCAACCATACCCCTATGGAAGACCTTTCAGGTGAGAGGTCACAGCAGTAGATACATGTAAATCAGCTGTCAGTTGATGCTTTCTAAAACTTTCTCATGTATGTAACACAGGTGAAGATCCAGAAACGAGACGACTGCGTACTGTCAAAAACATAGCAGACCTGCGGCAAAACCTGGAGGAGACCATGTCCAGTCTGCGAGGAACTCAGGTCACGCATAGGTACAGCCAAATTCCTCTTCTCACAAGAAATTTATAGAAAAAATCCTAATGAGATTATCTTATTTTGCTGATGCAAGGAACATGTTATTAACCCCTTCATGCCTGAATGTATTTCCACTTGTAAAAAAATATATTCTGCCTGTCAAGGTGATGATAAGTTTAGTATCGTCCTGAATTTAAAGGTACGCTGCAAATTAGCGACGTATGGCGAGAAGTGGTCAAAGCAATAGATGGAGCTTTTTAGCTCAGCCAAAGTGTGATTCCAAAGTGTGATTCAGCACTGTAGATAGACACAGAGTAATGGTGCGGTATGAAAACAACTTACGGGTCCTTGAAGTTAAGTCGTGAGCTAGCCTAAAAGTGTAGCATTGAAGTTGTTGCACTAAGCATATAATTAAATGTAACCTAAAGTCACAAAAACAGCAAATAGTAACTGGATTACAGAGGTATCACAGATTTATGGGCAGTTTGCCAAGACTGAAAATTATGGCATAATTTCAGACTGCGTGTGTGCAGGGAGTGTGGGTTGGAAACTCTGACTGTTAGGATTCACAGAACACTGGCTATGCCAACCAAGCTCCTGCTCTGGTCATACAGAGACCGGACAGCCCTCATTAAGGATTCCCATCAGTTTATATAAAGATATACTCAGAAATGCTATTTTAATCTAAATTTTCTTTTTAAATGTCCCCCATCATGAGAACAACTGCTAAAAAAACATGGTAAAAACACCAAAAACACAATTTTCATCAGAATGGGTTTTTAATTGAAATGTCTAAGTGTTTTTCCCAGCAGGTGATAGCCACGTCCTAAACCTTCTCCTTTTCTATGTCAGCAGCTTAGAAACCACCTTTGATGGCAGCATCACCACAGACATCAGCAGCAGTGGAGGCAGCAATAACAACAGCGCAGGTGGTCGAAGTATCCTCAGCCTGTCTTCGGCCCGCTCCTCACTGTCGCCATGGAGGTTGGGCCAGTCCAGCCCTCGTCTGCAGGCAGGCGATGCTCCCTCTATGGGTAACGGCTACGGTGCTCGGATGGCTGGTGGACAGGTGGGACGCTACCTGTACCCTGGGCACCTCCGGAGACAACTGGCTGGAAGGGGAGGAGCTCTCTGCAGCTTGGACCTTGGCGACAAAGCTGCGGAGGACATTGAGCTGGACGGGATCACCATGGAGGTGACGGGATACATGAGTGACGGAGACGTGTTGAGCAAAAATGCTGTGCGAACTGATGATGTCACCAGCGGGTAAGCTTTTGTTCCTAATCTTTTACATAAAGAATAATAGGTGCAAGAAAAATTAAGCAACCTAAACTAAAACACATTGGTAAACATAATAATCTTCAAAATCCTAAAGACCCACTGATGAAAGTTGAGTTTTTGGTGTTTTTTTAACATGTTCTTGTAGCATTTTTCTGATGATGGAGGGATTGTACAAAGAAAATTAGGATTGAAACTGCATTTCAGAGTATTTATTTATTCAAATTATTGTGAATTAAGAGCAGACAAAAAAATGCAATTTGAAAAAGATCGTAGTTGTTACAATTGGCGAGCCACAAGATTCCTGCTCCGCCCCATTCTGATGCATCCACTTGCAGACAAATCTTCCTCGTCTGAGCTGACATCTGACTTAAAACTGTACATCTTGGTATGCTCACCCTTTTTGTTGCACCGCTACTGTTAGCTTGGGGGTGTGAGGGGCCGTAAGCTAACAGGAAGGTGTAAACATAGGGATGATGGGACATAGCAGAGGCTTACCTCGGCACCAGCAGTCACACAACAGCCTAAAACTAAGTTTGTCAGATTTTGGCTAAAAACGGCATAATCACTTTAAAATAAAACAATTTTAAGGTAGAATTTATTTTTAAAAAGCAACGATACTCTGGTCATGGTTCAATAACATTGATGGCACCTTGTTTTCTAAACTTGTTTATTATTATTTTTTGTAAAGTTTCACAAGTTTCTTTTTTTTGGGTTTATTCTTTTGTTTATTGATAAAAAAAATCAAAATGAGCCAGAAGAGGGCAGTGTTGTTCCTTTATGAAAAACAAAAATAACGTTAGGCTGAGGCCTGAAAGCATAAGTGATCCTTATTCTCCGTGTGTATGAAGGCCAACTGAAACACCTTTGCTCTCTCTTCAGGTGTAGCAACAATGCTGCCTTCATAACCAGTGTGTTTTCTTCTCTCAAAGCCACTGACCATGTTGTAACAGGCTGCATGCATAACTTTGTTGCCACACCGTGCAATTTAAACATTGTTGTCATTATTATTATCAGATAAAGATGCAAATGCGCCGCGATGCCTTCAGGTGGCTTCAAAAACCAGAGGAAAGATAAAGATTGGGATCTGACTCAGTCTGTGGTGCGATTGCTTCAGTTTAGAATTAAAGGATTTGAAATGAATAATTTAATTCATTTGGCCTCCATGAAATTGTACCAATGCTGAGACCGAAAGTTGCTTAGTGCTCTGATTGGACAAAGCCGAGCCACAATCATCCAATCTCAGTTTGCTAGGCCTCCAGAAAGGGTTGCAAACGTTTATCGTCACAAATGTTTTGCAGAGCAAACGCACTAAAACTGAACAATATTGTGATGTGACCTGACATCAAGCTGTAAGCAAATATTTTGCTTCATTTGAATGAATCATTATTTATAATCCGACTCAGAATGGAACTCAAATCCTCACTTCTTCAAATCTCTGGACCTGAAACCTGCTGATGTTTGCCTTTTTTGCTTGATAAACGACCATGCTGACGGATTTATTATCCTCGTCTGTTTATTTTCTGTAGATGAAAGTGGTTTTGGGGCCTCACATCCTGAGTGTTTACATTCAGCGATCCCAACTTTACGGAGTCTAAAGTGATTTACGACGAACAAATGAGCTTTTATTCCCATGAAGCCACAACTTTTCTGACTGTCTGAGAGTGTACGCACATGGATGTATGTGTGGTGGGTGGAGCCACTCCGACCGTTAAAAACAAACACGGAGGAGCGACCTGCCTCCCTATCCCCAAGCCATCTCTGGGTTTGCTTTGCTGCAAGCATCTGGGGAGGTACTGGTTCTTCTACATGGGTGGTTTTTGTTTACCCGGAGAGGAGGAACTGCTTCATGGCTTAAAAAGCTAACAGTGCAACACTTTGTCCAGTTTTCAGCATATTTACGCAGATTATAGCTAAAGCAAAAAACTCAGCTTGAGGTTCGGTTTTGAATGGGTGACTGCTTCCAGCATAAAGCAGCTCAGACTATTGAATAATCCACAGGCATCATTGTGAAATGGTTTGGAGAGTCACAAACATGACAAAATCGTAATCATTTGAGAGGATTTGCTTGAGCCTGTACATTCCTGTAAAGATTTCAAACCCCTCACTTTTTGTTGGGTGAAATTTATTGTTTGGTAATGGGTTCTATTTATGGTGACAAACAAGCAGTTTGAGCTCCACTATCTCGGATTTTTAATCTTTTTGGACCTTCTAACTTTTTTGTTTCTTTAAATAAAGTTTAAAGACTTTATTTCCAGTGAAACAGAAGTAAAATCGATGCTCTAGTTTTGTATAGAGATATATATTTGAAATACAAGTAAAACATTTTCTTTTTAGTTGATCAACACATCTGTCTGTATCTTTATCTCGTTCCAGTTTTTTGTTGTGTTATTTCCTTGCTGTCTGTGTCCATGGAGATGAGAACACCCCCTCTACCAACCCTCTCAGTTCAAGGATTGCTTGATTTACCCGTCTGCCTTCCCTCCTTCCCTCCCTCCAATCGCTCCTCTATCTCTCCCACAGGCCCAACCTCCAGCTAGGAGAGCAGCATGCGGAGCCGAGCAGGAAGGCAGAAAACAAACACTGAGCTCCCAGCCGCTCACATGGCGAGCTCGCTGCTTTGTCATATCACCGTGGTCAGAAGGGTTTCCATGTGGTGATATTAGTTACACACCAGCAGCGGGAGGAGGGGGTTTGAACCTGACTGGAAAAAGTGTAGAAAAAGGACGGATTTGTCTGAAGATTTGAATCAGATTGGATCTGCGCTCACTTGGTGGTTGGGTTTCTTTTGGACTAACAGTGTGACCATGTTCCAGGCAGACAGGTATGCTTCAGGCTGAGTCAGTGGATGTTCAAAGATCAGGTTTTTTTCTAAGGGAGTGCCCTGCATGTGAAAGCCTCAGTTGTTCCGTTTTTTTGCATTTAAACTCTTATATCGTCTCGTTTGGACATGTTCCTTCTGCAGTAGAGTTACATGAGTCAGACAGTGTGTGTTTGTGCCTGGATAGTCATCTTCAATGTGACTGTATTTCACGGTGATGGATGCTGTCTCTCCTGAACAGAGATTCAGCTTCATTACACACTCCTTTTCAACTTTCCCTCATGCCTCTTTTCATTGTGTCTTCTGTCTTCCTCAAGTATATTGTGTTACTACAGTGACAATAGTGTGATCTATTTACAAGTTAACATGTCAGTGGGTT
>BSAI01000104.1:610097-622428 GCA_036245035.1 Adrianichthys oophorus
GTGTGTGTAACTTCCAACCTTGGATTCATGTGAAGACGGTGCTGTTTGTACATTTTCTTTCTCCTTTTTTCGACTCGCCAGTTAACTAAGGCTTGATGTTTGCGATTCTGCTGAGCCTTTGGAGCGATGGGGGTGGAGGTAAATGTTGTGTGTTCCAGTGGCAACAGGGCAAAAACTCTGTGACCCCTGTTCTCAGAGGTCATTAGCTTCAAAGGGTCACGGTTCATGGTTAAAGTCTTTCAGAAGAAAATTCTTCAAAATACGTGCTAAGTCCTCCAGATTGTGACTAAACCTGGACATATGTGAAGAGAGAGCAGCTGGTGCAGATGGAAGGCAGGTTTGCGCTGCTGTTCAGGAAACAGTCAACACTGTTGCTTCAGTGGAGCTGGATATGCAAAAACTGGTTTCACCAACCGTCAGATGTATGTGGAGGAGCACGTGGAAGTAAAAAGAGTCATTAAACAACAGGACTTACAAGGAAAGACTACAGGCAGAGATAAGGCACTATGGAAATGTGGTGTTTACATGTAAATGTGTGGGAGTGAGAGACACGCACATCTCTGTTGCTGGAGAAAGAGGAAACAATTTATAATGGTTTGTCTTCAGGCTTGACTTCTCTTTGTTAAAGCAGACAAAGAAGAATAGGTCTTTGTTGTGTGAGGCTGACTGTCACAGACCTCCCCCAACCAAAACACACAAACACCTTTTCTTTTCTTGATATGAATATTCCATCTCAGGGCTGCCCAGTCCTGGCCCTGGAAACCCACCACCCTGCTGGTTTAGCAGTTCTCTCTGCACTGCTTTTAGCTGAATCCCTGACTCAGGTGTCAACTTTATGCTAATTGACTGAAAACTCCTGACCAGGTTATCAGTATCAAGAAATACAAGGGAGCTGAAAAATGAGCAGACTGGTCAATCTCTAAGACCGAGACAGGGCAGCTCTTTTCCTGTCTCTTACAAGTGACAACACAATGCAAAATACAACTGGAATAGCAGTCCCATTAAAAGATGTGATTAAATGAAATACAGTCCATTCATTTTCTAAACCCTTTCTGGGTCACTGGGTTGCTGGAACCTATCCCAGTCACTGTGGGTTGAAGGCAAAGTACACTCTAGTTAGTTTTGCAGTCCAATACAGGGCCACACAAACACACACAAGCACAAATGCTCACATTCACTTCTAGGGAAATATTTAGATTCATCAATTCACCTGTAGAACATTTTTTTAGACTGTGTGATCAAGCCGCAGTTCCCAGGAAAAATAAAAAAGCTGTCATTCAAACTTCCCATAGAAAGGTCCCAGCTGGCATTTGAACGAGGTCACTGTGAGATGTGGGGTATATAGAAAAGTGGAAATGTAAATCTTAAAAGTTGATTATAAACTGTACATGCTTTAAAACCTCACATTTCTTTATACTGTTTGATGAATATTCCAAAGAAGGTTTTGTCAGTAACCCAGTCATTTGGAAGAAGTTCAATTCTAGCCATTATTATTGTTTGGGGTGGGAGGTTCATATAATCCAACCACTATTGTCCTTTACTTAATGTTTTGGGCACTCTTCATCAACCTAAGTACTTTGAAGAAATAATGTCAGTTTTTACAGCCAACTTTCACAGAAAAGAAAAGGCCACATTTTTACTGTAAAGTCCACTTGTACCAGGATAACAGATCAGCTGACAGCCAGGAGACTGACTACTCTTTAAAAAACAAAGGAAACTCTCCAACATCTGTAGACACACATCTGTATTGAAAACCAAACCCACATCAGTGTGTGCCACTTGCTTTTTAGTGAACTTTGAAACAGGGTTTTATTGGAGCTTCAAAGTCCAAAAAACCTGAAACTTTCTGAACCAAAAGTGTGACTAATCATGCATGGATACACAGTTTTACCTCATAATGATGACTTCACCAGAAGCTCTAGATCAAGGATAGGCAACTCCAGGCCTCGAGGGCCGCAGTGTCTGCATGATTTCCAGATATCCAAGCCCTGCTCATGACTGATTACCTGTCTCAGGTGTGTCCAGCCAAATAGAACATGCCAGAGCATGGTAGGTTGGAAAGCATGCAGGAATGCGGCCTTTGAGGCCTGCAGTTGCCTATCCCTGCTTGCAAATTGCGTATTAATGAATAATTTTCTATGACTGTAAAAACCCTTCTCTGCTATAAATCCTCCTGTAATCTTCTAACATCTGATAAATTATCCATCATGGGTCTGTGACTAAAATCAGGCTCCCAAATCCATATCTAGTATTACTGTTGGCTTGCTGAGCTTGCAGCCTCTATTCTTATTATTTGAAGTGCTTTCTGTAACTGTGAAACTGTAACTTTATACTTGAGGTTAAATCTTTTGTGATTTTGTCTAACAATCTGAAGTGTGTGCTGGAACCCTGTGAGAAGGTTCCTCTGTTGATCTTGTTTTTCTTTTGTAGCCCACCTGCAGCGGAGCCGAGATTGTGTGAAACGTGTTTCTCCACTCACAGAAACAAACATAACCCAAGCCCTAATTTCTTATCTCTCCTGTCTGGACTTGAGCAGATTCTCTGTGTGGAGCAAGAAAAAGGTTCAACCCTCCCTTATCAAGTCTTCTCCGCAGACAGCAGCACCTGGAAGTCCGTGTGCGTCGCTCTGTCTGCCTCTTTGTGTCTGTAACTTCACCTCCACCTGCTCCACTGGTTCAGCCGAGCATGTTGTGGTTTGTTTCACACCCTCTGGTAACAGTGGTTGGATCAGTGTGTTCCCATGAGCCAACACTCCTGTTCCTGTGGAGTCATTTGTATGTTTGTGAAGCTGCAGACACAGAGGAAGCTTTTTTTTCTCATCTGTGTCCTATGCAAGTGACTGAAAGGCAGCATGTGCCTGGTACTGCTGTTGCTGCAGGACAAGGAATACCTGCAGTTTGCAGCCACAGTGGTGCAGAAAGCAACACATCCTGCAGGGTAGTGTTTGAAAAGGAGCCCCACCAGTCAGAAGCTGTAATGTTCAAATGTTGCAATTTCTCAAAAAAGGTTTCAAAAGGGAGCAATTTCCTGTTGACTTCTGTTCCATGTAATGGAACATGGAAGACTACATTTTTTTGCAGAAATGTGAGTCGCTTCAGACATGTTTATGAAACCAACTCAATCTTTCAATTAGGCCACAAAAACTATTATATATAAAGTCCCACTCCGATCACCTTTTGATCTAATTCAAAGTGTTCCCAGTGGTCTTTACTGTGTCGGTTTCTAGGACATGTTTCATGTACCGCTCACATGGAAACGTGAGCATGGATGTAAGCCTCCGCTGATATCCTATCATACCTTTGTTTACATTCTCTCCTAATAGCTTACAGTGCCTCACAACCCCAATGCAACAAAAATGGCAAACAAAATTGGAGCTATCTAGCCGTACAGTTTGGAGACAGATGCCAGCTCAGATGAGTGGCGGAGCAGGGAGACCTTGGCCCACCCATTTCAGTCCACACGTCACAACTGAGAGCTTTTACGAACAACATTTGTTTCATTCGCCACAATTTGATCAAAGAAATACTTAGAAACACAGTTTTAATCTTAAATTCTTTTATATATGTCCACCTTTAGTGGAGTGGGTCTTTCAATTAACAAATGTTCGTTTTGATTTCAGAGGTAGACTCTCACAGTCTGTCATTCACATTTTGAAAAAGGGTTGTTCTCAGAGTTAAAAGAAAAGTCCCGTTTAAAGCAGCTATCAGTTTTCTGACTCCCTGTTAATGACCTTTTGTACCACAACCTATGAGTTTGCTCTAGTGAGTAAATCATTGCATCAGAAATACCTGGAAAATTACCTTTTTTTTGCTTTGCTTGTAAACTTTAAGGACTTTAAATATTTACCCAAACATCAGATTTTTGCAACAGATAATTGCAACATCAGGAAATAAAATATTTTAAGAAAAGAAAATCTCCAGAGCTTTTACTACTGAAGATGTCTGGAAATACAAAATGGTGATTTCATCAGAGCTATTTTAGGACTTGTTTCTCTGGGAAGGAAAAGTACATTCTGATCCATCTTCATCCTCCATGCACGTTTCAAATCAAATCTGAGACGAATGTTCTTGTTTTCTGCTCACAATTTCTCTGGCCCCCTCTAAAAAAACTGTCTCTTAATTGGAGTCAGTTTAAAGTCCACCTCTGATCCTCTTTTGATCAACTTTAAGCGTTCCCAGTGGCCTTTTAATTCTGATTATGCTGTTTTAGCCATAATCACAAACTTTTATTGTTTTCTAGAACATGGTTTCTGGAGAGCGGCAGGAGTTCATTGGAAATTCGCCTCTAAGTTGTGGTTGATACTGTTGGCTTGGCTCTCCAGAGGGCTTGTGGCTCGCCCAGGGTATTTTCTGCAATAAGCTCAAGTCCATTTTTGTGTTCGCTCTTGAATAAACCAATGCAAACTTTGTTAGTATCTCCCCTCCACCTTTGTTTTGTATTATGAAAGTGTTTTTTTCCTTTGAGTTGCCGTTGCTAGTGAATTTCTCCTCTGTCAGATCACTACAGCTCAATTAAGTTGAATTCCATCCTGTAAAAATGCTGAAAAAGCATTTTAAAAACACCAAAAACAAGTGTTATCAGAGTGGGTCTTTTTTGGGCTTTTATTTTGTTATATATAGAATTAATTCATTTTTTCATGAATATGTTTTATTTCATCAGAGAGGATTACTATCTGTTATCTAAAGGCATTCTAATGAAAGCTTAAGACCAAATATATACAGAATAGAGCCAATTCTAGGAAAAAAAAAAAAGTCTGTAAATGTTGAAGTTATTCTGACAAAACTGGCAAATATCCACCTCCTAGATCTCATAGGCGGTTGGTGTTTTTACTAGCACTGAGGTGAGAATAGGTTAGTTTGCATTTGATGTGTGCTTGTGTAGTGGGCCTGCACATGTTAGAACTTTCATGTTTATCCAAGTGGTCTCCTAAGTGGGGTGCATGCAGTATGAGGGAGTCTTGTTCAGCCATTGTGTCCCACGTTTAAAGAGCCCGGTGTGCTTTTGCTGTGGATCTGGGTCAGTCAATTGAGTCTAGAAAAGCATGTGTTTGCACACCAAACACACAGAGAAAGAATGGAGTCAAAGGAAGTGTGTGAAGCAGAGGGAGCCGGAGACCTCTAAATGCTTTGATAAATTCTCTTGAAGATAAAAAAAGGTTTTCCCAGAGCAGGAAACAATGGGACAGGACCGGAGAGAGGCGGGCAGCCAAAAGCACAAACATTCCTGTGTGCCGTCCTGTCCTCTGCTGTCTTTTTCAGCCGCAGTGAGGACTGATGTGCCATTTTTGTACCGTAGGACTCACAGTTTCCTGCTCAGATTTTCAATTTAAGCCTTCATTTTCTTTTCTTTTTTCTTTGCCCATCTCAACATGAGGGCACAAAACATGACAGTTTAAAAACAGTGTGTGCGGTGTTCTATAATATAGACTATTTTTACATTGTTTTGTATGAAAACACTGACTCTCATGTTTATAGGCAATCATATAGTTGTTGAGGTATTTAGTAGCTTTGTTCATGCTGTGGAAAATTCTTTATTTGATGAAAATACAAGAGTGGTGTCACCCTTAAAGCCCAACTCTGATGAACATTGTGATTGTGTTGCTTTTAACATGTTCTTGAAGCATTTTTCTGATGATGGAGGACACGAAATTCAAGCTTAAAACTGCATTTCTGAGTATTTCTTGATTCAAGTTGTTGTGAATCAGGAGCAGAAGAAAAATGTTGTTTGTAAATATTGTGATATAGAGAACACAAGCAACAAGCTTCTTGCTCCAAGCTCTCAGCAACGGTGAGGGGAAGAGGAGGCATCCACAACTGCTCTGCAGAAATTATGTCCTAGAAAATGACAGAATTTGTATTTATTTTGGCTAAAAACAGCATAAATCATAATGAAAAGACCTCTGGGAACACTTTTACAATAGATCAAAAGTTGATGGGAGTGGGTTTTTAACTGGCAGGTAAAGCAACATTAATTCAGTATATAAAAAAAATATATTTAGCTACTATGGGAATTAATAAAAAAGTTAAAGAACTGGCACCTGTTTTGTGTGTTGAACACCATAAAATGTGATATTGATGTTCTAGTAAAGCAAATTGGCTGTCATCTGTGGCTCACAAGAATGAATATAAAAGTTTTTAAAGGGTTTGTAAATCAGTTTTGAGGTTTCCGTCTTCAGTCCGTCTCTGAAAGTTATATCGCTAACTAGTTTAAAGAGTCCGTCAAACCTATAGCACAGTGAGTTAGATGCAAAATGCACATACAGTACAATGACAGTATGAAAAAGTGTATCCAAGAATCTTTTTTCATTTTTTTGTTGCTATCCTTTTACATGCTTATGCATAAAAACATTTTGTTCTCCTCTTAACATATATTGTCATGGAATCCATAAAGGTGCTATTTTTCTATCTATCTTTAACCTCTTGACAATGTCGCTGAATAACACACTGTTTAACAAACCTTAAACCTTCGACGCGATCAACGGGAATCAGCTGATTCTGATGTGGAGAATGCAGCTTGTCATATGGGCTGTGCACCAACGTAAAGTGTTGCACAAAGCCTCTTTAGTCCTCATCAGAATCAGCTGATTTCCGTTGATTTCCATTGATCGTGTGATGCACTTCAGTGCTGCAAAGTGTTGCTATTCTCCACTTGACAGTCTGCTGGATTTCTGTTAATTACGCAAACGGTTGAAGAGCTACGTTAGTAGAAAGAATGTCACTAAAGCTCTTGTGTTAAAGGGTTAAAAACGAATCAGCCCCTAATGTATCATAAGCACTCTCAAAGAAGTTTGACACAAAGTGGTGATTCATATAGTGATACAGTGGTCCCTCGCTACATTGCGATTCAACCGTCACGGTCTTGCTGTTTGGGGATTGCAATTTTGCAATTTTTTTTAACAGCGCATTTTGTTCTGGGTCTTGATAGGTTGTAGATCTTTTTAATCAACATCTACCATGGCATTCCCCTGTACAGAAGACGTTCCGTTTGCCAAATTTACATAAATCCTGATCAGATCTTTTATTTCATTCTATAAGACTGGACTTATCTGTCTATGATGGTTTGAACTTCGAGAGTTGAAACAAGAGGGACAAGTGTGTAAAGTGTTCTTGGGGGGTTATATGGCCTTAAAACATTCATAATAATTGTAAAAAAAAAATGTTGTGTATCGCTGGTTATTTTTAGAACCTAATTCCTGCGATAAAGGAGGGATGACTGTAAATCATCCTGAATCTGCTCTGATTCTTAATCAGAGCTCAGCTGCCATACTTTCTGTGATGCTATCCATGCCCCCTGAAACCCGAGGGCAGTTTGTCACATAGACATTCAAAGCCTGTCTTCGGTGTGCCTGTGATGATAGGGAGTTTAGGGGTTATACAATACAGCTGTGGTGTAAGGACCAGTAGCCTCCCCTCCGTTGCCTCCAGAGCAGGAAATCCCCTTACTTCTGCCTGGCTGCTCTGTTGTGGCTGCATGTCTGTGTGAACATTTACTGCGGCAGAGATCCTGTGTGCGTGTGCCAGAGTCGGATGGGTTTTTTTAGAAGGGGGGTGGTTACAGTTCACCAGCTACCAGCAGGTCAACCATCCAACCCACCATCTTCCCAACGGACAAGCACAAGTCAGAGTAATAACAAATACGAGCAGGGCCTTTCTCAGACACTCCCTTTGCTTTACCCAACTGGGAGACTTTCATTGGTCCATGTTCTTCCCCCATTCTGGCTTTCTCTTTAGGGACATTTTGAGGTTTGACCTTTGAACTCTGACCCCTTGAGATTGGAAAGCTAACAAATGGGATCTGGCATGAAGCGAGGTTCCTCTGTGGAATGCCTTGATTTGGGTCACATTTCTTTTTGAGCTACTGTCCTTTCTGACTGTTTTACGAGCCTTTCAGTCTTTAAAGAAGCTGCTCATCGTCCTGATGAGTGACAAGCATTCACGCATAACTCCAAAGGTGTATGTATGTCTATGTGTGTGTGATGATCTATCAGAGGCTCTCCTCACTGTTCGCTTTGGCTCCACTTCCTTCTGGGGGTAGCATGTGGTTAATGTCTCCTTCTCCTGTGATTGGCTCTGAAAGGCTCGGCGGTTGGTAACTGGCGGGTGACTTTGCCAGCAGGAGGCTGTGGGCTTGGCCACGCCGCTTGGCCTGATCTCTAATTAGCATTGGGTTGTCAGCTGGTCAGGGTGGATCTGTCTGGGAAATTGCAGTCTTCCACACAGACGTTCATACATATAAGTCCTCCTGGGAAACACACAGTGGAGAAAAAAGATTCCGTTTTAGCTTGTCTGCAACCATGTGGCTTTCACTTGTGTTTCTACTTAATTGTTTGTAGGCTCCAGTGCCCTAATTAGAGTCTAGGGTGTGTTTGTAAATTGCAGTGTGCGTGATTAGTAGTGCTTCTGCAGCAGTGAAGTGGTTAACAGTCCCCGGGGAGGCTCATGTTACTGAAGATAGGGCAGGTCCTTCCTTCTTCTCCCTCCGGTGTCTCTGTGTTGGTGCAGACCCACACAAACAGTGCCCACGGGAT
Organism: Adrianichthys oophorus; assembly: GCA_036245035.1. Taxonomy (NCBI): domain Eukaryota; kingdom Metazoa; phylum Chordata; class Actinopteri; order Beloniformes; family Adrianichthyidae; genus Adrianichthys; species Adrianichthys oophorus. The sequence goes on from BSAI01000104.1 coordinate 618,625, forward strand.
GAGGGGTCGGTGCCGAGACTGACAAAGGAGCTGAATCCCAGAGCACTGCCAGGGAGAGAGGCGGACAGGGCCGGGGATATATATGCATCTGTACCCTCTTACAAGCATTGAGTCATGAAGCTGTCTGTCCAGCTTGGCATTTTTTCACAGCGCTGTAACCACGACAACCCATGCATGCTAAACAGGTAGCAATCTTTTTTTTTTGGATTTGTGCACTAAGCCGTGCCAAAGAAATGTTTGATGTTTGCAAGTTCTGACTTAAATTTCCTCCCAAAGCAAATCATTGTGGAATATTGTGCTTCTCGGATGTCTTCATGAATGAAGTTTTAGCTTTGTGCGTTTGGGAATTCCCAGTGTGGTTGTGTGGATGATTTGAATCTCTTTTAGTTGCTGTAAATCTCTCAGCATCTCTCATTATACAAAGCTCCATGCTCTCAGATCTCACAGTTGTGATTTTACTTCTTTTCAGATTGATTTACCATCCTGCTGAATTCTGTGAAAATTATATTTTTCCTCATCTGTCTTTATCAGACTGTCAGCAAAGTTTCCGCACAAAAAAATAGCAACACGTGTTTGGTTTGAAGTCTGAAGTCCAGCTGGTTAGTTTCTCTGCATCAGGGATTTCTGCCTAATTGGGTAATATTCATCTGTGTTGACAGTATCTGGTTTGGACCACTCCCAAGAGGATTCAAAGTTACACATTTTATGTCATTGTCAATTTTTTCAGTATTATTTTCTCAGGGCACTCAGGCCTCCTCCTACATTTTAAAGGCAAACTGGAGATTGTTGTTTGAAGTGAGAGTAAACATGTGCGGCTTCATGCATGTGAGACTGTGTTGGACCTCCTAGTTTATCCCACTGCTGCCCAGACGGCTGGAATAACCTCCAGCAGACCCCTTTCATCCTAACTAGCAACAAGTAGTTTCACTGCCAAAACTCTGAGGGTGTATTCAGACCTACACATTTGGTTCGCTTGAAGTGAACCAGAGTTCGTTTCCTCCATAATCCGGAACACATTTTTAGTCTGAATACACACAAGTGGACCCTGGTCCGGGACCAGGAACCGCTCTCGGACCCATCTTTCCGCGCTCAGAACAAAACAACTGAACCAAACGGCCACCATAGCCAGGCGCAGGACTTCCATTATTCTTTCTTTCATTGCTGTGCCCTGCCCTTGTAATTCCTGGCCAATGACTGAAGAGATCTTTAGTCACATGGTTTTGTTTACAAGTTTTGGTTGGAAACAGAAATATCCAGTTGAAGGAAGTCTGAATGAAGACCAAACGTTAGGTTCAGGGCTCAATCCGGACCTACTGACTTTTCCATTCTGAGCACATTCTGAATCTTAGCACTCTCACCTCACAGCAAGAAGGCCCTGGTTTAAATCCCGGCTGGGATCTTTCTGGGCGGAGTTTGCATGTTCTCGCCGTGCATGTGTGGGTTTTCTCTCGGCACTCCGGCTTCCTCCCACAGTCCAAAAATATGATTCATATATTGATTTATTGTTCTAAATTGCATCTAGGTGTGAATGTGAGTGTGCGTCTGTGTGTGGCAACCTGTCCAAGGTGTGCCCCGCTCTTGCCCAACAGAGAGGACAGGCCCCGGAAGCCCCGTGACCCTGAAAGGGAAACAGCGGGTAAAGAAAATGGATGGATGGGCAGGGTTTTTGTTTTTTTTCTAAAAATAAAGAATCACTTTATTAGAGACCATTTGTTTTTAGTTATTTAAATCACTTTTTCTTTTTTTTTAAATCTACATGAGAATTGTCAAAAATGTGTGCCTTTTTTTATTATTCTACCATTATTAAAAATGTAAGTCATTGTACAGCTCAAACTCTAGCAGTGAAAAAACAGACTTATTTAAGCGTTTTACCTGTGTTTTATACTCATATTTGTATTTTCTTCTTTTTAAAATCTGGTTTATTTCTTCGATAACATCAACCTTCCAGGGACTACACAGAATTTAACCAAATAAAAAAATGGTTAAACTCTGGTTCATTTACATTTAATGTTCATCAATGTCCAGTGTCCCTGTTTAATGAATAAATGTTCAAAGTGCAGTCGAAAACCAGAGTTTACGACAATATTTTGAATAAAATAAAGATGCACCATTTGAAAAGAGCATCAAACATTGAAGCATTCGCTGCATGTTGTTTCTGTCTGTTGGGCTCTTTGGAAATGCAGTCAGCTCGTCAAAACTGTCTCTTTGGTTTGTGTGTGTTCTGCTGCAGCCAAGCCTGCACTGTCTGTCACCATCAGCCTCCCCGCGTGTCCTTTCAGAGTTACGTTTGCCAAGCGGCTCGGCTTCCTGTCCCCCACAGACTCCAAGCAGATACAAGCACATTCACACACATATTTGCACATCGGCTCCAGAGGCATTTACTCTGTCAGTTTGAGCAGTTCACACACACACGAGCACACCACCATGCCTCCCTGTGACAAGCCTTTGTTCATGTGATGGACAACCCCATTCAGCTTGTCTGTGTATGTCTGTGTGCTTGTATGAGTGTGCATCCGAGCTAAAATCAGTGACTTAAAGTAAAGAAAGAGGGCCAGCAGGCAGTCAGATTCATCTTTTATATCTATTAGACCTTTGACTTGATAGACTGGGTTTCTCTGTTCACAACAGTTTCAAGTCTGCAGAGATTTATTTGAAAGAAATCTTTCCAAAATGAATGCAAATAACTTTTTTTCTATCCCCTTCAAAAATAGATCACTAGAGCAAATAGTGAACATGCAATACAACTGTCCTTATTCGGTTGAAATCTTGGGTTTCTGAACAGTTCAGTTGACTAATGTTGAGGACTGTTGAAACATGTTGAACAGTGTTTCCTGCACTTGTTTGAAGTGGACTAAAGCGAGGTTCTCTGCTTCATCTTCCATGTTTGTAGCTGGGACGATAGCAGCTCTGTGAGCAGTGGCATCAGCGACAACATCGACACGGATGACATCAACACCAGCTCCCCTATTTCCTCCTACACCAACACGCCCGCAGCACAGCGCAAGGGCCTCAGCAAACAGGTGAGACAAAGCACACACTCACCCAGACTGAGACGGCATGTTGTTCACCAAAACGGAGGGAATCAGGTGTTTGGAAAGACTGTAACGGAGAAAAACACGGTCTCATTCACAGACTTCAGCTAAGCAAGCAGACTTGTATACCACCACTGTCATTAATATTTTAAGATAAAAATGTTGTTTTAAAAAATCACAAATTGAGAGACAATGTTACTTTGAATCTAATTCCTGTCAGGAAAGAGCAACAATCATGTTAAAAGAAAGGTTTAGTCTTTTAATGGAGGCAGACTGAAAAACAAAGGAAATTCTGTTGGAAACAAAACCAGAGACTTTGTCAAAGTAAAGGTTCTAAAAATAAACCAATTACATGTCATGCAGGGTAAATGTCAAAAGCAAATCCCTGCCAGCCACCAGTGTAATAGATCTGACTGAAAGCCAAGAGAGCCATTAAGTAGAACTGTCTTCCTTTAAGTGTTGTAGGTCTTAAAGACCCACTCCGATTATCTTTTGATCTATTTCAGAAGCGTTCCCAGTGGTCTTTTCCTGATCATTATGTCGTTTTTAGCCAAAACTAAAACAAACAAAAAAAAAATTTAAGGGCATAGTTTCTACCGAGGAATAAAGCTGATGAGCTGTACAATGAAGGTATGGGAAAGAGTGGTTGAAGTTAGACTTCAGAAGTGAACATTTGTGAGCAGCAGTATGGTTTCATTCCAAGAAAAAGCTCAACAGATGTAATCTTTGCTTTGAGGATGTTGATGGAGAACTCCAGAGAAGGTCAGAGAAA
>BSAI01000104.1:627428-680058 GCA_036245035.1 Adrianichthys oophorus
TGTGTGTGTGTGTGTGTGTGTGTGTGTGTGTGTGTGTGTGTGTGTGTTACCATGGCTCTGTCCTTGGATTTCTTCTATTACTCTCTGATTTCTGTTCGTCATAGTTAGCTGACACTGTCAAACACAAGATGGTTTAAACTTGCAGAATCCAAAATATTTTAAACTAAAGGTAAATTCTAAACTACTCACATTTCAGTTCCCTCATATCATTATTTTCCTTTAAAGTCCCACTCCGACCATCTTTTGATCTATTGTAAAAGCATCCCCAGTGGTCTTTTAATTATGATTGTCGTTTTTAGCCAAAATTAAAACACAAAACAGTGTTGTTTTCTAGGACATAGTTTCTGCTGAACAGCAGGAGTTCAACAGGAGCTTGTGCCCCGCCCATTGTATTTTTCACGTCACAAATACAATCTTTGTGAGTAGAAGTTTTGCATCTGCTCCTGATTCACAACAATTTGAATAAAGAAATGCAATTTTAAAAAGTAAAAAAAAGTCCCAACTATTCCTGACGAGCTCATCCTGTTTCTCTATGTTTATTTGCATCGCTGGGGGGGGTTATGGAAGTTGTGTGTGGGCCCAGGGGGGGAGTTGATTTTCAAATAGTTTTGCTTGTTTCATGTTATTTATTTTTGGTGTACAGCACTTCGTATTAAATTATAAATAAAGATTGATTTGATTGAAGTGTGCTTTTGTGCCAGCTCCAGCTAACTGCTTTTCCCTCTTTACCTCACGGACCAACAGATTATTTGGTGTGAAGCCCAGTAAACAGGCTCCTGTCACTACAGCGGAAAACATGAAGAACTCCACTGTCATCTCTAACCCTCATGCCACCATGAACCATGTTGCTACAGTCGTGGAGTCCCCCGATGGTGGCCTGGCAAGTGGGGATGCTGAGGCCAGCTGCACTCTTATTGGAGGCAGAGTGCTGTGTTCAGGGACCGGGACGCTGGGTAGCGAGCAGGTGAGGCAAAGCACTATCCCAGTGCCCCACTTTTTCCCAACAGTAGCTAAGATAGGCTCCAGCAACTCTGTGACCCCAAAAGGGTTTGAAAACGGGTGGGCAAGATGGGTTAGCTCTGGTTTGTGTTGGATTTTATCTTCTTGTCTCTTTTGTTTTTTTTTTTTTTTATCTTAGAGGTTATAAAAGTTTAAATGTGTCAAAGAAAGTGTTTATGGAAGGAGTCCCAGACCTTGGCCGGGACAATGGAATCCTTTTGTTCTCGTTTTACACAGATGTGATGCTCACTTGTTCCAGAGCTGCAGGTAAAACGCAGCTTTCATTTGGCAAACAATAAGCAGAAATGTCTGAGCATGCTCTGTCCTTCTCCTTCCATTTGATTCATCGCTTTTTATCAGACTTGCTCTGAATCATATGGAGGTATGACAACCTTTGTTTTTTCAAAGTTCAACACAAGTTGAACTTCAGTTGACATTAAGGTAATCTGAAACAGGCTGTTTTATCTTTACACAGCAGCTGGTACAGTAAAAAACATTCTTATTCCACACTGTATGATTTACACATGAAGACTTTCAGCTGTTAAAGCATCACTTCAGACCAAAAACAAGGACTTGAAAGTGGATGAAAATGGATTTCCTTTAAAACAGACAAATCAAAACACATAAAAAAGTAAAACCTGGAACCTTTTCCATTACATCAATTAATTGCATATTTTGTGTTTGATGTCCTCTGGTGGCCAAAAAGAAAAAAATCAACCTATGTTGTGGTCAACAAACCCTGCACCCATGTGGGAAATCCAATCCAACCTAAAAGAAGACGCAGGACCATTAACCAGTGAAAGAATCCATAAACTGATCCTGATCCTGATTGAAAAGCATTTCAGAGATTACAATACTGAATTCTGGATTTCAGGAATGCATGGAGTTATTTTTGTTCTCTGGTTATGGAGAGAGATGTCTGACAAAAGTGAGCAAAAATAGCTTGACCGCCCGCTCCAGTTTCTTACCAAACTTTTACTGTTTATAATATTGTTAATATTGTTGTCAATTGAAAGAAAACATCGTTTTTTGAAAGAATACGCTTTTGTACTTTATGATGGTACACTTTAAAAAAGAAAGCTTGACTAATTTTACAACAGCTTGTTTTTCAGCCTCAGACTGATTGCTGAACCTTTCCATCCACAGGCCTCCAGTCCAGGATCAGTCTACTCCTCCACTGGCCCCTCCAGCAGCCTGACATGGGGGACTACCTTCAGCGGCTCCTCTGTCCCAAGCAGGGAGGGCACTCTGGGTGGACACGGAGGAGCGGGAAGCATGGGCTTCCCCTCCGTCAGCAGTATGCACACGAGTAGCGAGTCCATCGATATGAGCCTGAGCAGTGCCGGCGGCCTTGGGAACCACAGGGAGGACACCCTGTCCGCTCTGGGTCGCACTGCAAGCGTCAAAGCTGGCATGTCTGAGAGGTGAGGACACAGACTGAGGAAACGGTGAAAGCTTTTGGTTTTTAATGGCTCCTTTCTCCTACAGCTACAAGCAGAGCTACATATTCCAGAGCGTGTAAACCATTAGTGTGAGACCAGTATACAGTGTACTTTGAATGCTTTTCTTTTAAAAACATGTCAAGTCTGTATCTTTTGCAGGATGTTTGTAAGGGATATCCATGCTCATTCCTGTTTTTGTTCAGATGATTGTGTTCAGTGGGGTTGTAGGAAAAGACCAATTTTATCAAATGTCACAATAATTTATTTGGCAATACTTGTATTGATTTAAAATGTTTCAAAAACAAATTGTAATTAATTATTTATAATCAAACATGTAGTTCAGCTTCTTGGCTTTGTGTTCCACTAAAACCCCCGACCACTAGTTGGCAGCACATCACACTGAGCCTCTTTCAGCAACTCTACACCGCACCAGAACAACAAAATCTCACTCAATAACCTCACATTTGTAGTTGTTACAGACAACTTTGTTTCAGACATGCCAATCACTTGTATTCTTGTCCGTTTTCTTCACAATTCTAGCCAATTAATTTTACTTTTCCAGCGATTGTGGGCGGAGTTTCAATCAAAATGCCTAGCGAGAAGTGAGCGAACCTTTTGCTGTAGATTTTAAGTCAACGACCTAAATTTAATCTTAAATGTGTTTTTTTTCTGCCAAACTTTCATGTTCACCAAAAATTAAGGCTGTTTTGGTAATACAGAATGTCATTGAAAATAAATCTAACTATGCAATGATCAATAGCTGTGCGGCTGGTTAGCTCAGTTGGTTAAGTGCAGGGCTGGCATGGCACACAGGAAATCATGGTTTGATTCCCACTGTGGGTCTTTGGGCATTACGCTCCTGCTTAACTATCAAGTCTGGGTCTCCCTGTGCCAGTCCCCAGCCTGGATGAAATACAGAACTGTCAGGAATGGCATCCAGTGTGAAAATCTCTGCCAAACCAACTGTGCGAAACCGCGAAAGCTACTTCGCTGTTCGCTGTGGCTAAATGGATACACAGAAAAGTTGATCCCTTCTATAGGTAATGTTCAACAACTGAGGTCTAAGCCACGACAAGTTCTGTGGGCAAACACGTCGTTGAAGGCGCCATGTCCCTGAAACCCTTAAACATTTCAGATTTTGCCTTGACTTACATTTTTTTTCATCTGAGACTTTAACATCAAGATGACACAAATGCCTTTAAGATGTGTCTCCTTTTGTGTGCCATTCTCTCAACTGAAACAAAGGACTGACATATCAGAAATGATCCCTGTTGAAGCTGATTCCAGTTGTGGTCTATAGCAGATTTCTTCCTGGTTCTATTATAAAGTAATAAGGCATCTACAGTGTTGGCTCTGGGCTAAAGCATCTGTTTGTTTTTCAGTAGAAAATCTCACACTGGGTTTTTCTTCTTCACTCTCTAAGACTTTGTTGTTTCTCTGTGTTTTTTTCTGTCTTCATCAGTCCCTTCTCCTCCCCCTCTGCTAGCCCCATATTCAGCCGAAACACTCTACCTCGGAGGCAGGACAGGTAAATGTACCTGTGTTCAGTGTTAGGCTGCAGCTGGGAAAGCTGTGGAACCACCACGTGCTGCCACACAGAGCAGCACAGAGAAAACGGCAGATGTTTGTTGTTTTCCTGCTGCTCCGTGTGGCACTTTGGGGTTGTGTTTATGAAGCACATGTATGAATGGAGAGAGTGTAAATGTGAGGTTGTGTTCAGTGTTTTTGGTTAGTTTAAGCCCGCTGTCTCCCTAGTGCCACCTTGTGGTTAAGCACCGAATAACTTCACGCTTGAAAAAATCCAAAGTTATAAGCATTTTACTTTACTGTATAAGGTAACTAAAATTTCCATGGAAACATTTATAGATCCCTCTGTTCCTTCCCTTTGCTTCATTAAAATTAAGGTCATTTTTTAAACTCCTCAGCTCTAAATTATTTCAGATGGATCCCAGCATTCACCTCTTCAGGGCAACTGGACTTATAGCTGCTTATTTGAAAAGCTTCTAAAGACCTCAGACAGAAAGTTGTGATAGCACGACCTAGACGAATTGACAGTCAGGGATCTGCAACCTTCAACTCTTAGGCTGAATCCGAATATCTTCCCAACCCCTGTGGCTTCTCCCTATCCCTACAATTATCCCTCCAGGCGCAGAGAAATGGAAAAAGACACAATTACAGCTCCAACTGGAGTGATGGGGAGCAGCAGGGAAGCAATTTGGATTCAGCCTTACAGCCATTTGAGTTGATTTCTTATTTACTACAACCCAGTAGGAGCCAGAACGTCTTATTTTGCCGTGATTTTCTTCGTAATTCATAATTTTAGCAGTGAAAAACCATAGGCACACTTGTAATTTGTAAATCATAACTAATAATCCTTATCGTCATTTTTGAACCATAAGATATTGTTACAATTCTTGCATTTTTCAATGATAGGAAATGTGCCTTTTAATTATAGATCAATTCTGGCAGTGCGTGCATATCTCCAATTGATTTTCTGTGGAGCAAAATGTTTCATTAAGACTAGTAAACTACGAAGCCACACAGCTTGATGGATTATTGGAGAATTATGGCTACCATAGTCAGGAGCCCGGCGGTGATAAGTGCTGTGCCTCAACTGGTTGTGAGTGAGTTGAATAAAGTTTGGCTGATTCGTTTTGCTTGATGCACCTTGCAGTCAATTAAAAATGTGAAATACAAATGTAAAACATTTTTAGTTGTCTTTGACCCCTCCATTGAAGCTCACTGGTTAAAGAGCCACATGGGGCTCCGGTCGCAGACCTCTGCCATAGATGGATTTAATTAGACATGTAGTGAAAGGATGAATCCAATATGGAATAAAATCTTGGGTAGTTCCCCCTACAGCTGAATGTCCTTGTCTCCTTGTTTCTTTTGTTCTTGTTTTCTCAAGTGTTTTTCTCCCACAGCGGGCCACACTGTGGTAGAAACACTCTTCCTAAGAAGGGATTCAGGTACTTTATCCACGTTCTGCTGCTAAACACTTTTTTTTTGCACAGTGGTTCACCAAATTGGCTTTTTGTATATCTGTTTTCTGCGTCCACATTGACTGATCAAAGTTTCTGCTGTTCAATTGTTGGCTCCTTGCACTTGTGTTGTTGTTGTGTCTGTTCTTCTGTTCAGAGGCTTGTGGTTTTGTCCCCTGCACAGAGCTATCACTGTGTTTCGCTGAAACGAGCATGATGCTGCACCCGGTGGTCACATTTGCTTTGGAGTTTTCCTGCTTTGGTTCCTGGTTTCTGTTGCTCCCAGCTGGAATCAATTCATGATCATGCTCTTTTTAATGTCTCTGATTCATCCTCATGCCTGATCCACACTTTTAATCTGGCTGCTTAAGAGGAAAAAAAATCCAACCGCGCATCAGCTCACCGTGTTGAAACCCAGCCACCACTGACCGCTCTGTTTCTTGGCTCCTATTCTGATATTTACGTTAACTTTCGTAGGTACGGCCCTTCGCCTCAGCTGCGAGGCCATGAAGAAGCCCGTGACTGGCTGCGTTCCCACTCCACCAGCGGGCTGCAGGACTCGGCTAGTAACTCTCCGTTCTCCCCTGGATCCAGTCTCACCTCCCCCTCCGGCACTCGCTTTAACTTCGGACAGCTGGGTATGCTAATGAATGAAGTATTTTGAACTGATTTGAGCTGTTTTTTTGAAGTATGATGTAGAATGTAGTCCGAACAAAACAGGTTTCAATATTGATTCTGTTGTGTCTTACTTTTGTATTATTTTTTGTCAGTTTTTTAAAGCTTTATTAAAGCTCTTTTATGGATTACGTTCAGTCATATTCTGTCTCTGTCTACTTGCACAAGACAATATTGTCTGTTTGCTCGATCCAGTCATTTTAATGGATCAACATAAACGGAAAGAACTTTTTGTGTTACAGTCTTGTTTAAATGATACATTGAAAACTGAGCATTACACTTAAGAATGCTGGTTTCTAGCAAATGTAGAAAGACCTTTTCCTTGCAGAGTTTGAAAATGATTGTAGGTTAATTCTTTTTTCCAGCATCTAGCCCAACCTCAGCAGCTCAGATCAATCTTGCTAGTTTGCGCACAAACAGCCTGACCAATCATGACACACCGTTTGAACCCTGCAACGACAACCGGCTAAGGAACTCCTGCATGTCACTTGATGAGAAGACTCGCACAATGAGCCGATCCGGGTCCTTCAGAGATGGCTTTGAAGAAGGTGAGTGGGCGGAGACCAATAGGTGTAAAAATTGAAATGTTGAATAACTGAGAAGCAATGCAGTATTTTTAGACTGCTGTAAGCCCTGATATTTATGACTTTTGGTTCTAAGGCCTCAACATATCCAAGTCAAAGTATTGTTTAAAAATGAAGTTGTCAGTCCTTATCAAAACATTTTTTTCCCAGCACATTGTGTTCTGCATCTTGATTGGCTTTAGTGCATGTCAGTTGATCTCCTTTGTGCCGTGTTTCGGGTACAGAATGTGTTCAGCTTGTCAAATTTACACAGACCTTTAAACAAAGAGACAAGTGTGAAAATGTTCTGGTCTGTCTGAGACAAGGCAATAAACAGTGTAGTGAAAGATTCACCGCCTTCAAACTTCTTTAGTTGTTGTAAAAATACAGATGTCTATTTCGCGGATTTCAACTATTGCAAGTTATTTTTTAACGTACCTCTGCGACAATGTATGACAAAAACGTTGTCGTCTAGAAAGTCATAATCAGCTTTGTTCCAATATTTTTTTGTTGTTGGAAAGATAACAACTTTGTTCTTCTTAGGAGAACTTTTATTCAGTTTTCCTCAGCATTCACAGTGATTTGCTTTCAAAGAACTCATGAACATTGGACCAAAGACAAACAAATATAAGAAAACAACCGAGCCATCTCAGCCTAAACTCCCTTTTATGTGAGTTTAAAGGTTCTAGATGATAGTGCAACAATGAGACCAGCCTGCTAGTTAGGAAAAGTGAGGAATGTTGTCACAGGAAAAAAGTCTGCTGTGTCATTTTGTGGTAGATGAGGTGAATTGATTTACTCTACTCTTCTCAAACAAATGCTTGTACACTTGTCTGTGGGAAAAGGATTAAAAGGTAGATTTTGTCCAACAAGTTGCAAAAAAAAAGAGATAAAAAGAAGGGCTTGTGTTTTTTTTCTGACAGAAAAAGAGCCAGCTGTCTATTGTGCTTTTTTTGTGTGGTCGGTCAGTGGTTTCATACTGAACCAGATGTTTTCAATGCATTTATGTGTGACGGGGGATCTTGAGTCACTCGAATGAACCGCTACACCTGTCCACTCTCCCCCTACATCTGGCTCTTTCTTTCATTGACGCAATCTGACGTTTTAAAATGTCTGAAAATCATAGTTCAGCTGAACATGCTTCTTTGGTCTTCTGTTTTGTGAATGTCAGGATAAAATACCAACCATCCTCTGCCTTTAAATGACCCTACAAAGGAACCATCAATACAATAGTCATTCCGGTTTGATTCGTTTCTGCTATATTTGCACAAACCTCAATTTCTACTGGAATAATTTCCCTCTTTGTCACAAGGGTTATGTTCAATAAAAACGCAATAGATATAATCCATGAAGTACGATGACAGATGTATTAAGGCTGTAAAACCCCTCACTACACACTTTAAACACTTATCTTAGGCAGACATGAATTTGTTCACTCTTTTCTCTCATGTTTAAACTCTCAAAGTTCAAACCTTTATAGAAAAATAAGTCCAATGTTATGGAATAACAACTAAGATCTCGTTGTGATTAAAGATTTATGTTGTTTAGGCAAACTGAACGCATTCTGTACAGGAGGCATGGATAAGATTGATTGACAATGTTAACAACCAATCAGGACGCAGAAAACAGTGCACAGTAAAAAAGAATTTAAAACATGCAAAATTGCGATTAAAAAACTCTGCAAAACAGCAAGTTAGCGTAACGTGAACTGCAATTTAGCAAGGGAGCACTGTATTTCAAACAGCTAAATAGCTTTGTAGAGGGATGGAGGGAACGGTGAAGCGTCTGTGTCCTCTCACTTTAACTTGTGTGTAAACAGCACTTTAATTTAGAAAAGAACATTCTCCTCAGATCAGGGAGGCCACCCTACGTGTTCACAAAAACTGTATATACAGCTCAGCAGCAGGATCACAGTTTCATTGATGTCTTCAGAATACAGTGAATCATTGTAGGAACCCACCCTAAAACATACATGTTAACTTTGCCATAACACGTAGAGTAAGGGCACACTTTAGTCTTTACATTTAACACGTTTCTTATAGGATTTTTTCCATTGTTGACAGGAAACCTGAAAGAACTCAATATAATGTTCAAACAGCTAAATATCTTCATTATTTAAACATTTTCTGTCGATTTGTTGATCATTTGCTGTTTTCTAAAGCATTATTATTAGTCAACTAGGCTAAAGAAATACTTAAAATCACCTTATAGCTAAACCATATAACTTTTAAAAAATGTGCATATTCTTGCTTGTAATAGGTGTGTTTATCTACAGGATAACTATTGTCCCTGCAGGAAAACTAATTTAAAAATAATGAGTTTGATCACAAAAAATAGTAACTGTAGAGTTAAGAGCAATCTCTGAGAATGTTTAAGAAGAACTCCAGGATAAAGGGACAATAATGTTAGATGACACTAGAAGACTTCATTGAAGACAAATAATATGAAAGGAAATACGGTGTCTTCAGCGTCAGAACACTCATCGGTTGCGGGTCATTGGTTTTTCATCAGGAAAATGATCCAAACTGCACAACGAAAAACACCTGCGAATGGCTAAGAGCAAAGCATTTTTTACTGTTCTGAAGTAGTAAAAAGAGCCAAATCTGGAGACACATTGTTTATGTTTTTGCTGAAAAACGGCTCAAAAACTACTTCTGACTTCATTTGTTTGACTCAGTAAAAAAAGAAATAAACTTTTGTCACTTTTGCATTATTTCAGTGATCATTGTGGGGCTTTTTGTTCTTGTTTTTATGACAGCTTCCTAATTAACTTTTCATTCAATCAGATTCTTCTTTAATTGTTGAGATGCTGATGAATGAATATAAACTTCACAACACGCCCCACCCATGCTCATTTCTGCAATCTAAACCAGACAGCTGTGAAGTCAAATGTTGTTCTTTTCATGCGTCTCTGCATCTCACTGTCTGCAGCAGCTAAAGACTAAAAGCTCCTCTTTGTCAACCAGCTTCTGCACCTTTTGATTCAAAGACATGAGTAAAGGATCAGCCCGACCCCTCGCCGTGGTTTATGACATACCAACCTTGATTCATTTGAATCCGCTTGCAGGCAGGAAACAGTGCTGGCGTTGTTTTTCCTGCCGCTGAGGTGTGATTAGCAGCTGAGTCATTCACAGAGGCAATCAGAGGCTTTCATTAGTTGTGCCACAGTTCAATGGAAACATAAGGAAGTTTTATCATTACGGCTTCAGTCATTTATATGAACTGGAAGACTGGTTAGGGGAGGATACTATGGGTTTCTTCACAAACACTTGTCCTTTTTCTCTCTTCAGTTCATGGATCGTCTCTGTCTCTGGTCTCCAGCACTTCTTCTATTTACTCCACAGTAAGTTTGAAAGCCACCAAGTGTTAGATATCAAGCACTTTATTTTGAAATGCTGCAATTTTGGTTGGAATACTAAAAGACGATAATTGTATTTAATGAAACTACAGTTAGTTTAAAAACCTTCAAAATGCGCTAATTTTAGGTTTATATTCATGTAGAAACTGGAGAAACCAGTTTCATTCATTGTCAGCGAGATTAAGAAACACTATAAGTATATGAGTTAGCAAATGTACCCTTTAATCCATCTTGCTGTAGTTACAAACAGAGCCTAGCCCACATACATGCACTGCAGTCAAAGAGTCAGGCTCCGCCCCTCTCTCTCAGAGGGCTGGTTTCTTTACCTGGGCAGGTGTAGCAAGAACACTCTCAGACAGCGTTAAGTCCTCTCAGACAGAGATTCTAGGAAATCAGATCAGGGAGGCAAAATGATGGCGACACTATCTCTGGCAGGAACTGTCACGTCCTGGCAGCTAACGGTAGGAATGACAAACAGTTGATTCATCACCGTTTGCTCTGTGTGATCATTTATGTGTGATTATGTGTTTATATCTAATGCTTAGATTTCCCAACTGGGGACATCTACATGTCATACATTGACCCAATGATAACTAGTTACTGATTTTGTTCTTTCATTAATTTGAATCTCAACATGAACTTATTGTTTCCCGCATGATGAGGTTTTTTTTGGATTGTAGTTGCTCAGACAAATAACTTTTGGTTTCTAAAATCTGCTGTGTTGTCCGTGTGTGTGTGTGTGTGTGTGCGCGCGTGTGTGTGTGAGGCACTGAGCTTGGAAAATTGACATATTTCTACAATAACTTGAAAGTTTCATTGGTTAAAGAAACCTGACAAACCCTCCTAACTCATTTAAAGACCAATAAATACTTTTAATTCATCATTATGGACATAAATTGACAGAGAGAATCTCTAAGTTTTGCGATGAGAAGCTGCAGTTTTGCCACCCGCTGCATCCTGGTCACATGGAAACGTGGGTGCTTATGAACAGCAACAAGGTGTGTTGTGTTTGTGTGAGTGTGTTTGCTTTGTGTGCGTTCCTTTTGTCGCTGTCACTCTGTGTTCAGCCTGAAAGGACAATAAGACCTACAGAGTGAAATGCCTTCAGGAGGATATCTGCTTCCCAGAAATATTACACCAGCTGATATCCTCCACGGGTTAAAAAAGCTCAGAGCCAATAAATCAAAACGGCGTCTGCATGACCTGCGGCTTTTTTTCTATGAAAGCATTTTTTGAATCCAGTCAGTATGTCATTTAATGATTTTTTCCCCTCTTCTGCTGTTTGTTTTACAGAACGAGGAGAAGTCTCAGTCAGAGGTAAGCTCCAGCCCGCCCACAGCGCCTCTATTCTCTTTAATTTTCTGTCTTCTGGACTTGTCGAAACACAGTGATGTTTTTTAAAGGTTGTATCCAGTTACACGTGTAACTATTTTGTTGTATGACCCTGTAACAGGCTCTGGTTCCACCTCTAACACCTGTGTACACCTGTATGTGCTCTTTTATGCGGTGTTTCATCTTCTACCGTGAACATGCTTGAGCTCATGTTGCTTCTCTTTTGTGCTTTTGGTTGAATGAATATGTGTGTGACATAACCCCTGTTTTGGAATAACGTCTCCATACTTTTGTCCTGCTTTCTGTTGATTTTTTGCATCTGCAGATTCGTAAGCTGCGCCGAGAGCTGGACGCCTCCCAGGAAAAAGTTTCCGCCCTGACGACACAGCTGAGTGCAAATGTAAGAAAAGACACGCAAGCACACACACCCGAGCAAAAAAGGTTTTAAACATGTGCACCAAGTTTTTCCGCTATTCTGAGTTTATGTTAATTGTAAGTTTGATCATCGAAAAATTCCCCTAAATGGGAATTGTATGGCCACCATAAAAATAAAAAAGAAATGTGCAAAAGCGAAGTAGTAAAAAAAAGACCTAATTTTACGAGAAAAAAGTTGTATATTTATAAGAAAAAATAACTAAAAAATGTACAAGAATAAAGTCGTAAAATTATGAAGAAAAAACTGTAATTTTAAGAGGAAAAAATGCTAACTTATGAGGAAAAAAATAAAAAAAAATACAAAAGTTACGTTGTAAAATTAAGAGAAAAAGTAGTAATTTTACTTGAATAAATTAAAAATTCCATGATTTATAAATTGATAATTTATGAAATTTAAGTCTGATATTTATGAAGCATCAGTCTGTTTACTAAGAAAATAGAAACAACAACAAAAAAAAGAACCAATATCGTGTTTTAGTTTGAGAAACATAGCTCCCATTGTTCATCATTCAGAAGTGGTTTCACAAAATAAAGAAATACTAAGTCTTTTAATGAGTCAACATTGTTTTATTGCACTGGTAAGTAAATGGAGATTGAAATTCATTTGCAGAAAACTGGCCTCTTTAGAAGAAGATTCTTGATCCACAAGCAATGGATTCTGGTGGGCATGTCGTTTACACTGTTGACAGTATAGTTGCAGAGGTCCTACTGCATTGTAGCACAGGGATTCCTATAATAATAATTTAAAAAAAGCATAACTGACTGCATTGATGGTTTTGATCGACTTAGTATGGACGGAAGCCAACACAACCAAAGCATGACTTTTTCCTGGTCAAATTTATCACTTTATTCTCGTAAAATTACAACTTTTTTATTGTAAATGTTTTTATTTATTTTTATTGTAATGATGGTCCTAATACTTCGCTGTAGTATTAAGTTCATTCTAAATAGAATAAAGAAAAAAGATGATTGGGACAAATATGTGAAATAAAGATTTATAGCTTTATTTAACAAAAAATACCTAATCATAATCTGTCATATTTATTTGAAAATAAATGTTAGCATATCTTGTAGTTCTGAAGAGTTGTTTTCTGCAGAGCACTTTTATCTCAGAAGGTATAATTTCACAACTGGCAGAGGAGTTGAAAAAATCTCTTAAACCTTCTTGAGGCACGTCCAGCCTCCTTCCTGCACAAGCCCCACCATGCTCGGCTTCTAATCGACTGGCTGAAAGCTGCAACGCTGGTGGTTCTCTCTGTACATCAGAGATATGCAAGGATTCCCAGGTGTTAGATTACAGAGAGGACTCACCTTTTGGCTCACATCTGAGGAACTTCACAGATTCTACCAAAGATTTCGAGCTCATGACGCCTGGCTACAATAAAACGTGCTGCGACTGTGGTGGGAGCAGCTCTGATAAAGTGCTCTCACGTGGAGGGAGGGTGGAAGGATCGGCTTTGCTTGCATATTTGAAGACACAAAAGAAAGTGAGGAACACACCTTGAAGGCCCAAAGGGAGAGAACCAAAAAAAATCTCCTGGTGCAGAAAGTTGTGGCCTGAACCGCACGTCAGTCAACATCTTACTCAACTCTCACAGGCATCTGCAGGTCGTTGGGTAATGGATTAAAAGAAAGGAGACCAACATGTTGAAAAAAGTATGAACTTAAGAGTGTTGTAAGGCAAAAACATGTTGACACTGTGAGAAAAAAACTTGTTAATGTTTAAAGTTGTACTAGAACCGTGTTCCCTCATTTATCGTTGAATTACGTCTATAAACAATCCGGCATAGGTGAAATCTGCAAAGTAGGACTACAGATGTTTTAAGGCTGTAAAACTCCTCACTACACACTTCCTTTACTTTTCTAAAAAAAAAAAGAACATTTTCACACTTTTCTCTTTTGTTTAATCTCCCAA
The DNA here is from genome assembly GCA_036245035.1 of Adrianichthys oophorus. Taxonomy (NCBI): domain Eukaryota; kingdom Metazoa; phylum Chordata; class Actinopteri; order Beloniformes; family Adrianichthyidae; genus Adrianichthys; species Adrianichthys oophorus. Next base: position 641,129 of record BSAI01000104.1, read on the forward strand.
AGGTCAAACCCTAGAAAAATAAGTCCAGGATTATAGAATGAAACTCAAGATCTGCCACAGATTTATGTAGATTTGCCAGACAGAGAACATTCTGTTATAGGAGACATGACACAGAGCTGCTTGATTGACACGGTCATCAACCAATCAGGATGCAGAACACAATGTGCAAAGGATACAAAATTGCACTAAAATTATCAGTGAAATACCGAGGGATCGCTGTAAAAGTAAACTTGTGTTTGAAAAGTACAACCTCCCTTCATTTATGTCTGTTTTAGATCACAGTAAGATGGCTCTTTCAAGATTTTTTAATCTGCTTTTCTTCACTAATGTTAGCTTTTTAACTCTCGACTCAAAAGAAAAATCCTCCTTGTGTCAGATGAAGCATATTTGACAATGTTTTCCAAGTTTGGACATAATCCTCTGGTTTCAAGGACCATTTTGAAAATTGTCAGAAGTTTTAGTTTTGTCAGATGATCAAACTGAAGATCATCATTTATCTGAAGTTGTCATCATTTCCAAGCCCTGTTTGGGTTTGGTGATGTTTTCATTTTTGTGTGTTTGAGTCTGATCTGAGTCATGTTTGGGTTTTACTTCCAAGGCTGACACACATTTCTAATTTCATTGCTGTTCCAACGCATAAGATTGTCCATCTCTTCAGAGATGTGGCTACATTTAGACAGTTTTGGTTATTATATTTTAAGATGTACACACCACAGTCTTCAAATTCACTCTTTGGTTAACAGCCTCAGCTGCACTGCCAGAGGTTTCTTCCTTTTTCTGTAGCCTTCATCATGCAGTCATGAACCTGTGCTGAAGGGCAAAGAAACCAAAATTCTAATAAAGGTTGAGGCAGAAACCACTAACCAGGCAATACATGTCTGGATCCAGCCGTTAAAGAGGTTAAAGTCCCGCCCTGGTCATCTTTTGATCTGTTGTAGAAGCGTCCCCAGTTGTCTTTTAATTATGATAATGCTGTTTTTAGACAAAATCAAGAAATGTGGGCTGTTTTCCAGGCCATAGCTTCTACAGAGCGGCAGGAGTTCATTAGAAATTCACCTTTGAGTTCTGAGTGGGGCTGTTGGCAAGGAAGTAAGCTTCCGCTGATATCCCATCATCCCTTTGTTTGTACTCTCTCCCGCAAGCCTACAACCCCAAGCTAACATTAGCGGCACAACAAAAACGACGAGCAATTTTAGAGCTATCCAGCTAGTTTGCAGATTATGGATATTTTTAGCACAATGTGTACTTGATATCACCTTTTATTGTAGTTTAGTCTGTAGCACAAACTCCTCTTGCAGTTTACCTGTTCTTTACCTCCTGCAGGCTCACCTGGTGGCAGCATTTGAACAGAGTCTGGGCAATATGACCCTCCGACTGAAGAGTCTCACCTTGACAGCAGAGCAGAAGGTTAAAGTCCTGCTTTGTTCAGATAAAGGTGTACATCGCTCTGAAGATGTTCTCTTGGCTTTAGCGTCTTCTCCTCTTCTGTCTAAAGGACTCTGAGCTGAATGAACTTCGAAAGACCATTGAACTCTTGAAGAAGCAGAACGCTGTTGCTCAGGCCGCCATCAACGGAGTCATCAACACACCTGAACTCACATCTAAATGCAACCGGACAGGTAACATTTGAATTTCTAAGAATTTGGGCTGATATTGTGGAAGTTGTAATGAGTAACGTAGAACATATAGGATTCTTTTTAAAATGCAGGTTTTAAGTAAAGCACTCTTGGCTCACAAAGAGAAGGGCCCTGGTTCAAATTCCAGCTGGGTTCTTGAGTGGAGTTCTCCTCGTGTGTGTTTGGGTTTTCTCTGTGGTCTTCGGTTTTCTCACACAGTCCCAAAACATGCTTCATTGGTTACCCTAACTTGTGTCTCTAAAAAGCCTTTAGATGTGAAGAAGAAGATATGTTCACACCACCCACGGCAACACGCGCTCAAGCAGCCACTTCCAGTAAAGTCTATGTAAATGTGTTTCAGGCTTCCACGTTCAAAACTCTTAAGTTCATGTGTAGCTACACACGTTTCTACGACCGTTTTTGGGCTCTACGTACAAAACACACGGCCATTGAACGCCCCTCGGAAGTTAAACAACGTCGAACATTGACCAATTAGGGACTTAGTATTTGGATGGCATCCCTTTTAATTTCACAAAAGTTCCAACCATTTCAACGTTAATCATGGAAGAGAAATTATTAATTACTACCAGCCAGAATTCTGATACCAAGTCTTTCATATATTGGAATAGAGCTGTGACAGAAAAAGCCTGGGGCAAAGTTCACGAGACCTGCACCACTTCAACATTACACAGCAAGCCTTTTCCAACTGTAGGTGGTGGACATGCGCTAGTAAAAAAAACAAAAAACAAAAGCAAAGAAGAAGCCCCCCCATGCTTGTTCAGCGTGAACACCATGGGCTCTATACGCAACCGAGAACCAACGTTTAGTGTGTTGTTGAACTCGTATCCCATGCCCAGTGTGCCCATAGTTTTAGTGTGTCTGTGACAGACAAATGCATGTTTCCTCTGTGCTGCATCTCTTCAGGTGGTAACAACGGCAGTCAGCAGCAGCCAGACCTGCTCATCAGGCGGCAGCACTCCTCCGACAGCGTCAGCAGTGTCGCCAGTGCGACCAGCCACTCCAGCGTTGGCTCCAACATGGATGCTGATGCTAAAAACAAGAAGAAGAACAAGAAGAACTGGGTAAGATTCGGGGAACTTTAACAAATGTGTATGTCTGATATGCATTTACATAATGTTGTGTTTGCTTCCATCTTTGTTGGTTTTACATGTTTGGGTTTCTTCCCCATAGCCATCTTTCACTGGGGAAAAGGTGAATACACATGACTGTTGAGTGATTGATTTGGTTATCTGCAGATGGAAAACTGTCATGTTTGCAGATAACCAAACCAACTTTTATTGCTAGTGTACAGTAGTTGGGGCAGCTCTTGTTTTTGACAATGTGTTCATTTCTCATTTGTGTTAATAAAAGGCGCTCTTGTGCACCGGAGGGCGAGTTGAAGACGAGGACGTATGACGCTTTTGTTTTCCTGTCTTGTCTTCCCTGAGATTGTCAGTATCTTAAGCCCATGGTGTCCTTCTTAAGTGGAGTTTTGTCGCTCAGACCTCACTTCATGTCGTCTCTGGCTGTAGACTGATAGAGGGCCCTCATGTGCGCACTCACATTAGCGTTGGCGTTTAGACCCCACAGGAAGTTCCTGCATGCGGGTGCGGCTCACACTGTGAGTGTGCAGAGCACACTATAGGAGCCATGTGTGTTCGTGGTAGACCACAAAAGACCCTTCCTGTCTAGGTTCAGTGATATATCATTGATCTGTCTGCAAGTCAAGCCACCTCCTGTAGGGGCTTTTGCTTGAGTCATCATCCCTCTATTACCCGTCAAAACCCCCGACCCCATGTGAACATCTGCTGTTTTGTGTTTCTGTCTTTCTTTGCTTCGCTTCATGTGGCAGGTCTATGAGGTAAGAGTGGTGCTGGACGTGAAAGAAAAAGAAGCCTAACCCCTGCACCATAAATAGGTCACTAACCTCAGTCCTTCCTTCCTTCCTTTTCCTCATCCTGTCCTTCCTCCCCTTCTCTGCAATACTGCCACCTGAAATGTGCTCTTACACCGCCTCAGCTGGCTCCTTTAAACACATTAAAACAAAGTGATAAATACAATGTGACAAAGACATCATTCATTTAGAAAGCAGAGAAAACAGAAATGTGCAGATGTTTTTGCATTTATGGAGAATGTCACCTTTAATTAGATGCTCACAACAATGTTTATTCTTTTCCCACATTAGAATGGGACATATTTTTATATGGTTCACTCTTTTCTCAGGATATATAAGAGCAATAAGAGCTCACTTTTGTCATTTTCAGTTCAGTTTGATAGATTGTAGTTGAAAAAAGCAAATTAAGTGGCTACAAAAGCTTTAAGTCTTTTTACATGTAAACGACAGGTTTATTATTCTAAAAATTCATGACTTTTTTGTTTTTGTGAGGCTTCACACTGTAACATAGATAAAATCAAGTTAGCGCAATCTTTGAGTAACAAAATAAACTGTGTGGTCTGTTTGTCTCAATCAATTTTTCAACACAAATTAGTCAAAATCCAGAATCTGTGTTGGAAACATTGAAACCTGCTGCATAAACCAGCCTGAATTATGTTTTGAATATGAAGTTGGTCATTCAAGATATTTATCATGTTCTGAATTCCAGCTAATCAAGAGCAAGACTGTGCATGTGGTGGAAATAGACTAAACAATAAAAAAGATAACATAAGAAAAAAGTTTACAACAAAAACATTTTGGAAACTCCCAGCATTCAGTTCAGTGAACCTCTGACCTTTCACTGGACTGTTGCAGCTCCTTGATTTTTAGCGTTTCCAGTGCAACTTTTCATTCTTTGCTTGAGAATATGTAAGGGATTATACTTGACAAGATGTCATTATCCCGCCTAACCCATGGCCACTTACAAAAGAAACAAATATGAAATCAGTTATTAGTACTTTAATCTCGCTTATTTTAAGTTGAAATAGTTTTTCACAAGAAGTGGACTGTTTGATACCTGGTGTGAGGCGTTGTCATGGAAATAGCTAACGAGCCTGCGCTGACCTCGCTCTGCCGCAGCAGAGGAAAGTGATTTATACGCTAAAAGTCATGTTAAGAGATAAAAAGCATCATTTCAGAGGGAAAGTTCCTCTTGTTTGTATTCAGATGATGAAGCTAAAGTACTTCACAAGCTAAAGTAGTTTCCTAGATCACTTTGACTGAAGAAATGTCCACCATTAACTCTGATTATCGAATGTGCATCAACAATTATTAGAATTAATAATAAAACTATTTATAAATGTGTATTTACTTTGTATAAATCAATGTTAAATAAATAAATCAAAGTTTCTCATTATGTGATGCACCTAAATGCAGCATGCACTACAAAGCAGGCCCCTTACAAATAAGTTAAGAATTCTGACACTATTGGCAGGTTTTTTATAAATAAGCAAAAAAAAAAAAAAAATCTGCTAATGGGGTTAGAAAATTGATCTTACCAAGAATTCTTATTTTAAGAAAAAAATTCTAAGACATGTTTTCTCAAACTAAGATTATTTTAAGTTCAAAAACTTTCTTGATGAGATTATTTCTCTTGCAAGACACAAAATAAGACAACTTTTCTTGAAACTAGACTTTTTATTCTCTTAAGATTCCGTTTTTGTAGTCTGGCTGAACAATTTCCATATGAGTCAAAGGTTGACATCGTGTTTTATTTCATTTGTTGCTTTTTTTCATAGGTTTTCTTTGTAATATGTTCAAACCTGGCCAGGGAGGATGATGTGGTGTACTTGCTTAGTCAACATGCAAGCTACCCATAACCCCTTTCTTCTTCACTTGTAGACCTGCTGCTGCTGTTTTCCACCACCTTCCCAGCATGTCCTCCTTTCCCTCTCTGCTCTTTGTTGTTTTGGAACTGTTATTTACGTGTCTTCTGCTTCTGCAGCTTCGAAGCTCCTTCAAACAAGCTTTCGCCAAGAAGAAATCACCCAAATCTGCTTCTTCTCACTCGGATATTGAGGAGATGACAGACTCTTCACTACCTTGCTCCCCCAAGCTGTCTCACAACGGCACTTCAGCCACCTCCCATATGCTCAGGAACACACACTCCAACTCTCTGTGCGTATCTGACTCCAGCATTGTGATGTCAGTCATGAGCGAGTCTGTATGAACAGAGTTATCTGTGTACAGCCTTTCAGAGTGTTTGGACAGCGAGGCGGAGACGGTGATGCAGCTGCGGAGTGAGCTCCGGGAAAAGGAGATGAAGCTGACTGATATCCGCCTGGAGGCTCTCAGCTCTGCACACCAGCTTGACCAGCTCCGGGAAGCCATGAACCGCATGCAGGTCTGAAGATCCACATCAACACATGAGAGGCCTTCATGGAACATTCTATGTCCCCTTCTTTGATCTCTAAAATGTGTTTTTATGGACCAAAGTTTAGAACTATGGAATGATGTTTGTGAAGATTTTCTGAAAGGCTGAAAGGACTTTTGTGTTTGGCAGCTGGAGATTGAGAAGCTAAAGACAGAGAATGACCGTCTGAAACTGGAGAATCAGGGGAGCAGGACGGGTTCCCAGGCCTCCATCTCTTCCTCTCCACCGCCACACACACACATTCAAACTGCAGTGCCTGGTCCAGGACTCTCTCAGCACAGCCTTAACCTAACCTCCAGTGAATCCACCAGCCTGGGTAAGGCTGGGATGATCTTTATTTTTTTTTTTACATCTTCTCAGTGGGAAACTAAGCAAACACTGTCTTTTCATTGTTGCAATGGTGCATTACTAAAGCAGATGAAATGTGGCTTTGCCTTCTGCAGACATGCTGCTCGATGACACTGGTGGAGAGGGAGCAGCCAGGAAGGAGGGTCGACACGTGAAGGTTGTCGTCAGCCTGGATGAAGGAAGCAAGTGGGGAGAGGTGAGGGAGGTTTCATGTTCAAATTGTCCTTGTGCACAAACACATGCTGGTGAAAACCGTAAACTTGTGTTTCTACATCTCAGGCGAGCAAGCCTCATCACTTTCTGATCGGTTGCATTGGGGTTTGTGGAAAAACCAAGTGGGATGTCCTGGACGGTGTTGTGCGACGCCTCTTTAAGGTAGACTGACACACAAAATGATTCATGCAGTTTTTTGGAGTATAAGTCACATTTTTTGCCTAGTTTGGCTGTGAGAGTGCAACTTATATGTCATTAAAAAAATTGTCTCACGTGTTTGTTATTTTCCTACTCGCAACCACTAGAGGTCACTGTGGATGGTATCGGTATTTGCTACTGAAAGCAACGTAGAAAAGAAGCGCTGGCCTCTGTGGAGTTGTTCCAAAGCGACACAGACAGAATAAAGAATTCTACGGATTTAGTGATTTAAAGTGATATAAAGAGTTTAGTTGACTTGTTAGCATGTTCTTTTTGCTATGGTTACCTTAATAATTGTTCAGCTGTTGCCCTAATATCTTAGATTTCTCTTGTGTTTCCTAAGGCATTATGAACTGTAACATCAGTGTCTTACATATATGTGAAACATAAATTCAGTCTATTATCGTCATGTGCTCCAGTAATATGATTTGTCTGTCAAGATGAAAAGTTTGTTCTTGGTCCCAAATTTGGTTAGATACATTTCTCCCAAAAGTGTGACTTATTCTCCAGTGCGACTTCCATCCATCCATTTTCTTAATCCGTTATATCCCCCTCGGGGTCACGGAGTAGCTGGAGCCTGTCCCAGCTATGGTGAAGGCGGTACACCCCGGTCAGGTTACCAGTCTGTTCAGTGCCACTTATAAAAGGATTTTGTGACTTATACTCCAGAGTGACTTAAAGTCCAAAAAATATGTTATTTAATTAAAACTACTGTTCATAAATAAAAACATTTAAAGCTAATTGTATTTTCTTTAATTAATAAAAAAAAAAGCCTAGAAATATTATGATAGATCCTCTATTTGGAGCAATAAGAAGTTAATGCAAACTGTTTGTATGTGTTGCATTTCTGGAGTGAAAATAGAAAAGGGAAGAGTTGACATATGGACCCAAAACATGATGGTATACAGTGTTCCTCGTTTATTGCGGGAGTTGCTAACCTGCAATAGGTGAGATCCACTAAGTAGGGTTGTAGATGTCTTGAGGCAGTAAAACTCCTCACTATGTTATGTGAACATTTTCAAACTTTTCTCTCTTGTTTTAACTCAAAATTCAAAACCTCACAGAAATGTAAGTCCAGTTTTATTGAATGAAAAGATGTGATCACAATCAAAGATTTCTGTTAACAGTCACTCGGGACGCAGAACACAAAGCACTTTAAAAAGAGAGAGAAAAAATTCTAAATTGCACCAAAAAATCTTCAAAACAGCAAGACTGCAAAAGGTGAACCGTGATATAGCAAGAGGACACTGTTCTCAGTTTATTATGATATCATACAGTAGTGTCTAGTTCAAAAGGTTTGTTTTAGAAATTCAACTATTTTTAGTCAATTTGATCCAGAGCCATAAGAGTTGAGGGAGAGTAAAATGGGCTAAAAATACTCAAATAATGCAACATTGAGTTTTAGGAGCTGTAAAATCTTTTTTAAAAAAAACACAGAATAGTTACAAACGTCTGACTATAACAAGCTGACTGACAGTTTCTGGCAGCAAGCGTTTCTTCTGCTACAAGAACTTAGATAGTCTTTAGAGAGCTGGCTAACACTCGGCTTTACCTGCAGGAATACATCTCCCATGTGGACCCGGTGAGCCAGCTTGGCCTCAGCACAGACAGCATACAGGGTTACAACATCGGCGAAGTCCACCGGCCCAGCAGGCTCAGCACCACCAGCACGCCAGAGCTGCTGCCATGTGGATACCTGGTGGGAGACAACTCTATCAACATCCAGCTCAAAGGTAACAGAGCTTTCAGGAAAAATCCTGTGAAGCTTTCATTGTTCAGTGCTGCTTCAGTGGGTCTGTCACCATCGTTGTAGGTTTTTTCAGGTTTTTTTTTTCTATTAGTTTATATCTTCATCAATTTACTTTTTTTTAAAGATAAAGAAGAGTTGGGTTGTTTTCCAGGTGCAAGCAGTGAAAGTGTGGACTCTCTGGTGTTTGAAACGCTCATCCCCAAGCCGGTGCTGCAGCGATACGTCTCCCTGCTGAGGGAGCACAGGCGGGTCATTCTGTCAGGCCCAAGCGGCACAGGAAAGACTTACTTGGCCAATCAGCTGTCACGACATCTTCTGCTGCTTGAAGGCCGACCTATGACCCCGAATGCTGTTGTCACTTTCAATGTGGACCACAAGTCCAGCAAGGTACACGAACGCACCTCATTTTCATCTACTAAAGCTCATATTTAAAACAGCGGTTGTTGATCATACCAGCAGCACACGTTTCAATATTTAGAGCTGAACATTTTTAGGAAATTTTCCTGTTGAACATTCAAGACACCACGTTTGCTAAAGCAACAGCGTTGCAGAGACAGTCTGAAAGACTTTAGGCATTTCAATAAAAATGTTCAGAGTAAAACATAAAAAATGTTGATGAGTTTTTTGTGTGTGTGTGCAGGAGCTGCATCAGTATCTGGCAGGTTTGGCAGAACAGTGCAGCAATGCTTCAGAAACAGAATGCCCTCTAGTGGTCATCCTGGATAACTTGCATCACGTCGGCTCATTGGGCGAGCTCTTTAATGGCCTGTTCAACTGTAACCACCAACGCTGGTCAGCCCCCACACTGTCGTGAATGAATAATGATGAACGCTTAAAGCATCAACAGATGAGAAGAACAAAACTTTTCAAAAAAGTTCTATGAATGCAAACAATTGACTTTGTAAGTAGATTTCATGATGAATATACCTCTTTTTTCCTCTTTTTTTAGCCTCTACATTATTGGCACTATGAGCCAAGCCACGTCCTCTTCCCCCAACCTGCAGCTTCATCACAACTTCAGGTAAACTGCGTCCTCCCACTCCAGGAAGATGCTCCTTCATTAACGTAAAGCTTCATTAGAGAACTCAAATTGAACGTTCTCATGTTATTGGCTTTCTTTGACTAAAATTGTGCCTCATGTGAATCCATAATCAGCTTCATTTTTATATTCAAAGAGTGTTCTGGATAATAAAGTGTCTCCTCCTGTCACATTTTGGTCTCATGCTACTGATCTTCCTTGTCTTCGAGCAGGTGGGTACTGTGCGCCAACCACGTGGAGCCGGTGAAAGGATTCCTAGGTCGCTTCCTGAAGAGGAGGCTAATCGAGACGGAGATCGGCAGCAGAACACGCAACGTGGAGCTGGTGAAGATCATCGACTGGATTCCAAGAGTGTGGCAACACCTCAACTGCTTCCTGGAGACTCACAGCTCCTCTGATGTCACCATCGGTAAAGGAAGTTTGTCCTTGAAAACCCACTCAGATGAGCATGGTGTTTTTTTCTGATGATGGAGGACAAATATATAATAAATTACGCTCAAAAGTGTATTTCTCAGAATCTCTTTACTAAATATTTATTGATTTTGACCTCTGGGCAGGTCACAAGCTCTCTGCTCTGAGCTCTCATCAACAGGGAGGGGAAGGGGAGGTTTTTTGATCTTGGCTAAAAACGGCATAATCACATTTAAAAGAACACTGGGAACACTTTTACAATATGTCAAAAGATGATCGGAGTGGGACTTTTAAAGGTCATTTGGCCCAGAATGAAAAGACAAAATAGGTTGTATTTGTTTTATGCAGGACCTCGTCTCTTCCTTTCGTGCCCCATGGATGTGGAGGGATCCAGGGTTTGGTTCACTGATCTCTGGAATTATTCCATCATTCCTTATATGCTGGAGGCCGTGCGTGAGGGACTGCAGGTAACAAAACAAACTCCTGTTTGTTTTTCTACGTTTTATTTTCTTTTTTAGCTGGAAAATTGTCTAAAAAAATTATCATGCTGGTTTTTAACCCTTTAACACCAGAACTTTAACTCCAGTGTTGACATTCTCTCGACTACCATAACTCTTTAACTGTTTGTACTACTAATGTAATTCCAGCAAATTCTGAAGCATCAACATCCAACACTTTGCGTTAAGTGTTGAATATCAGAGCAAAGTGGATCTGAAAATCCACTTTTCTCTGCATTAGAATAAGCTGATTGCACAAACGGTCAAAGAATTACAATGTGTCGAAGAGCATGTTATTTAGACGTCACCGGCAACATCTCCGGTGTTAAAGGGTTAAATAAGATACCCCATGAATACAGGCAAGTAAGTCATTTCCATATGTCCATAGCTCCTGTTTTTACAGATATATTTTTGATTGTATTACACAATAATTCCACAACGAACCTTAAACTTTTCAAAACTCTTAATTCCAAGTGGTAAATTTTGTAATTTTTTTACTGGAAAAATCACAAAAATTGGGATGAAATCGTTTTTACGTTTTACTAAAGAAGATCAAACATAAGAGATGCATCTACAAGGATAAGCTTCTAGCAATATGAGAATTGTCTAATAAAAACGAGATGAAGCTCCATTCAAAGTTCAAAAGATTTTTTCCTATTATTGTAATGTTTGTTTTAAACCAAAAAATGCAATTTTTTGGAACTTTTACATCAACTTTTGAATGAAAACAATGCTAATGGAGGGTTGGTGTCATCCTTGCATCATTGTCAACAGTCGATGTTGATGATGCAAACTCACTGATGAGTTCATAGACTACTGAGGGTTAAGATTGAACTTTTTGGTATCTAGTTCTCCTCCTCATTTGACTTCTATTCAACTACTATTTAACCACATTTAACAGCAAACATGGAATTGATTTTCTCCCAAAGAGGTTTAATTTTTCCGGTTCTCCAGCTTTATGGCCGCAGGGCACCTTGGGTGGACCCCGCAGCCTGGGTGATCGAAAGCTGCCCGTGGTCATCGATTCCCCCTCTCGGTGACTGGCCCCCACTCCTGAAGCTCCGCCCAGAGGACGTTGGGTTTGACGGTTACTCTGCCCCGAGAGAAGGAATGCGGAAGGAGCCTCCCCAGAGCGACAGTGATGCGGACCCATTGGTGAGCAGCAGCGTAGGCCGCCCCTTACACTGCGGTCAGACTTTGGTGTAAATACTAAACCGTTTACCGATTACAGATGAGCATGCTGATGCGTCTGAAAGAAGCTGCTACGTCGTCCAGCCCGCAGAGCTACGACAGCGACTCCAACAGCAACAGTCACCAGGAGGACATCCTGGACTCATCCTTAGAGTCCACCTTGTGATACTGTCAAGGCACAATGAAAGTTGCTGCTCAAAGCAAACATTTGTTCTCATAAGGAGAATCTTTACTGACCAGATCATTTTATACCCACGAATGCAGCCGCTTCGATTTGGGTGCAGGTCACCCAAGCGTTAAATAGGATTCAAGAGTTAGCTTCGAATTTCAGTAAAAAGACGAGACTTTCTGCCATTTTCTGTCTTTTTCACCGCTGTTGCCCGTGGCTCCTTTATCAGGAGCTTAAAATCTTCTTCAGCCAGACTGAAGGAAAGCACACAGCCTGTCCCTGTCCATAGGGCGCCACGTTACCATTATCATCATCACCAGCGATTCAGCTTACTCTGACACCAAGAAGGAGTTCTGCGTGAGTCCGATCAGACGGAGATCCTTTGCTCTTCTAAGCTGCACTGGGTAAATGCTGCCTGAAGATGGCAGCACTTGCTTTAAGACCTGATGGATGAACTGGCGGCCTGGCAGTTTCTTCTCTTTTACCTCTATGACATCCATGGTATGGGGGGATTGGTGAAGCCAAGAGTTCCACTCAGAAAACAGTTATTTTAAATCAGTCTTCTATGAGCATCAACATAATGAACTTTCTCCCCAACCTGGAGGATGTGGTCATGACATCATCATTGCGTGAAGGCCGGCAGTTTCCTTTTTATCTGTCAAGTGCCTCGACTGCTTTATTTAAGGAAAACTGAACCTGGAAACTTTCAACAGGCTAAAGCCTCACCACATACCATGAGGACTCACCAGGAGCTGTTGCAGCCTGAATATGACGACAACAGCACCTCCACAGTCTGGCTACAGTCTTCTCATTTTGATAAAGCTCAAAAAAGTATTTTTGGATGAAAGCCTTCATGCCCAGAAGAGCGATGTTTGTCCTTCTAAGGATTTCTTTTCAAATTACGGTTTTAAGCTCATCATGTGCAGTTACCACTGCAAGATAAAAGGAAACGGTCACTACAGTTTGTCAGAGTTACCTGTTCATCATATTGACTGTATATGAGAACTGGACGGAGTTACTCCTCCCGCATGGTGTTCCAGACAGGAAGTAACTGCTGGCTCCAAGAAGACAAAATCCCATAGACGTCTATAGAGATTTGTTTTCATGATATTTTTTGCTTTTAGCAACGTATTCATGTTATAAACTGACCAATCAGATGCCTCAATAAAAGCAAGTGGTTCCTGCAGGCCCCCATGTCAAAATTTTGATTGACAGATTCTTCCAAGTTGGCTTTTAGTGTTAGGGGAGTGGCCTTCCAACAAGGTCCCTCCTGATTGGCGAGAGTGATTGTATGGAAATGTTGACTGACCAATCACTGCTCACTGATGTCGTCTGGCTCCAACATGGCGACTAAATTGACTTTTAGTTGATCATTTAGTTGGAGCCAGACATAAGTGAATTTCTTTGGGTGATGTCACACTCTCACTGTCCACTTCTCTTATACAGTCAATGGTTCATCATCATGTGACATGAAATGCACACGGACAAAACCTCGTCCACCGTTTTCAACCCCCTGAGCACACTGGCCGACGCTGGCTGCTGTAGCACAAATCTCTGGTGCTTGACAACAAACAATGCCTTATTCTTTGCTAAGATGATGTGCATTAGCTGTTTTTGTTCCTCTTTTTTTGTCTAAACAGCTGTAAACTTGACAGGGCTCAGTGCCGACTCTCTTTTTGCAAAAGACGTGATCTCACTACGGCTGCGGGACACGAAGAAGCAGCAGTGCTTTGGTGTTTGAATTTCCTCGTTTGCATGTGTGACCCAGAGAACTGTTCATGTTCTGAACCAAGCAGGAATATTTAGCTGTGTGCTGGTGCTATAAAGCAGAACCTTTAGTATAACTGACAGGGTTAGGATGGATTATTTACCTCACCGCCCTATCGTTACTATGCTTTCATGCTTAGGATGCGCTTCACGTGAGCAAGACTCACATTGACCTCGTTAAATGAGAGCTAGCGTACAAGTTTATCATGAAATGAGAAACACGTGGGCTGTTTGACATTTTTACAACTCTGGTTTACGCCTCCCTACCAGCCTACAGAGATAGGCAGACAGACGTGCTTCTTGACTCTCAGTGTTTTTTGTCACCGATCCCTATGCAACATTCACTTTTTATCGCTCAAATCAAGCCAAATGTGCTTTTTTTTTTCTTTTTTGCCCAGAGCAGTTTTCACTGCCAGACATGTTCAAATGTGACAAGATGAGTTCCATCCACACTGTTCTCCCGCAGTCTGGGTGAGCACAAAGACGGCTTCGGCTCATCTGGAAACCGTGGAGAAAGCGCCGTCATTTCATCACAAACTCTATGAATGTTTAGCTCTCTTAGCCATGTACATTTCTAAACACATGTAACATAACTCTGTATATAGTTCTTACATTTTGATGACTTTTTTAGCTGATTTGGTACAGTACTTGAAAATGAGTATTTTGTGTAAAGTCTCTTTACATCAGAGCATAATGATGCAGTTTGTCATTGTTTGTCTGAAGAATTAAATCTGACATACATTGTAATAGTCTTAAGTTATTGTCATCTAATAAAATTATAATTTATGATTTCACTTTCTTTCGTTTTTATTGTATTTTCCATTTTCAGAAGAGTATAGTTTATTTATTTGGCATTTGTACAAAAAACGTGAAATAAAAATGTACAGTGCATAATCCAACATACTTAATAAACAATAAATTATTAACAAAATACCCTACATTTTTTCATAAACAACTCTATTCAGTGACATGGCAAAAGGAAAAAAAAAACACATTCTTGGAATAAAATGTCCATACAAAAAAATTGTACAAACTTCTGTACAACTGAACACAGCTGTGCAAAACAGCAAACAGTCTCAGGCCTGTCCTGTGCACCATTGAAGCTACAAATTTGCGTTTTTGAGTGTTTTTTTTTTCCAGGGCAGCAGGCTCCTACAAAGTTCAGTCACTTTCAAAATAAGTTAGGAAACTGTTATTTCTTCCTCCTCCGACTCTGAAAAGTCCGAGTGCTTGCTGAACAGAGAGGGAGAGGGGATGCTGGGCCTTGAAGCTCTCATTCTTTCTCCTCCCAGCTCCTCTTCCTCCTCCTCCTCCTCGGCTGAAGACTTCTTGCCCACGTCGCTGAGGTCCGGGTGTGGGTTGGTTTTTGTGGGGAGGGTCTGCTCGCGGCACCCACCAGTCGACAATAACTCTCGTTCCTTTGAGTTCCTCCATTTCATCCGCCGGTTCTGGAACCAGATCTTCACCTGTGATGGGGAGAGGGCGGTGAGCGGGGCAGGTGGTGTCATCTGTAAATTGCATCAGAGGGAGGTTTTACCTGCGAGTCTTTTAGGCCCAGTTTAGAGGCCAGCTTCTTTCTGTCCGGTTTGCTGATGTATTTCTGTTTCTGGAACATTTTCTCCAAAGCTTTGCGCTGCACGTCAGAGAACACCGCTCTCCTCAGCATCCCTCTTCGGGGTTTCCCTCTGGCCACGAGGGGCCATGAAAACGTCCCGGGGATGGGAACAACAGAGGAGGATGCTGTAACATAAAGAGACAGAAACCAAAATTTAACAAATAACTTTTCCTGTACATGATTTACTGCATAAACCTATAGGACAAATGTTTCCACTCTACAGCTGTGCAGTGCGCCTGTGTGTGAGTGAAATGGCACGAGGTGACTAATTAGCACATTGGCCGGCCTTGGGCAGCATTGGTATGGTAAAGAGGCAGCGTATCCTTTAAGGAGCGCGGTGAGGGCGGACAGAAGAGTTAATAAACCATGAACGGTAATTGTGTAGTAATGAACTAACGCAGAAAAGACTCTGGACAGGCGGCGAAGGCCATATATTATTGCAACAAAAGGAGATTTACACTTTCAAACTAAACACAACTGCATACCAGAATACTGATGCACGGCGGGGGGAGTGGAAAAGGGTGTGGGGGGCACTGCTTTTTTTTTTTTGGACCCTCAAATCATTTTCATTAAATGAACACGAAAAGCTATTCAGCAGGCTGGAGTTGTTTTGTTGGGGTATTCAGTGGAGCCCGTGAAAAGACTCCATCCCCATTATGACTTGTCTGAATGAAAGCCGGACCTGCGACTTTATAGACTTTTCTGAGGGATTATTCTTTATCTTAAGTTGTTGATTGGCCCGATTTCTTTATTTTTTTTCTTGGGGGGGGGCAGAAGCTGGGGTCAGTAGTGACCAGTCCAGGCCTGGTGAGAAAAGGACTTTTGTTTACTCACATTTCCTCCATGGAGTTTAGGGATGCAGGGGTGGACCTACCTTTAGGCAAATGTAGGCGTTTGCCTGGGGGGGCCCCGGCACTTTAGTGCAGGCCCACTTATTTTTCTAAAATAATTTCCACACCAAGTATTATTTAACTCTATCATAAAAAAACGAAATCACTAAAATGACATGACTGCTGATGTGACAGTAACCCTCGTCCTCCCCGTCCCTGTGTAGCAATGTAATTCCATTACATCAAAAAATACATTTCTTTCACATTTGAATACCATTTCACTTTTTAAATTCATATCAAAACATTTGAATTCCTGACACTGACTATGTCTAAAGCCGACCAGTGAAGAAGTTATTTAAAGGATGTCTTTTTTTTTTTATAAATTATTAATACACCCACCCCAGAGGACCCCATGTTATTGTTCACCTGGGGCCACAGAACTGCTAAATCCGCCACTGTACGGGTTGGACTTCTCCACCCCCCACCCAATCACTGTAACTGCCTCGTGGCGGACGGAGTGACAACGACACACTATGTGGTCTTGTGAGAAGATTGAAAACTCTCAATAGCGCCTAATAGGGAAATTAGTGCATGACTTGGTCCCCGCCTTTGGCCCGCCTGGTAAAAGTCACTCCCCTGGGTGTGTGGGTGGTTCGCCCGGTGGGAGCTGACCACATTCGTCACGGTGTGGAGGGGCTTTGTGGCCCCCCGAGCGCTGTGGGAAAGCGAAGGGCCAAGGAAATGCCAAAACGCCCCCAGTGGGAAGCGGGGAGACCAGAACTCGGCACCCCGCCTTCAATTTCGAGCGTGACGATTTGGGATAATTGGTTAATTAGGGGGTGGGTGAGTTGGCCTTGGCAGGGGCCATGTGGACCCCTTGGTCCCCATTAAAGAGAAAGTGATTTCCTCTTTTCTGGCTGTTTGTCGCTTTTTTCGGTTTAAATGCGGGGCAGAAGTGACTGCGGCTTGCATGGAAACGCAATTAGCGCAGACATGGATGCGCAAACGCGGATGCGCAGAGAGTTGCACCTACCAGGTAAATAGGGTGTCCTGAATATGGGGTGAAAGGATCCCTCGAAGCAGGGCACGGGGAATGTCTTGGAAGGGAGGGCGTGGGCTGCAGGAGGCGAGGACGCTGTGGAGGAGAGGAGGGGACACATCCTTCAGGTGATCACAAACATCAGTGCGGGAGCTGCAGGTGCGTCGACTCACCTGTCTTTGGTGACGGCGCCAGGATGGCGCTTACTCCAAACTTAAGGAAACTCGGGTCCTTGCTGTGCGCCACTGATGTTTTGGTTGAGCAGGATTCTCTCGTGACAGCCGTGGTGACCGGCGCGCGCTCCGCTGGCGCGCAGCTGAAGGACGCGGCGGTGACGGGCGGCCCGGTCCGGTTGACGAAGGCAGCGGGGCGGCTTATCCGCAGCAGGTCCTCCACGAGGAAGCTGGACGGGTTCGGGAAGACGGAGGGCAGGGTCTGGTGGAGCGGCAGAGCCGCGGCGGGCCGGTACAAGCCCGCGTAAAGAGGAGGAGGCGCGATGACGCTTGGGATCATCATGGTCCCGGAGTAGGAAAAAAAACGCACCGTGAGAAATCAGGAACAGCTTCTTTAGCTGAGTCAGGCCAATAGTTTCAGCTGCTGTGGCTTCCACGCTCACGGGAGATGAGTTTTTATGGCACCCTGCCCCCCCTCTACTTTCTCCTGAGGCCCCCCAACAATGGAGCGCACAAAAGTTCTCCACATGGGTCGCTTTCATGCCGCAGATCCCAGATCGCTGATTGGTCAGAGGACGCAATTTATGATTCCATTAAGCTTCATCAGCAATGGAAAAACACATCAATTTTACATGTTGGCCACTTTCCTTTCATTGTATTTGGTTGCAGACTTAATGAGCTTTAATAGAAACGATCTTTAAATGCATGTCTCTTGATGAAACTTTGAATGACTCCTTCAAAATAAGAGTTTTTAAAGAGAAAAAAAATCTCCCTTCTTTCCATGTTCAGCGTTCAAACATGTCTTTTTTAAATCTGATAGTGACCTGAAATAAATGATAGAATCTGTATTTTGGAGCTGAGCAGCAGGTATTGGCAGCATCTCACGTAAATCACTTTTTAGGATTTCATAGGATTCTTAACACTCAATCTGGCCGCCGTCATGGAATAATGTCTTAAAGGGATTGCTGCTATCAAAACGCTTTAACAGATGTGTTAAATATCACTCTTTTTTGCGCAGCCTTCATTCAAAGCGCGCAGTCGCAGCACAGGGCGCCATGCGGGAGAAGTGTGCGGCCCGGGCCGTGCGCTCCTGATCCTGTTAACCATGAACTAACCGTCACCCTCAGCTGCGGAGGAGGCGCCCCTCGGCCTTTCTCTTATCCTTCTCTGCTCTTAAAAAAAGTCTCACAGAATAAAAAAGGCTGTATTTCTAAAGGCGGTTTTGTTCTGCTATTTTAACCGGCTGAATAAAAGTGCATCTGTGATTTGATTTAAAACGCATTCATATGAGCGGACGCTGAGACCCCAAATCAAACTCGAATTAAAGCGACTTGGAGCCTGATAGTCATGTTCTGACAGCTTTGCTTCTTAAAACCTGTTAAGGCAGAGAAGAAACGGCGTCTGGCGCAAAAAATAAACCAAGAAAAAGTGGTAAACAAAACAATTTAAATAGCATTTCTCCCAATAGAAACCTTATGTTTTCTTATTACTTTGGTGCACGTTTCAAATTTTGACTTTTTATTTATTTATTTTTTTAACAAAACTTTGTTTTGATGTGAAAAATCCGGATCATGTATATATATATATATATTATTATTTTTTTTTTTCTGAATGTTGCCTTTCAAGTTAAGGGGAATTTTTCACTTCATTTAAAATCGAAATAACGGCAGTCGTCCATCAATTCATTTTAAACCCACCACAATCCCATAATTAAAAGGGAACGCCTCCGTGAAATGATTCTGTTTGCGCAGAGCGCGCGGGCGCTCATCCTCTCTCCGTGCGCAGGACGCGTAAACGCTCCGTTCGCGCAGTTACCTCCAATAAGTAACGAGACCTTCAAAGCTTTTTTATGAGCCTTGGGTGCCCAAAATCCCTCTTTTGTGAGCGATAAGCAGATGGTTAGCAGGAAGCATAGGCTGCTTTGCTTGACCGAGACTAATTTCTACGAGCTTTGCAGGCTTTGCCACGTCTCCGCTTCTCCTGCACCCCGAGTAAAAACAGCTGGCTGTGACGGAGGGAGAGACGTTAAAAAGGGCATCGCTGGGAGATCCCCACCGAGAGAGCTCCTTTACCTAACGAAATGTACTAAAACACTTACCTGATTGGGCAAATGTGGAGTTTGCACTGTAAAAAATTACTGAATTTAATCAGAAATGTGAAGATTTTTTTTCTAAATGTATTTATATATATTGATATACAATCAATCAACGGGGAACCAATAAAGTGACACAACATTTTAAAAGTTTCTCCCAAGTTCTGTGAAAAATAAAACAGGCCTCATGGACGTTAATAAAGATATTTTATAAGATGGGAAGGGGAGGCCCCAGATCTGTGTAGTTTAGGGCCCCCCCAAAAATATGACTGGTACTACGCAGTCATGTGGCGTGAGAGGCATCTGCCTCTACCTCTGTGGCAAGCGAAAGATATCATAAATCACCAGGAAAATGAAGAAAACTGGACCAAGCGAGTTTGACGTCACCAATAGCAAATGTCTAACCTCTGTCTCCAGTGAAATTAAACCAATTCAATCGCAATACTGACATCAGATAACAACGATTGGTCCGAGTCAATCTTAGTCAACGTTTCTATGGCAACTACTGTCAGCAATCAGGAGTAAGGTTCTTCGAACTCCACATCCCTTCCACTGAAAGTGGAGAATCTGTCAATCAAATGTTCGAGGCCGGGGCCGGTGGGCGCAACATGCTGTTAAGACGTCTGATCGGTCAGTTTATGACTTGAATAACTTGCGATAAAGAAAAACATATGTGAAAAAAAAAGAATTAGCAAGAACGTAAAGAAAAATGTATCGAGATTTGTTATTCTAACAAATAGAATAACTGAGTAATAACTGGTTATTTCTCAATAGAAGTCTACAGGATTTTGGCTTGTTGGAGCCAGCTGGCACTTACTGTTCCCACTTTGTGACTTCACAATGTGAGGATCCACTCCGTGGTTGCGGATTGGGAGGGGCTAGAGAGCAGGGTTTTAGAGGAATGCTCAAAGATGTGTATAAGGATTAAAATACTGCTTTGGGGTTGTTTTTCATGAGGATTTAACATTATAATATACGCAAAAGCTCAAAAAAGTAGATTTAGCAAAATATAGGCTTCATTAAGTTTACGACATGGCGTTATGCTAGAAGCTCCTTCCCTCAGGCTGTGAGGTCTCTGAACGAAGAAAAAACAGATGAGGAACTGCCACGCTGTGCTGCATTCAGAGTCGCTCTTCAACTGCTGTGGTTGCTTAAGCAATTATTAATTTATCTAGTGTTTATATCCATTTTCCTAATTGGTTTTATTAAGTGCTTCTAATGTATTTATTCATGCGTTTAATCGGTGTCTTTGCATTTCTTGTTGTCTGTGTGGTGAGCCCTGCAGCCAATGTGAATTAACTATTACAAATGGCAAATTGATTGATTGATTGATTGGAATACAACTTAGTCCATTTCTCTACATGTGTGAAAATGTGAGAGGGAAAAGGATTTATGATATCTGTGGCTTACCATATTACTTCTACATAGCCGTAGCAGTGCATGTCACTTCCACACTCCACACATTTGACGCAGATGTCTATACCCACTCCCAAAAATGTTTAAGACCTTATTTTCTGAATGATTGTCTTTTCCTGCACAGCATTCATAATGCGGCTGCTGCAGACGTCCCCGTTCTACCAAACAGATGAAGTGCACTATTGTGTCGGCTCTCTTTCTGCTTCGTTAAGTGAAAGGGGATTGAGTAAATATGTTACGCATGCATGAGGGGCTCTCAATGGGCCGGCTCATTGTGTCGCGGGTTCGACAGGTGGTTGACTGTTTATTATTCCCTCATTATTTATCAGTGACGAGGCCGCATCAAGGGACGGGAACTCCCAATCTTTTCACTTATCTTGGATGAACAGATTGCGCTAACTGGTTGCAGCCTCGTCACCAGTCTTGCAGACATTCATCCCACATGATCCGGATCCACCACAAGCAGGTTTATCTGTTCTAGTGGATCCGGATTAGTCCAACAGTTTTGTTTTACATGCTTGAAAGCCTTTGTGTGTTAGAAATAGATATAAAAACACAAAAAAACGGTAAAATAAACAATATTTTGAAGGGTTTAACCAATACAAAAAGAACGTTATTAAAATGATCTACTAATGTTTTTGTTTTCATTTGCATTTAACCTGTTTTTGGACTTATTTTAGATTTAATTTTAGTGGAAAATCGCCTTTTCTAATAGATTTAATAAATCTTTACTACAAATTGATCATTGGAGGCTGATGCTTTTCTTAGTGTGACGTCAGTGTGACCTGTTCCAGAAGTCCAAATCACATCGACGAACAATACCAAAACATATGAAAGATGACAATTTTAAAAAGGCAAAACAAATAATTATAAAAAACGTACAATTTGGAAATCTAAACAACATTCCAAAAAACCAAAACATTAACAATGTATTATTGGAAAACAAATATAATTTAAATCAAAATGAAATGATGAAAAAGGAAAACAGAGAAAGTTTACTATGAGACGTCACTGATTGGATGAAGAAGAGGGAAAGCAGAAGGAGGTTTTGCCCGAACTGTGATGAAGAGTTGATTGAGAAATCACCAAACTTTTGCAATGACCGTGGTCCGAAGCCTATGGAAAAACGGTCTGTCAAAAGATGCTGCCAAGTTTCCATGAATGTTTGTTAAAGTGTGAAAAACTGTTCAAAGTACCATTAAAACAAGTATTAGACTTTGTTCTATCGATCTTTGTTTATATACTTCAAGTTATTTTAAACATGAACATAACGAGAATTTCTTGAAGTGTTGCATTATTTTTAGCTGTCTCTTTCCTTGCCTCTGCCAGTTTTTTTATTGATCTTTTTCACGCTGTGATTTTTGTTATTGTTTGGTGATTTCAGATTATTGCTTTTTATTGATTTGTACATAAAAACATAAAGTTATTTTAAAAAAAAAGATCCTGACATGCCAAATAACTAGCAGTTGAAACGGTGAACAGATGTAAGGATCCAATCCCATAGCATTTTCCTTTTCGGGTTTCTTGTTTTGTTTTATTTTATTTCTGGAAATTATTTTAATTATCAGAAACGTTTCACTTTCTTTCTTTCTTTCTTTCTTTCTTTATTTGTGGAATTCAGAATTTTCATTTTTTTTTCATTTCATTCCATTTTGATTTCTGGAATTTTGTTTTGTTTTCTAAAATATATTGTTGGTTTTTTTTATGAATTGTTTTTAATTGTTGTGATTTTTAAAATGTTTTTGTGTTGAGTGATTTGCTGATGTGATTTGGACTTCAGGGCCACCGTATTTTCCTGCTGTTTGCAGTAGCTCAAACATCTATGTTAGAGGATTCAGTTGACGACAGGGCTTTACCTCTCAGGGTGTTTTGGCCGTGCCGTCACCTTTGCTGGCTGCAGAGCTTCAGGTCCTTGCAGCATCTGGTGGGGGTGGGCGTTGGGGGTTTCAGCTTCACTCGACGCTGAGCGAATTAGCAATGCCGCAAGATTCAGAAGAACAGTGACAAGCATTAAATCGATATTAACTTTGTATTAAACATGGGCCCCTCCCTCTTCCCCAAATGCACTGGGGCCACATGGGTGCACAAAGCGCTCTGTATGAACTCTTGGCTGCACCTGTTCTCCCTTGGTCGGCCACGGGAGTTCAACTTTTTAGTTTCACACCAGGCTTTTTTTGTGTCTGACAAACTTTCGGCTGAATTCGTTCAACCGAGCTTTTGTCCCCGTTTTTGATCTCACCTTCACCCCCTTTAACGCTACAACTCATAAAAATCCAATCACCGGGATGTTTTCACATTGAGCTGTCTAAACTTTAAAACACAAGTGGCCACTTTCAGCTGCTGAATGTTTTATTCAAAATTCAGATCAAGACACTTGCCTCCCTGTTTTCTGCTGTTCGTTTATTGGCAGTTGTCGGTAGTGGTGTCCTAATCCTCTTAAAGCACATGTTGGTACAGTTTGCATATCATTTTCTAATCTTGGAGAAAGGCCACAACCCTCTCTATTCACAGGGATTCCCTGCTTTCTTTCAGTTCAGCCATAGCCTAAATCATTTGCATAATCTGAACACCAAAACTATTGTCCCTGACCTCACATGCAAAGTTAATTGCTCATTAATATGAGACAAAACCGAGGGGTGCAGAGGAAGCACAGTTTGCCTGTAAATCCTTGTTTTGGATTGTTTTGGAGAATAGCCAGGTGTGGCATCCTTTAACCGAGTCAATAAAGTCTACAGTAAACTAATGAAATATTTAAATACTTAAAAGTGCAAATTTCAGAACAATTTCAAATTTCCATAATTTGGCAACAGTCCAGATAGACTCATTTGCTGCATGTAGAAGTATCTGTATGATCTTTGGCTGAGAGCTTTATTGAATCAAACTAAAAGAAAATATTGTTTTTTCACTGTAGAACTTTCAGTCTTACTAAACATATTTTTCTGATTTGAGATTGACTTGTTGCAAACATTATTAGAAGATGTTAAATGCAATGGATTATAAAACACAGTGCATTTTCTTAACAGGCAAATGAATTTGACAATGAAACATAAGAAGGAGCGTGTTAATCAATACATTTGCAGGAAAAGAGTGAGTGAAAACCCACTCCAATCATCTTTTGATCTGTTGTAAAAGTGTTCCCAGTGGTCTTTTCATGATGATTATGCTGTTTTGTTTTGTTTTTTCTCCATTGCGCCTCGTTACTTTTGTCCAGGAAAAAGTGTACCTTGGCACAAAAGAGATTGAAAAAAATGGATCTGGAAATAGTTCCTGCAGAGTGGCAGTAGTTCAACAGACATTCATCTCTGAGATGTGGGCAGGACTGTTGGCAAAGAGAAAGCCTTCTTTCATTTCCCATCATCCCTTTGTGTCATCTTTTCTATTTCATTTGTTTGTTTCTGTGTCTCTTTTTATCGGGGGTTTATCTTATTATTTTATTGCATGTGTGGAAAAAAAAGTTTTTAGTGTTTTTATTTGTTTTTTTTATGCACACCACCTTGAGCTTTTTTTTAATGAAAGGTGCTATAGAAATAACATAACTTGTAATCTGGTTGAACTCTCTCCCATGATTGCTGTGATCCAGATTCCAGCTCAGACGAGAAAAACAAAGACGTAAATAGATCTATTGGTTTACAAGCGGATGCATCTGAATGGAGCGGAGCAGGGAGCTTGTGGCACGCCCAGAGTATTTTCAACTCAACAAATGTGATCTTTTCCAACAGCATTATTTTGTCTGCACTTGATTCACATTGATTTGAAGAAAGAAATACTCAGAAATGCAATTTTGAGCTTAACTTCCTGAATATATGTCATCCAACATGAGAAAAATGCTACAAGAAAATGCTAAAATCCCAAGTTTCATTGGAGTGGGTCCTAAAGAAATATTGCATATTAACAATTTTAGATCTATCTTAGAATCTCTTCCCTTCGAGTGC
The DNA here is from genome assembly GCA_036245035.1 of Adrianichthys oophorus. Taxonomy (NCBI): domain Eukaryota; kingdom Metazoa; phylum Chordata; class Actinopteri; order Beloniformes; family Adrianichthyidae; genus Adrianichthys; species Adrianichthys oophorus. Next base: position 665,732 of record BSAI01000104.1, read on the forward strand.
CTTATGTCATATCTTAAAATCTCATTTAGATCAGTTTACTTTTCTTAACCCTCTCTAGCTATGAAAAAGAAATCACTCGTACTTTGCTTTCAAGTAGAAGCTAAATTACTGTTGTTTTGCTGAAGTGGTTTGATGCACATTTGCATCAATAGGTGTCAAGAGTTAGCCCTTTAACATTGGAGGTGTCGCCGGCGACACCTAAATAACAAACGCTTTTCTTGCTGCTGTAACTCTTGAGCTAATTTATCTCTGCAACTTTACGCTCATCTTTGTGTTCATGTTAAAGATCCAGGATATGTTGTTAGTCTGCCCTCCACGCAGCTGATCCGTTTAAGACCTGGTGGTCTTTTTGGACGGTGTCCTGTCTACATCCTGTGCTGTTGTGGGTGCCCTATCTGAGGACCCACCGTGAAGGCCAGTCGGTGTGGCTGTCAAAACTGGCTTGACTAAGTAGCCTCAGATGGCATCAGCAGCCATCGTTGTGTCATTATATGATCATTTCACACAATGGGGATGCAGGTTATGTCATTAGGTTAAACAAACAGCAGCCAAAGTTACTGGAGATGGTGGGTAGTCTGCTTGCAGCAGCCCGACACTGCCTTTGAACTTTACAAAGCTGCAGAACTGACACATACTAGAAGACACTTTTTTTTAATGGAGTAAAAATGTTATATTATTTATTCATGCATGAACAAATGCAACGTTAAAACACTTTTCAGTCAAGCGCAGGGTAGGATTACTAAGGAGAGATTCAAATAATCCCTTTTCTGCAAAGTTTTCCATCAAAGGAATAACTTGTCCAAGAAATGTGTGCAGTTTAATAACGCTGGAGGCCCAAGGAAGTGTGTGTGAGTGTTTGGGAGGGGGAGATGCCCAGGGCAGTTGAAGATGACGGAGGTATGAAAGGAAAGGAGCAGGGGCTTGGGTGGAGGAGGGGATGCTTGACGGACTTCACTGCCTGTTGGCCCTGTAGCATTGATGCGGTGTTAGCCATATAATCGGATTGCCAGTGGGTGAAAGTGAGCCCGGGTGCTTATGTCAGTTTGCGTCTCGTCAAGCTGAATAATACGCAAGGCCGGGGAGTGAAGCGGACGCTTGCCATTGAGGGCTTCCACTACTCGTGGATAAGCATTTCTAAAAGAGAGAAAAAGCCTCATTGGATTCATATATAATTGTCAGTCAAGCGTTTTGATACATTTGCATAACAGGGGGAGACCAGTGATCTTTTCAGTGTTGTTGTTACTCCTGCTGCACAAGTGTGTGTCTGCATGTGTGTGAGTCCAAAGAGGTCTGAGTGGAGCTCTGCACAACCAAGGCCAAACAAGGAGCTTGTGCTTGGCCCCTCATGATCAACTGAACATCAAAACAACTGAACGTCCAGCTTTTTCTTTGAATTCACAGTGAGAAAGGAGGCAAAGTCAGACATGCAGTAGGGACTGTCAGGCCTGCAGGGGAGATCCAGCTCAGACAAGCCTTCAGCAGCTCTAAAAAGATGATGGATCTTCTTACTGAAAAGACTGAAACACAACTTTTAAAGTAACAGGTGGAGGTTCAAAACAAACCACAGAAATCAAATTAGTTTTCATAATAAAACATAGAAAACAGGTTGAAAGATTCTGCTGTGAACTAATATCAGGTCTATAGATTAGCTCGCTACAAGAGATTTCTGAGGGATGCAAAATTTGTGATAAATTGCATAGATTAGAAAATGTCCAAAAAACAATGTCGCTTGACATTAACCCTTAAAAGTCCAGGGTACAATTGGCTGTTTTGATCTATTTTTGAGTTTAATGTTTATATTTTCACCATAATATCTGGCCACCAGAGCTTTTTGGGGCTATAATGTGCACTTAAAAGCCTTATTTTTTTTCAAAAATGACCTTATTATCCAAAGCGCAGTACATATAGATTAATTCTGGTTGAGCTTACTGATGTCAAAGTGATTTTGGTGCTGGACAGAGGCTGGAAAAGACCCAGGACACACTGGAGAGACTATGTCTCTGGGATGGCCTGTAAACCCCTCGGGGTCCCCCCCAGAGGAGCTGGAAGAAGTGGCCGGGGAGAGGGAAGTCTGGGAACGTTTGCTTAGACTGTTGTCCCCGCAACCCGGTGCCAGATGAACAGAAGAAGATCAATAGATGGATGGATGGACATGTAGCTCTGTCAAAATGTTGAGTTTGATGTTATTGTAAATACATGAATTGAAATAGCAGTATTAGTCTGTTTTTTTAGGGCTGTCATCATTAACGCACGCGATTAATCAAAAAAATTAACACGTTTTTATTTATTAACACTGATTAATTAGACGTCAAAAGCAATCGTCTTCCCCTTTGTGTCGGACAGTTTAGGCTTCCACGGTGTGAGTTAATGTCTGAAAATGACTTCATTGAGCATCATCCCGATTAAAACATGGTCACTTACAAAAGAAATACATATTCAACTGATTTTTAGTACTTTATTCTTATTTTTTCAGTTTAGATCACTTTATCACAAAAAGCGGACTACTTTTTGGTGGTGTGGCCTGTTGTCTCGGTAACATGAGAATGCGTCAATGAAACGCCAAAAGAATAGTTATTTATGTGCTGATTGTCACGATTGGTTCAATAAAGCATCAGATCGAAGCAGAAGATGAAGCAGAAGTTTGTTTTAAAAACCTGCGCAGGAACATTTGGGCACAGTAACCGGAAATTCTTTTTTGTTGGGCATCATCACTCAGCAGCCAATCAGATTTGAGTATTCACCTGGACCATTGAAAGTGCAGAAACACAATGTTTGTATCTTATGGCTGTATATCAGCATCTTCGTTTTCTTGGAGCCAAACTGCAGACATGAAAGTCTTTAGAGTTCTGCTTATCTTACTGTTGATGTGTTTTAAACACACAAATTACATTTCTGGGATATCTGTGTTAACACTTTACAAATGAAAACATTTCAGACAATAAAAATGAAGGAAACATTTTCTTTCTGGCCTGGTTTTTTGTTAAAAAGCCACATATTGTCGTATAAAATATACCTCATAAAACATTGTGATGAATCGTGCTTAATCACAATCCAAAAGTGTGATTAATCTGATTCATTTTTTTAATCGATTGACAGCACAAATTTTTTTACATGTTACTAACAGGGTTGAGAGTTATTCGCTGACATGTCTAACTTGGCTAGCATGTAGCATACTACAATCAAGTTCTAGAAAAATCACTGTGAATGTAGTAAGACAGTCAGACTGACCGATGGACTTATCTCTGACTCTGTCTCACTCTTTGTGCCTTATAGTTCAGTGGGCCTGATAAATGACATAAGTTCAGAAACAGACTATTCATTGATGGTTCGCCCTAGACTGCAGAAAATGTGGTCCCTTGTATTTCTTGATAGGCCAATCATTTTTTTTCGCACAACCTCACCTATGTGACTTCATTGTGTTTTTTAGTGTTTTGCTAAACTCTATTAACACACTAGATCTAAAATCACCCAAAAAAATTCCAAGTACTACCATTTATTTTACTTTGAAAATCACAAAAATGTGTAACAACGTTTTATTTTTGACTCAAAATGAAAATGTATGGTATAACTTTTAAAAAAAACTGCAGAAATTTTGCTAACAACATAGTTAAATGCAGGTTTTAAAAAGCAGTCAACATCTCTGATGCTTTTGTACTTTTACCCCAGATTCTTAACTGATGGTACAGCCACTGACAGGAGGGCACCTGGGAGCACGGAGGAACAACAGCCAGAAAGTAGGTCCAAAAAGTCAGTGTTGCAACCCTGACCTCGAGGAACTCTGTTGTGCAACTTTTCCATGTTGCTCTGCATATGCACACCTAATTTAGCTCATCATTAGGCTCTGCGGAAGCCTGACAATGACAGTCATCAAAGGCAGGTGGGTTTGAAAAATTCAGGCGAGTGCACTGAACACAAATTATCACCAAGTATTTTGGTCTGATTCAAATACAATAAGACTTGATCTAGGGCAAAACTACTTTCAATAAGGTGTAACAACTTGACAATAAATCTCGTTACATCATTTGATGTTGAAAACATCTTCATGTTTTCAGATGAATCATTTCAAGCAATACCTATAAAGAAGCATTTTGTTTTGGTACTTAACATGATATTTTTTAGAAGTCGTATTTGTAAATGATGAGTGGTCTTGTTTTAAGACATTGATTTGCTTGATTCATGGAAACTGGAAGGTTTTATTTGTCTCATAATTTACTTATAATTTCTAACACACATTTATTTAAAAGTGTGTAATTTTAGTCTTATTTTGAGATTATAGTCTATAAAGGATGACGATGGTTGACTTGTGGCACCTACAATATTATATATTTGGCAGTTATGTGTATTTAAAAAAGAAAACTTTTTTTGAGCAATACAAGTTTACTTGAAAATATTTCCAATTACCAGACCAAAATACCTAAATATGGGTGTTTTAGGACATAATTTAGTCTTAAAAGGGCAGAAAATCACAGTTTGATTCAAGACATCTTACCAAGACACATTTTCCTGGTACTATTAGCAGATTTTTTTCTCTTTTGACAAAGGAAACGCCTTTTATATATTGTAGTTTTTCTTGTTTTGAGAAAAACATTTTTTCCAGTGTCTTCCCTGCAGACCAGGGTTAGGAAACACTGATCTAGATCCAGAGAATCTAGCAGCTTCTTAGTGCCCCTCTATGTTTTCAAATTGCAGTTGTGTGGAGTTTAAATGTCTGATAGTGACAGCAGCCACATGTTGGTGTGCTGCTCTGTATTACAGCATTAGTTTGCACCAGAAGCTGACAAAGACCACTGAAGTTCTTGTCAAACCGACGGACAGCCAGCTGGTCCATTTACCCCCTTGAAACTCTGTGAGGCATGATGAGCATCAGGCGAGTCAACATCTGGGATTCCAACAAAAAGTAGTAATGTGTTCTGAATAACTTTGCACACAGAAAGCCCCCCCATCTCCTGACCCCCAGAGCAGTCAAAGTCCTGGATCTCAAAGTCACATACAGCCTTTTGGAAGCACTGGCCTGTTCTCAGTCACTCTGTGGCTGATAATTGATCCCATCATTGCATTATGGAGGATCTAACAGGCGCTAGGTGATCTGACCTCTGCTCCCCCAGATCTCCACTCCCCTTTCTGCTTGTCAGCTCTCTAAACCATCAGTCATCTATTTCTTTCACCGTTCACTGCAGTCCTTTTTGCCCCATTCATCTTCTTCTTTATTTCTTCACCTCTGGTTTAGCCACCATGTTGAGTTCAGAGATGTTTAGGCTTAACAAGCAAAAAAGTGACAGTTTATTTTGATGACACAAGGTACTTTGATGTTTTTAAGCCATGGACATCTGCAGAGCAAACAGGATGGACCTCACATGGTTGTGAGCAGGAAACAGTAGTCAAAAAAAGTAGGATTTTTTTTCATTAAGTCCTTTAGCTTCATGAGGCTCATCAACTCCACTTCTCCATTCATGTTTCAAAGCCATTCCAAGCTGGATTTGGTTCCATTTCAGAAAAGGACTTTTGATATCAACTTTGGCTGAAGGATGTTCCACCAGACCTCGAGCACGTCTCATAGTCTTGTCCTAAACAGAACGGGGCAGGCAGGGGGGGCAGGGTCACCTATAGCAGGGTGACCTCTGCTCTGAAGGGCCAAATAATAAGACACTTAAGGTCAAGAAGAGCACAAAAGCCTACGAGAGTCCACTCCAGAGACTACAAACCAGGAATGTGAAACTCTGGCTTGCCCTCTGAAAAAAACAATCTCTTGAAGTACAGCTTCAGCTCTTTTAAAAGTGTGAAGCAGGTCAAGGATGCTTATGTTCCTGTTTCAGGAAATTATTGGTTGTGTTGAGTGATCTATTGTTTGCCATGCCACACACAGAGCTTCTGGTTTCAGTTGTTTTGCCATTTGTCTTTCATGGCGTAGACCAGGGCTGGCCAACCCTGCCTGTTTTCCAGCTTCAGGAGAATGGAAGTCTGTCTGAAGTCATTGCAGCCACTTTTGTTGCTATGGTTTTATCATAGAGGCAGAAATGGTGCAGAGGTGGAGCGGTCAACCTCTGATTGAAGGATCCAAGGCTCAGTTCCTACCTTGTGTTAAAGTGTCCTTGGGTATGACACTGAACCCCACTTTGCTTCTGGTGGTTATAGGTTGGTGCCATTGCTCAGCAGCGAAGTCGCTATCGGTGTGTGATAATGACATTTTTAGCCAAAATCCAAAAACCTGTGCCATTTTCTACGACTTAGTTTCTGCGTTCTAGCCTCAAGACGCAGCAGGAGTTCATCAGAAATCCACCTCTGGGGTTGTGAGCAGGACTATTGTAATCCTGTAGGCTTTTGGTCACGGAGGGTCTCCTTTCTGAGCTAGGTCTCAACATGTTGGTGTGTGAGAGAAGCTGTGCTCTTGAAAATAACGAGACACATTCCAAAATGGCGACAACCAACCAACAAAACAGTTTCAAACAAGGAAGTAGACATTTAAATACTGAAAGACTGAAACAAACCCAAGTGAATTAAATAAAACTTTCCACCTAAACCTAAATTATAAAAACAGTTACAAGGACAGAGGTTGCTCTTGCACTTTAAATGTAACACATTTTAACTTGACTACACATAACAAAATAACTCAACAAAAATGCAACACATCAAACAAATATTTGTCTTGCACAATTTGTATAAAAATACTCTGAAACACAGGTAAAAATGTAACTTTCTTTGTATATGTTCTTCATCATGAGAAACATACAAGAACATGTTAAAAACACCAAAAACACTCTTTTCATTGTGCAGCAGGTCTTTAAAGGAAAGTGGAAAAGGGCAACATAAGTACCGCGCTGAGAGTCACCTTTTGTTGGCTTGTGTTTCGCTTTTTTTTACCCAAATTTATTTTCATGCTATTTTTTTAAAAAGTGCACTCTGTTCTGCATCGTGATTGGCTGTAGATCTTGTCAGTCCATTAAACCATGTCTCTTGCATAGAATGCATTCTGTTTGTCAAATCTCAGATCACAAGCAAATCTTTGGTTTCATTCTCTAATGCTGGACTTGTTTTCCTTTGAAGGTTTGGACTTTGACAGTTCAAACAAGAGAGAAAAGTGTGAAAATGTTCATGTCTGTTTGAGAAAAGTGTAAGAAAGTGTGTAGTGAGGAGATTTAACATCTATAGTCCTATTTCACCAATTACAGTTTTATTTAGAACGGAACCTGAGGTAAATGAAGGACCATACCATTTACCATCATACAGACAGGATTCATACAGCATAAGACAGGTTTCTCTTAGTCTTTGCTAAAAGAAAAGGAGATTATTTTCACATAATCACAGCTATATGGGAAATCTGCAGCTTGTAAAGAGCCGACTGTGAACCGGCTGGAATGAATAGGCAAACGAGCATCAGAGTATACTGAAAGGTTTATAGAAGAATGACACATATGTTCCAATTTTACACCATTCATTGAGCTCGGAAAGTATCTGAAGGATTAAAGATGACAGACTGTGATGGGCTGTCTCCTGAGTCCAGGGATCACGGCTGCATTCACATGCAAACAGACACCAACTTTGAGGATTTTTCCCTCCTTATTTATAATGACCAGTGTCCACAGCACCCCTCACCACTTTAGACGAAGCAATAATAAAGGCACTGAAAAGTAATTAATAAAAACACAATCGTAAACTCAATGTTGCAGCATCACACAAAGAGAGCAGAGACCCAGAGCCAGTTGGAAGCTGTTTCCAGTGCACAGAGATCCATTCAGGCTTTCTGAGGTCCTTCATACTCAGGAACAAGATGACAAAGAGCACTGGTTAATTAGCAAGAAGTAGCATCTCAAGAAGGATTTGGGGGGGGGCTTCCTTTCACTCTCCACGCTCCTGGTTATGAGACTTAAGAGTGTGTGTAGGGTGCGTAGGGGGGAGAAAGGCTCAGCTCAAACCTATAGTCTGTAGCTGCTGGCACTGAGCTGTCTTACTTGATTTAATTTAGACAGTCATTCCTTTAATTTGCAATGTCATTGTATCTAATAGAAGGGGTCTCCATACAGGCCGGTGAATAATTGAAAGCCTTAGAGTGCAAGTCAACGATGCCCCCCCCTTCTGTCTGCAGGTTGAGATGTTGCTGTGGAGGAAGAAAAAAGATGAGAGGAACAGGGAGAAGAAAGCAAAGAGGGGGATTTGGGACGGAGTAAGAAGTTTTAATCAAGTTTTAATGAAGTTTTTCAAGTTCTCCTCCGTTTCCAAGCGGACTAATTGAGCAATGGTTCCTCAGAAGTGGGTGAAGTGATTGAAACAGAAGTGAAGGAGAGGCCTGGAGGGCTGATTATATTGGCTGTATTGTTGAGAAAGATTCTGGGGTGTAAAGATGTGTCATTAAAAACTCAATTATGACGGGGTGGGGGGGTGGGGGTGGGGGGGGGCAGTCAAGCACTTTGTTGACAGAAATCAGCACCTTTTAGTTTTAGTTTTGAAAACTCACTCTATTGTCATGACCAGTTGATTTATTTGTTTATTTATAATGGGACAAAAGAGAAGATTAGGAAATAATGGAGGGACCTGAAGAATTTGCACCAGCAACAGAAGGGTAACAGCTTGCACATAAATCTCCAATAAGGGGACCTGGCTGTTCTAAATACTGCTTTTTTTTTGGTTTATTTAAATGGAGGTCTGATCAGAGGAAAGAACTCCCTGAGCTCTGTGGGCTGAGGTGCAGACAAAGGTGGGTCTTGCATGCGCTGAGGTCCCTGAGGACAGAAGAATATGCAAAGCCCTGCAACTCCACACTGGTGCTGAATTTGAATGGTTTAAACCAGGCTGCGGCATAAGGAGGCAACACTCAGCCTGCTGGCTTCTGCACAGCAAGGCTGAAGGTGTAAGTGTAACACAGAAGAGAGCAGACAGACACCGAAAAGGTTTGCATGCTTCCTCTGTTGTGAGTAGGACAGATGAACTCCTCTCACATGGAACCCGCAGTGGATATCAAGAAAAGGGCCAGCGTTGAGAGCCTGTGATGGACACTGTCAATCAAACAGATCTTTGAGGAGGCATTGACTCTGTTCATCTTCACTGCACATGTTGACACATCTGATGCTATATACACATTGCTCTCTGCATTGTGAGTTCAAGATGCAAATTTCAAAGAAAAGTCTGTGTAAAAGTGAGTAAACGTGAGTTTTGGACTTCCACTTTCAAAGCTCTCACTGTCATGCGTCGCTAAGCGAGTTTCTATGACTGTTTTCGGTCTCTATGTTCAAAGTGCGCAGCCACTGAATGCACATTACATTACTTAGATTTGGTAGTGATGTATGGATGGCATCCCCTTTAGTTCATGGAAGTACCAACTGTTCGAAAAGTGATCATGGAGGAGAAACTAATACTGTTGGTTTGTGCCCTGATGGAGTTCCATGACACCAAGTCTTACATATATCGGAATCGAGCTGCGAAAGAAAAAACCTGGAGAATATTTGCACCACTTTGACATTTCACACCAAGCCTCTTCCAACTGCAGGTGAAGAGAAAATACCGTATAAAACACAGCATAAAAAAACAAGCAAACATGCAATTCACTGAAAGCTCATTTACATTCTTTGTTTCAAATTCTAAGAGTTCTCTAAAAAAAAAACACATGCCAATGTTCCCCAACCTTTTTTCAAATAAAGGTTTTTGGTATTACTGTATAAAGACCGTTTTATACTTTCCACACCAACATTTTAAGCAGTTTCCCATTTGTCTTATAAATAAAAACAAGTGCATGTGTAGCTTAAAAATATGAAAGCCTTCTAAAAACTAGTTTGAATGATTCATTTCTTACTCAACCATTTAGTTCAGAGGTACACAACTGAAATTAAATATATGAACCTGAAGGAAATAAGGAAGAGAGATGATAGCTGGATTCCACTTCAGCTGATGACCAAAATGTTAGACGTTTCACTTTTCTAGCAGGAACATTTTCACGTTTTTGGGGTTTTTCAAAGGAACAACAAGCTAAGTGCCTCAACCGTTTCACTTGAATTTGAGATTTTTTTTCTTTTTTAGATTTTAAATGAACCTTTGTTATGCATCATGAATATCAAAATCGAAACTTTTGGCTTCAGTGGTCAGTGCGGAAATTTTGACTTTCAAACGTTGGCGACTCTTTGAGTCGTTTGTGAGCATGAAAAGGTTGAGAGAAAGCAAAGCCTCTCTTTTTGTAGAAGCATAGGAACCTTTGGCAGGGATGAGGTTTTCAGAGGTTTGTGCTCAAATCCGTGGAAAATTCAAAGTAAGAGGGTGAGGGTACGGGGGCGGGAGGGTGGGGATCTGCCAGAGGACAAGGGTAGAGTGGAGGTGGAGGGCAGGGTGATGTATGGATGCGTAAGAGTAAGAGTTTATTCAGTGGTGTCTGAGGAAGCCTTTCAGAGCCACTGAGTGAGTGTCTATAGCGGGGCAATCAAGCATAGGGCTAGAAGGCTTTATCTCTAAAATACCCCCCCCCCTCAAACACACACATACACACACTTACTCTTTCTGCTACCTGTGAGAGTCTCTCATAGGCAGCTGAGGGTGCCATTGAGGCAGACAGGGGCAGGGGGAATGGCCAATGAGGAACAAACAATCATGAGGAGTCTATCATTCGGTGTGTTGTCTTAACGTCTGAATGGGGCCACTGTGACCTCCACAGCACCACCACCTCTTCCTCCTCCTCGTCTCCATGTCCCCCTTCTGTCCACCAATCCCAACCATCCTGCCATCCTCCTTCCCTTTCACCGCAGTTCACCATCTTTTCAAGCCTTTGGACTCTTTTCGAGTGACTTCACTGAAAATACCAATGATTTTAGAGCAGAACATTTAGGCCATGTTGCCTTTTTTTCTGAGTAAAAAAAAAATGTAATAAATTTAGCAATGAATTTGGTGTGACTTCTATATTCAGGTCAGGGTCTCTGGATATTCAGCAGCTCAGGAGGCCTCCTGGTTAAATGTTATAAAAATCAAAAACTAAAAAAAAAGGAAGACTTTAGTCGCTGGAGAACAGATTTTGAAATTCATGTCTACCATTTTTCCCTGTTTGTTGCAGAAAAAACAAACACGTTTGAAACTTTATTGCCAAAAATTCCAACAGCGTTGGCGTTGGTAAAACAACGCTGTTGTTCACTCTCATATTTATAGTGATTTGATTAATAGTTTGCAGGGAGAAAAAAGCTAAACCTCTGCGGTGAAAATGAAAGTTATAAGTGTTATGCTGTCTGCAAGCTCTCAATGATGAATCATTGGTCACATTTAGAAACAGCCCAAAATTGATTTGTGTTTGTAATTATTTTTGTAACAACACTAAATATTATTAAATTAGGAATAATCTATTTTGTAAGAAATGCCTTTTTGTGGTGATCAGCAAAGGATAAAATGTGGATTAAGTCTTTGAGAATTGGTAGACAAAGATATGCAACACATTGTTATTTTAAACATATTTAAGCTTAAATAAAAAAAGTATGAACACAAGATTGCAATCAAAACAAAATATGATTCACAGTTTACAATATTCTTATAAATATATAGTGTGTTTTTTGTCTTCATAATGTTTATAGGTTTAAAATCTTATCCAGACAGAAAGCCTGTTTATTTTAATTTTAAAGAATTCAAATTTGGAAGAAATTTTAGTGGAAAATACAGTTACATTATCTTGTGTTAATCATTCAAATAGAATAAAAAGTTTACTATTTTCTTCAAAGCAAAGCTACTTTTGAATGAATGAATAAATGACTTTTGAAGTTATCCAATGTGTTATTTTAAAAGAAAGGGGTTTTTTTTGTTTTTTTTACAATTGTCAAATAAATATTGGGTATAAGTATTCAGTGTTATTAATTTTTCGTAGACACTGGAAGTTTGTAGCTCTGCTCGTGACATGCTTTCACTGGTTTCATTTACTATTTTCCTTTCATTTTTAAATAAAAAATGCTAGTCTATATTTGGAAAAAAAACAGCAGTTTAGTAAAATGAAGTTGAAAAAGTAAATTTAAGTTTAAATCAAACTCCCCTGAAACACTCTCCTGACTGAAGACCATTTTACAAAAGAAAAGTCTGTCATTTTAAATTATTTTACAGATAGTAAATACATCAAGAAAGCAACACCAGAAGATTCCTGACAGCAAAAAAATGTTTAGAATGAAATATCAAAACAAACATGACCCCCCCCCCAATCTGGCTTTTTAATAAGTTTTGTAATTATTGAATTTTTTTCTTTTCTTCTTATTTATTTTAACTTTGACTTGAATCATTTTATAGTTAATTTATATACACAAATGTGCATTGAATACACTAACCATGTTTTTAATATTATATTAACATTATTTAAGGGTATGTTTCACTTATTTATTTATTTATTCTTTAACTCCAGTACTTCCTCACGGGGATCGTCCGTTCTGGGGTTCTACTGGCTCTGCCTGCAGGTGGGCTGCTGCTCTGGCGCCCGTTCACATTTGGGTGGCTGGAGTACTGCTCTGCAAAGTGTGCTCTGCGCCGTCCTGTGCTGGGCGGGCGGTGCTACAATGATCGGCGTGGACGAGCTAGTCCCTAAAATAAATGGGTCCCCGTAATATCGTTTCTGCACAGCAGTACAGAGCCAGACTGTTTCCTTAGAGCTGCAGTTCTCGGTCTTTGTTCAGTTTTACTGTTTAAGGTTTAAATTGGGGAATTGGGTGGATGGAGGGGGAAATCAGGAGAGGGACAGCTGCTTATTTTTAGTAAATATATAGTTTTTGTTTTCTCTGTGTGTATTTGTTTTTAAAACACTGCATTTTTAATAGATATAATAGGTAATAATTGGTATTATTGGCTTTTATGTGAAGCGCTTTGTGTTTCGGCTGAATGAAAAGCGCTATAAAAATAAATCAAGTTTGAGCTTAAAAGACAGCAATGCGGTTGGTTGAATATGAGGTCAGAAAATCCAGCAAAGTACAGGTAGAAATCTGATTTGATTGCGTCACTGTCTTTTATGCCTTCCTTCAGAAATGACATCAGCAGTTTCAGATAACAAACAAATAAGAAAACAAAAAAAAGTTGTCATGTGACATGAAGTCATCTGAGACGTTCAAATTTGATACTATAGCATGATATGATCATGTGACATGATGTCATTTGACATGTTCAAAAATATTGCCCGTAAATTTATTAAATAGAGGTGGAGGTCTTCGAGGAGATTGTCTTCAAGATTTTCACAGCGACTTTAAGAAGAATTTGTGTTTCGATACAAACCCTCTTAAACGGTGAACTTCCTGCAGACAACTGTGCTTTAACTGCTGTTAAAGAACAAACCATCTTCAACTCTTAAGTGAACTTCACGACACCAAGAAGAGCTACAAGAATGACTGAACCAAGAATGGGACACCTTCTGAAGGGAAAGCTGGGAATTTATGAAGTCGGTAAATTCCTGGGACAAGGAGCCTTCGGAAAAGTGGCAAAATGTTCCAAGCTGGGAAGCAACAAATGTTTTGCCATGAAAATTGTGGACGATTTGGATGCAGGCATGGATGAAGTCAAAGCCATGGGACACATCAAATCTCTGGACCCCGATGCCAACAGTCTCCTCAAGTTCCACGAGGCTTTTCAACATCAGGATTACATGTGCCTGGTCCACGAAATGCTGGATCAGAGCCTGGAGAGCCTGATGCGGAAAAACTCTTTCCAGCCGACTCATCTGTGTGGAATCAGAGTTATAGCTCAGCAGCTGCTGGTAGCTCTGAACGCACTAAAAAGCATTGAAGTTTTTCACGGAGACATCAAATTGGACAATATCATGATGGTCAACCAAGAGTCAACACCTTACAAGTTAAAATTGATTGACTTTGGTATGGCCATGGACTCATGGGACATGGAGCTTGGAACCACTGTCCAAATTGTGCCATTCAGAGCCCCAGAGGTCAGTCTGGGTCTCCCTTTGGGTGTCAGCGCAGATATTTGGGCAGTTGGTATGGTTTTAGCTTATTTGTACTTCGGAAACCTACCCTTTACCTACGATGAAGAATACGATACACTTCGTTGTGTAGTTCAGTGGTTAGGTTTACCTGACCATTTTCTTCTCTTTGGAGGACTCTTCTCTACCGATTTTTTTACATATGAGACGGACTGCAGTAATCCTGGCTGGAGGCTAAACTCTCCAAGCGAGTACACTGAAAAAACAGGGGAAGCAGTCAGAAGACTCAATAACATTCCAGATCTCGATGAAATGACAAAGATCCACAAGAACATCTTTAACCAATTTGATGATGACGACCACCAAGCATTTTTGAATCTGCTGAAGATCATGCTGGCTTTCGACCCTCGACAGAGAATCACACCAAGTCAAGCCCTTGCTCATGATTTTATCACCATGAGGCACCTTTCAG
>BSAI01000104.1:695058-708065 GCA_036245035.1 Adrianichthys oophorus
CTCCCCACGCAGGGAGAGGGATCCCTTTGTCCTCTGGCAAGTCCATGAGCGGGGGATCATATTCCATCTGAGCCTGGAGGGTGTCTGTGTCCTTGTGGTGCGGGTTCTGGCCCTTACCCTCGGGTGCCGGGCCCCTTCTGGGTCACAACATTAGGAGAGCCTGATCAGGCAATGTACACCTTCGGGGACCCCCACTGCTCTTGGTCATCCCTTTTCTAGATGGGGGTAGCTGACCCCCATCGTGCTCTCTTCTGGATCTCCGCAGCTGCCTGGAGCTTTGGAGTGGGTCTCCCGTGGGGGGCCCCGGCTCGTACCCGGGGCTGGGGTGGGGGGATGCTCAGAACTCCTGGGTGGTGGTGGGCGGCTTGTCTGGGGTGGTGGGGCTCTCGGGGGTGGGGCCCCGCGCTGGGTCACCTGGCGCGGTGGGAGGGCTGCTCTCCTGACTGGGCTGGGCCTTGCGCTCTGCGCTTCCGTACCTCACTGCGCTCGGGTGTTGGGGGCCCGTGTGGTTGTCCTGCGGGCCCTGGTCTGGGTGCTTGGCCGGGCTGCTTGGCGGGTGGATCTCCTCCATTGACCCCACAGTATGGGTGCGGGGGCGGGCCCTGGTCGGCGCGGGTGTCTTGGTGTGGGGATGGCTGGGAGTTCTCCCTCCTTTTTTGTGCATTCCATCATCCACTTCAGCTTAACATAACATTCACCTGAGTACAGGCGTCGGCTCACCTTTGCACCTTCAAATAGTGTGCGTGACAGAATGTAATGCTTTACATGTGTTGGTTGGTATGCACAAGTGTGCGTGTGAACTGGATGTGAACACTTTTGGAGCCGGCAGGTATGTAACAGCTGAGTGTGTGGACAGGCCCTGCCCATTTTAGACCAACACTCACTATTGCAATGGGTATAAGCTCCAGCATTTTGTTGCCTGTAGATTAACAACTCTGCCTTCCCTTCCCAGTAGTCCTTCTCTAACTTCTATAATCCACCATCTCTCTTTCCCCCCCTCCACCCCCCAACTCTCTCCTTTTCCCCCTTTCCTTTTCCGTCCGGTCCAACAAAAAAGACACAAAAAAAATCAATATTAATAAAGTTTGGTTTAAATTACAAAAGGGGCTTATACCAACATACATTTTGTGTTCCCTATGATTTATAACCCCCGATTGTAAGAGTAAAATCTGTCTAATACAAGAGGCTCTCAGCTCATATCTGTTTGCTCAGCTGTTGGACAGGACAAGTTAAAAAACAAAAAAAAGACGGGCCTCCTCCAGCATCCTTCACCAGTTCGTTGCCTATTCCGGTGCAGTTCTTTGGCCTCGATTCTTTTAGTGTGTCTTCTTAGCCTTGTTTTTCTACTGATCAGCTGTTTCTCACCTTAGGATCTCCCAAACATGTCCATTAATGCTACATCGCCCGGAACTTCGCCAACCTGCTCTCCTGAACCCAACGCTGCCGTAAGGTCATCTCACTCTTACTCACCTCCAAATACCTGGTTCCACCACACCCAGGGTCCTGCTACCTGCAACCGTTGAAACAAAGTCCGACCTCCAACTCCCATCAGCCATCCATAGTAATCTGTCAATCCACAGACAATAAAAGTTTTTTTCCTCTTCCACCATCTTGTCATTGTACATCAGGGTTCCTAGCGTCTGGGTCTGCCTGCCCCGAACCATGACAGAGGAGCAGGAATATTTAAACTACGAATAGTATGAACTAGCCGTATGGGATTTTATGTGTCTGTGTTTGCAGCAAAAACTTCAAATAGTCTGAGGTTTAAACAAAAATCATGTAAAAACACTTAAACTTTGAAACAAACATACGGTATGGGCACAGTAGAAGAAAAGATGATAAATACTAGCATGAATAAAGATAATAATGAGGACATTAAAAAGATGAACATATGGATACTAGTCATATATAGATAAATGGTTTCATCACTTTAACATTATTGTTGTTAATTATTATTGATGAAGATGAATGTTCATTTAATCTATGATTCTTATATTAGTGTGAGAGTAAAATTATAGCTTTTTTCAAAAGGGTAGGCTTAAATAAGCTCAGCTTCTGCCTGCACCTTCTCAAGCATGTTTTCCATTGTTTTTATTATTATTGTTGTTGATAATAATTATTTCTATTATTATCTATACGTTTGTATCACATTGATTCTCTTCTAATTATGGATTATTTATAATTATGGACAGAAAGTTAATGTGAACAAATATTTTCTCTAAAGTAGTCAAGGTTTTTCTGGTAATTAAAAGTCAATTCAGTTTTATTCCTTCCTGATACAAAATAACCCAAACAAATCACACAATAATGTACATTTAGTTTCAAGATGACATAAATGTGAAATAGGTGTCAATGAACAAACTAAAAGCACTAGAGGAGGAGAGGTGATTGATCCCATCCTGACTTGCTGTTTTGTAAATATGAATTTAAAATTGGTTACTGGGCATGACGATTACTGGAACAGCTGAAAAAAAAAGATGATCTTAGTTAGTCCCACAATAGTGAAAACTAATAAACTGAATTGATATTGTACCCTATAGCTTATCTCAGGGTAAAGTTGCCATATTACAGTTGTTCTGCGTTGGTTTGGCTCATTTCTTGAAACTGAAATGACATTCTTGAAACCTCAAGTACAAGCTAACTTGTACTTGTTCACAACAGAATGTCATTTCTCATTGCTCTCATCCAATCTCAACTATTTCCATGCATGTCTCAAGTGTCAGTGAACTTTGCAAATGGTTTTGGACAACATCAGCCAATTTTTAGTCTAATGGTCATTCTCTTCTAAACATGTCGGGAAGATTTCAGTGTGAGAGCCGTCATGTGCACAAACATTAGTTCAATTTTCACAATTAATCAAGAAAATGTATGAACATGCATGAATTTTTTTGGAACAATTGTTAAATTCAAGACAATGAATGATGCTCAGGTGAAATGAAACCTTCACTAATGAAAGAAGAGTTTTCCACATCTCATAAGGCCTATCAGCCTGTTAGTTCTGTTACCTCACAGGAGCTGCATATAATCATATGTGAATGCTGGCAAATATGTATAAATAGACCAGGGCCAGTACCATTTGTAGTATGAACATGAAGGTACCTCACCAACAAAGCGAGCAAGACCAACTTCCTGTTGGAAGAGGGGGTAGAGAAGCGGCTGGAAGAAGAAGAAGAAGAAGAGGAGTAGCAGGAGTGAGGATGCGTGGTGGTGGAATAAGAGGTCCCTGCTGCAAGCAATGGATGATGCATGCAAGGACATCCCTGGGGATCAGTGCTGGGGAAGGTTAAGACATTCACATCGTTATTTCCCTCGATGCATTGCAAGGGAAAATATCTGCTGTGATGAGGATAAAAATATCTGGCCAAACAGAGAGAAAAGTGTGGATGGTCAGGAGGAGGGAGACAATGACCATGAGAGGGAGGACACCAACAGTGACCAGTGAAGTTAACTTTACAGTAAGACGTTATTTACAGCACTGTTGGCTGATTGCATTTTTCTTTTGATAGTATTTCTACGTTGGACTTGTCTGTGATGTCCATATTCTGAAGCTAATCTTACTGTAATATCCTTTAGTTTGTTTTTTTTTACTTTTACACAAATGTATTCTGTTAGCTTGACCTCTTCATTAGTGACAAAACATCAAAGCATTCTGACCTGCAGTGTTCACACACAGCCAAAGGGATGATGCTTTTTGAGGGCACTGACTGTTCATTCGAGAAACTTGGTTATGACCCACAGCGAAAGTGTTTTTGGAGAGATATGAGCGTCTGCAGGTGATCCATGATGTTGTGCTGAAGCGTCCGAGTTATTTTGAGAAAAGAACAAAGTGGATGAGAATGAGTCAAAGTAACTGAGAAGGATCTGTGAAATTTTTGATGGCATTGACTCTTTACCTGCAAAAAGAATCTGCTTTTGAAGCTTGTCTGATGAGTTTTGGGAAAGAAATTTGCTTTTCTACTAAGCTGAACTGTTGTGCAGAAGTGTGAGGGTGTTTGGCCAAATTACCTTTTAGTTTTGAGAGTCATTTCAGTTACAAGAAATGAGACAAACCAATGGAGAGAAACTGTAAGAGAAACCAGTTGATGTGAACAGCTGGTGAGAATGCCACCCAGATCCCTTCTTAGGGAGGCAATTTAGACCTCTCCAAAGGCAGAGGGGGCCCCCAGACCCTGGACATGCTATAGAGATCACGTCCCGCCTGACCTTGGAACATTTCTGTATCCTCTTGGTAGAGCTCAGAGAGGTGGCTTCCAAAAAACATAAAAAACGATGAAGACCCACAGAAAAAGCTTTGCTTAGTGATGAACTGATACACTGTAAAGCACATGGTCCGAAACCAATTGTGCAACCTAACCTGGGTTTCAGAGCTTGTCACCAGCTTTTTCACTACTGCAGCATGGATATTATGCACAAGTTAAAGGTCTACTCTGATAAAAATTGTATATTTTTTTGTGTTTTTAACATGTTTTTGTTGCATTTTTTCTCATGATGGAACACACGTCTAAAGAAAATTAGGCTTACATTTGCCCTTCTGAGTATTTCTTTATTCAAATTGTTGTGAATCAGTAGCAGACAAAAAATGCTGCTTGAAAAAGAGCTTATTTGTGATGTACAAACGACAATCTGCAGGCTACTAGCTCCCTGTTCCGCTCCATTCTGATGCATCCACTTGCAGAGAAACAGATCCATGGACATCTTCCTCGTCTGAGCTGGAATCTGTGGAATACACAAAAGTGTAAGTATGGATAACTCTAATTTTCCTCACTATTTTTGATGCATCTATAATGTTAGATTAAGAGAGTGAGGCGCTGTAAGCAAGTCGAGGAATGTGTAAACAGAGAGCTCTCAGCAACAGGTGGAGGGGTTGCGCTGTACCAACGGTTCTGCCTACAACTCTGACGAGAATTTTCAATGAACTATCTGCTAGAAAACAACACAGGTTTTTAGATTTTGGCTATAAACGGCGTAATCATAATTAAAATGAAAAAAGCTTAATGAGATGACAGGCCAAAGTGGGGTCTTAATGATCACGTATCTTGCAATTTGGATCTGTTTACATTTCATTCATGCTGAAGCTAACTTATCTGTACACTCTTTTCTGCTGAAACTTTGGAGAAATTGCAGAAATCGAAAAATGTTCATTAGACAAACAGTAACTTCACTTGTGTCTGCAGTAGGACTGTGCACATTTCTAAAGGTTTACATTATACAAGTCATTTAAGTCATTTAAAAAGAAGCTCTACACATTCTCTGTTTTCTTTCTGTTTTACGTATTCAGTAGTTTGTTTAATTGACAAAAAAAGTCAGAAAAATCCTAGTGTGAGTCATCATAACCTTCTGTTTTCTGAAATGTTACAAACACCATTTCTGTTTTCTGGTTTTGGACAGACCAGCAGGATGAAAGAAGCAAGCCGTCTGCAGATCAGACACTGAGTGTGGTCCATCAAAAAACTCTTCCCAATCAACCCTGAAGACCCCGGCCTTTTAGCCCTCATCACCTCTCGTGTTTAGACACACTGATTAGTTTGGTAAAAGTACAGAATGTCCTGAGAGTGGTGATCTCTGAATCAGCGTGTCCCCCTGTCCCATCCTTTATCTGTCGGTCCCTCTGTCACAAAAGCCTGAGACCCTTTTGGGAGGGTGAGAGAAATTAGAGGATCAGAGTAGGGCTTCTCCAGAGCAAACAAACTGAGCTAATGGACTGGGTGCTTTCTCCTCCCCTTAAATTATGGCAGAGCAAGGGAATCTAACCAGTCATACTAAAGCTCTCTAATCCCTTCCACACACACATTGGCCTTATGCTTGCCTGGATGCACACACAGCCCCTCAGTAATCGCCTCACCACCCAGGAAGTTGACGCACAAACCATGTTTTCAGCCCTGTATAGCAACACACATGGACCTGACTGGATGATAAAGAAACATTTAAATAAAATGCTCCAGATGGCAAAAAAACCCAAGATACATAAAGTATCCTCTAAGTGCTCCTGGTTGTGTTTTGAACTCTGTTTTATGAAAACATGACCTTTTTTCATTCCAACAAATCGATGTAATGTGACAAGTACTCAAATTACATCTGGAATCTAGGAATACTGTTGCCTCACACAGAGTCCCCCCTACTCCATCAGCACATCCCAAAGTAAAGCCCTCTCCTCCGGATTTGGGTAAGCAACAGCTGTCTTAAGATGAATATGTTAATGCCGGTTCTCGAGGAGGAGCACTTTGGGTTTATGAAGGATAAGCCATGTTGGCCTGCCCCGGCTCCCCGCTGAGCCGGCACGCTAATACAGGTGTTAGTAAACTGGCATTAGACTCCAGCTAATTAGCTTCCATTCAAAGAGTGATTGTCCAGCCAGCTCTGCCATTTGTAGAGGTGTTTGCGTATCGGCAGGGAGGTCTCTGTACTGTGGTGGGTCTGTTATGATCCAACAGGATCTCCTTTCACTTTCTCTGCAGGCCAAAGGACAGCAGGGAGCATCACCAGATGAACCCCACGATTGAAGCCAACATACATGGACTCAGTCCAGACAGTCACAGTAAATTACAACATCAATAGCAAAACAGTGAGTTGGTTTTATATCAAATGTAATACGTTCTTTTAAACTACTTTGACCCACTGTCTATTTTTTTGATGACACAAAACAACAAAGGCAACATCAGGCCATCTCATCTGTTTCAATTAAAACACTATTCTAGAAACATATTTAAAATGCTACAATCAATAAAAACAAAAACAATAAAAGTCAGGCAGGATTTTGATGGACACAATATTTTTATGGTGCACCAGTTTAATAGAACAAACCAAAATGGTTCGATGGGCATAAATAATGCTGTTTTCTTAATATAATAATCAATGTGATTCCACTGTGTATGCAACGTTTTAGCATTGTCTTCATTAGAACACCGGTCATGTCATACTATGCAGTAAGTAAGGGCTTAGCGCTTCAGAACAGCCTGCAGCATCCATCCATCCATCCATCCATTTTTAGAACACGCTGAATCCCTGTCGGGGTCACAGGGTTGCTGGAGTCAACCCAACTACTGTTGGGTAAAGAGGGGGGATGTCTGTCCATCTCAGCGCATTTTCCGCCTGAATTAGACAAAAATTACTGTAAAGTGATCAATGATAAGTTGATCAATAAGTGATGATCTGTAAGTCAATGTTAACATTCTATTTTACAACTTACAACTGTTAAGGAAATCATGTAAGTTGTGCATTCTTTTTGTTTGGCTTTCTACCACTTGATAGACATTTTGTTTATCTGTAGCCCAAGGGTTGGACACCACTGGTCTACGCCATGATGACTGCACACTTTTCTGTCACTGCAACAACTGACTGCACTCTGGATTTTTTCTGAGAAGAGGGTGTGGACAAATTGGAAACAGCAAGGCAGACAGAGCTGAGGCTAAAACTGATCATCAGAGTGTTTGGAGTGGACAAAGAAATCTGTTGCTACGTTTGGTTTGCTTTTGCACACAGAGCTCACTCTACAGAACCAAAGAATAAAGCGGACCAGATTGCAGAAAAAAATCCTGCAGTTCTAACAGTTCTTTATTTAGGAGCAATAAAAGTCCAACCAGGAAATTAAAAAAAGGCATGGAAGGAAAGCGTGCTCGTCTCACTCTATAGTATATCATGAAGCCCCTCCAATGCTTTGCTTCTCCAGGTTTAAACTTTTAACTGTCATTCTCTTCGGTGTATTCAGAGTGGAAAAGTTTGTTGTTCCAGACCAGGATCGTATTCAGACCAAACGAAGATCTCAAGATCTCTTCAGTCATTGTAGAGGCAGAAATTATGGAAGTCCTACGCTTTGCAATCCTTCTTGGGATAGTCCACTTATTCAAACTTTATATTTCACTGATCAATTTTGAATGTCTGTATCATCATCAGGTTCAACAAATTTTACTACTACTTTGGCATGGTGGAGGGATGCTGCAATGGGTTTCTGAGACGATGGCTGATAAGTGTTTGTTTATGACGTGTGGATCACATTAAGAGTTGTTTTAATGAGCCTGCATTCATCCCACCACATTTCAATGAGTTGTTGTGTCTCATCGTTAACCCATGTTTGTCCATGGCTCATGGCTGCCGCTCTGGTTACAACCCATGATGCCTGGCTATGGTGGTCATTTTGGTTCAGTTGTTCCGCTCCGAGCTTATTTGGACTGAGACACATAAAAAAGTGTGTTTCTGTTTGCTGGTAAATCACCTTTTCTTAAAGTGTTTTTGAGTTGTGCTAACTTTATAATAAGCAAAACATTTTTAAAAATGAACACCTGAATAAATAAACGTTCCTCCAGTTGTGCATACACAATGTTAGCAAGAAAATCTGTTCAACTAATATTTATTCATGCGTATTGATGTAAGAATAATTGTATAAACTGTGATTTACTGGTCTCTTTTAGTAGTGCATCATTTATTACCAATAGATATGTAATTACAATCCTAATACATGCAGCACAAGTGACTGACAAAAATAAGGAAAGGAGATGAACAGCGATGTGGGATGTGGGAAAGAGACTAAAGGTTAGCCGGTTAAATTTCCCATAGCTACTCAGCTGATGATGGCGGCGTTTCAAAAGGAGTCATTAAGCTTCACCCGCCCCTCAACAAAAGGCAGATTTAGGACAGCAAATAGATGTGATGGTGAAAACTCAAAGCCAAACACAAATATCCACTAAGAGGCTTTCTCTGAATTATTCCATTACTATCCCATACAGGGTATGACAAAGAAAACTGTTTCAAGGTTTTTTCTTTTTTTTTTCTTGGGAAATTCCTGTTGTAAACGATCAACCCACCAAAAAATCTAACAACAAAATACTCACATTTTTCCTCATAAACTGAAAATCTAAAGATTGTTTAGAGATATATTTGCTGACAGAATCTATTATATGTATTTTGATTGAGTACTTCTTTCAAATCATTATTGGCATTTGTTTTTATAAAAAGAAATAAAGGAATGTAATGTTAAATTAAGAGTCTGAGAAAAAGTGCCTATGAAATGAGATGATAATACACATCCAATCAGGCTCAGAGACTTTGACTTAATAGTACAACTGGAACACTCAACATAAAATTTACAATTAGTGTTTCAGCAAAATTAAAAACAATTTAAAAAATGAGTTGTTGTAGAATTCACTGAAAGAAAGCTTTTTTTGTATACATTTTGTAACTTTTAGTGAACAAAGACTGACCTTTTGACCTCTCCCTAATTCTTTTCTGCATCCAGCTGCAGCCATTAGTAACATTTTACAAACTACATAAAACTATTTCAAACTCATATAATATGTGGAACATTATTGATTGTGATTCTTAGATTTGTTAACCTGTTAAAGGCTGTAAATCTTTAAAATCTTACATGAAATCGTTCAATGAAGAGTTTTCAGCCTCTTCTTGAAAAGTACGTTTCCATTGGGCAAGAATAAGACAATTTTATAAACCGATTAAAAGATGAAGACATTATTCTGATTTAAGTCACATGATAAATTCCTTAGCAGTTATTAAACAGTTCTTATTTTGGAAGTGATCTCTGTCAGATCTTGTTTCAAAAATTGCACAAGAAAAGCTAAAATGTAAGATGTCTGTGACATAATGAGTTTAAAATAAATTTTTTGACTTTGCAAAGAAAAAAAAGTCTTCAATTCTTAATGTATTTTGCAAAGTCACTTTAGGTCTGCTGAAGTCCTAAACTTTACTCTAAAGTATTTACTTCTATGTAGGAATCTGCCCTCTGTACTTGAAAGAAATATGACCAAATTTTCAATGAAAGCTTTATTATTTTGAGAAACTGATTAAAGTTCACATGTGGTCTATCTGCACCTGCTGGGAGCTGCCAGGTCCCCCAGACTCTATTTGGGAGTTTCAATTGAAAAACACAGACAATCTGTTTACTCTTATAAGGGGGTCATTGTTCCTCTGGGGGGGGTATAAGTAGGTCTCATTGGATCTTAGCTGTTGCTCTTTAAGCAGGAAAAGTCCTCTCAGTGCTCTTCTGCTTCGGCTTAAGCATGCTGAAACTCTGAACCAAAGTCTGAGTCTTCAACAAAAGCTGACATCTGAATGACTATAGAAGGCCTGCTGTGGAGATACTGGAGTTTCTCACCAAAAAAGGCTTGATCTGATGAAAAAGAACACCAATTAGCTTATTTTTTGTTTGAAACTTTTTACGCCCTAATTACTTTCTCTTTTGAATGATCAAACTGTTGTGTACGTGTTGTGGAAAAACTCTCTAAACTTGTTTGGGTTCCACAAAAGTCCATCTTGAAACTTCCTGTATTCACTATCTATACCTGAATGAAATAAACTGCCACCGGTTGTCTTTAAATCATGTGAAATATTCATGATTCTGATATAATTTGAACGATAAAACATTAATTGCCACCGAAATGGGAAACAATAAATGGATATCCGTAGGTAAGGTCACACAAAAGCGAAAGGTATCACCTTGACCATTGTTTACATCAGCAACAGCTAAAGGCAACAATCTGCCTTAATGATGGAGACGTCTTATAATACACCCCCCCACTCACTCACACACACACACACACGGAGTGCTGCATTTTGATCAGCCAGTGGCTCTCTAATTGAGCTAATCCCCACTTCAAACTCAGTGCTGTCCCCCCGAGGTCTGACCCTCCACCCTCACTGTCTCAGCCTGCACCCCCCCGGCCTCTCCATGGCTCACGTTGACTGTAAAGCTGTTTATTGGGAGACAATGGGCAGCAGATTGCGCTGTCAGGCTCCATTAATTACCATCATTAGCATCACACTCCAGAGTCTGCGGAGCAGGACTGCTGGGCCTTAAGCTGAGTTGACACACATAAACGGCATGTTTAAATGTGAATGCAGTTCTACATTACCGTGATTTTGACATGACTGATCATTTATTTAGGTATATATGGCGATTTGATTTAAACAAAAACCTAGTTGATTTTTATCATTTCAAAGACCCACTCCAATGAAAATGGTGTCTGGTACTTTTAACATGTTCTTGTAGCATTTTTCTCATGATGGATCTGAAATAATTTGAAAATTCAACCTCCGTTTCTGAGTATCTCTTTATTCAAATTGTGGATCAGGAGCAGTTAAAAAGCTGTGGTTTGAAAAAGCTTGGATTTCCCAGTTCTGATGCATTCTGAGCTGGTATCTGGCTCAAAACTGTACGGCTGCATACAGTAGCTCTGATAGTGCTCACTGCTTTTCTTGCAGCACTAATGTTAGCTTGGAGTTGTGAGGGACTCCTGCCACTCTGCAGAAAATAAGTCTTAAAAAAAACCACAGCAGCTTTTTGATTTTGGCTAAATATTGCATAATCATAATTCAAAGACTACTGGAAATGTTTTGAAAATAGATAAAAAATACAGTTGGGGTGGGACTTTAAAGTATCCTTTGCACACAATCATGGGGTTGTCAAATTTTGTACTCTGAAGTGTGTAACCAGGCACAAAACTAACAAATGTCTCACATCATACAGATGATAAGGATCTGTTCAGTAAGGTGACATGGAGCAGATTCTTAAAAAACAGGCCTCCAAAATAAATATGTGAAAATGTAACTCTTAATTCAGAAAAGAGGAATCAGAGTGCTTGGCCTCAGAACCTCAGACACGTGTTATGTATGTTAGATTTAAACTTGCATTGTTTTGTTTTCTTTAACATTGTTAGGAACGTTTTTGCTTGACCTTCTTAAAATAATTACCTAAGTCATTTTTTGACAAAACTGATTTTTTGCCTAAACCTCTCTTCATGATGCTGGCCACCTCTGGTAAAAAAAAAAAAAAAAAATCCTAAATCCTCAGTGAAACAGAACATGCCATTTTACCTATTTAGTTCAATTGCCTCTGTCAAGAGTGTGACTTAGGCAATTTTACAAGTTTTACATGATGGCTGCAGACCCTTGAAAAAGAACATTTTTTACAGATATTGAGGTCATTTCCATAGTTCAGGACTCCTCCTGTATTGGTAGGTGAAGATGTTTGCTCTGCTATGCACTGTGATTGCACATCTGATTCCATCTTTTGCTCAGTCTTTTTAGTTACATTTTCAGTTTAGGAAATCAGCTAAAAAAACGTGATGTGCGTTCTGTTAACTGTCATGTCTTATGAAACACCGTTTGAGTGAACAATATGGTTTTGATGTCTAATTGTCTCCACTGTACATTATCCAAAAAACATTTTGACACTGTTTTGCAATCTACAAATCTAGAATAAAATCCCAAAGAACCCCATTTACTTTGTACTATTATCTAATGAAAATCTCAGTCAAATATAACATGAGAAATCTTAACATGACTTGAATGGTGTAATAGCATGCCTGTTCAGCTGTTTAGAGGCAACTTCCAAACAATTATGGGAAACTTAGACGTAGCTTAATACAATTGACCGCAAGACAATGTTTCTAAGAATAATCATACATTTTTGAAGAGGTATATGGTCGGTTTTACGTCACCACTTTGGTCACAAAGATCAACATGGTGCAATTCAAATTTTTTCTATCAACTGAAGCTTAAAGATGGAACAAGTGATAATGTGTGCAAAGCACTTTTTTCCTCTGCATCCATTGGACAATGGATTTGCAAGCTGTGCTACTGAGTCCAAAAACCCAAGCCAGCAGCATTATTGCAAAACAAAACCGCAGGAAAGCTACTGCTACATTTGAGACAAATCAGGAGGTGACCTGTATAGCGAGATATTTGCTCATCTTCAGTATTGTCATTTTGAAGGTGTGATCAAAGGCCATCCAGAACTCTAGCAGATCATAGTATGATGTGATGGGTGCTGTAATCAGAATCTCAATGCATGCACGGTAAGCTTGCAAGGAAGTAAGGGGTACTGATATTTCAGAAATAGTGTGTTGCAGACCATACACAAATGTTGTGTGATAGCATCCATATTATTAAAAGCAAAATAGTTGCAGATATTTTCACCCCAGGAGACTATGTACTTATACTCCAGATTGTAAGAATCAGGCTATCCCCTTAACATGTGAAAGTGCTCAAAATCAGGCTAT
>BSAI01000104.1:708075-809920 GCA_036245035.1 Adrianichthys oophorus
AATCAGGCTATCCCCTTAACATGTGAAAGTGCTCAAAATCAGGCTATCCCCTTAACATGTGAAAGTGCTCAAGCACAACGAGTTCCTGAAACTTAATAGGTCTTACTTCTTTAGCATCAGACTCAGAAAAAACCAGAGATCCAACTGCGCATGACTTGCAGGTTCTTCAGTTTAGCAATGATAGCAAGGTCCATTTCAAACTGTCCTTCTCAGAAGCCAGTTTGTAGGAAGAACTGCCACAAAGGGTATTATCAAACAGGCCCATGGCATGGATAAGATTGATTTTATGTGCTCTGACAATCATAGAAAGAAAGTTCCAGAACTTCCAATCAATGTAGCCCATCATGCTTGTCAAGCGTCATCACTTCCTTGATAATTTTCCACACTAATAGGCATCTGACAAGAACCCTGCAAAGAAGAACTGCAAAGAGAAGCGAATGAATCCATATACCTCCTTAGCATT
The DNA here is from genome assembly GCA_036245035.1 of Adrianichthys oophorus. Taxonomy (NCBI): domain Eukaryota; kingdom Metazoa; phylum Chordata; class Actinopteri; order Beloniformes; family Adrianichthyidae; genus Adrianichthys; species Adrianichthys oophorus. Next base: position 708,539 of record BSAI01000104.1, read on the forward strand.
ATGTTTAGTTAGTTTGTTTGGAATTATTTATTCCTAATAGAATTGAAGGCTTAAAATGGCTTAAATCACAAAGGCATGTTCAAAAATTTGCATAAGTCATTTAATTCTCTCATGTTCCGTGTTTGATTAACCTTATTGTTTGTATGACAGTCTGCATCTGTTGTTATATCTGTTTTGATTAAAATTGTTAGTAACTATCATATTTTCAACAAATGGTACAGTTTTTGTGTTTGCTGAAAAATCAGAAAAAATGATTTAAGCAATTATTTTAAGAAGGTGACGTTTGTTAACCTTAAATAATTTTGCAAAATTTTTAAAATCAGAAGCATTATATTTTTGCATCAATTGTGAAACCGCAGAAAACCGTTTCAAAAAAATACTTTTTCATTATAATAGGAACAAATTAAAGTACCTCTTTTTTCATTGTACAAATGTGTAGTGGCGTCTCAATAATGGCGTCCCTTTTTTTCAAGTAGAAAAATATAGCTGATTTAAATGAGTTTACAAAGTACACATTTCACTATTGAATTGAAAAAGATGCTGCAGAACTGTACTTATTAAGCAACTTTTTAAAATAAAAAAACAAAACTTTCTTTAGAAAATGATGGCTGATCTTACAGACTCAAGCATTACACACATCAGAAGTACTATCACTGAAGAATGAACAGTCTGATGGAAAACAAAAAAAAAAAACTTTTCCAAATCCATGCTTCATTTGCTCTTAGCTAATCAATGGCCGAATATGATTGATCACAAACTACCATTGGTATTTCCAACTCCAACAGCGGCACTTTAAAAGGAAATTGACCCACGTTTCTACCACGCACCCACAGAGGCATAAGCCTTCTCGTAACTTCCTGTCTGATCAATGTCAGAAACAATGACTCAACAGGTGTGACAGACAGGAGCCCAGCAGCAGCTTTCTTCTCCTGCCGCTGGGTCCAATTAGCACCCGCGGCTAAGGAACAAAGAGGCGACATTTCATTTCAGAAGTGTGCCAGTTAAAGGCCTCTTCCCTCAACCTCAGCCTCTTTTCTTCCTGTCTTTTACTGCTGACATCCTTAAAGGATCATCCCTGGCTGCATCATTTTCTATTAGATTGGGTCGATGCCTTGTGCTCAAAATGGCAGGGGTGTTAAAAACATGGGGTGTTGATGAATTCATTGCATGTGACAGGACTCGCTTTCTTTGTGTTGGGAGTTTCGTAAATGAAGCTCCCGTGAAGGCCTGATAAAAGGCAAAAGTATTTTCAGGGTTTGGCTCTTTAGTCATTGTCCTGACTGGATTTGGAACTCAAATTACTGCAGCAATGAGGTTTCCCATAACTTTTTATTTTCCATTGTACATGTGACATTTAGGAGGACACTTTGCTTTGAAAGCCTTTCCCCTTTCTTCTTAATTAACTACATTTTTCTATTTCAAGCCTTCAAAACTTTGATTTTGAAACACATAAAGTGAAGTACACAATCCATTTCCTTCAAAATATTTAAAGAACTAAAGCTAGTAATGTTCAAACTGAGAGTTTACATCTGTCTTAAAGAGAATTTAAAAAAAATAAAAAATAAAACAAGAAAACAATTAAAAAGACCATATACAGATAAATACGGTACATACTGTAATATAACCACATTAGGTTTCAGACTGCAGCCTTTAGTGGAGTTAATAAAATAACCGTGCATTTTGTGGTACAATCACCAAATTTGGCATGGATGGACCTTAGGATACCCTCTTTCAGAAGAGCACACAGCGGTCATTACCAAAGGAGTGACAGAAAACTAAAAACTGCAGTTCTTCTTTGTTTCCATTTTTCATGTCAGTAGTTTTGCAAGAACAGGAAAACATGTCTTCTTACTCCTCTGGTCACCCTGTTAACTGTCTGTTTATGTGTATTAATTAAATAAACACAATAACTAAAGTGCATATATCTGTGGTTCTTTAAAAGGATTGAGTTAGTTTAATTAAATCCCTTTAAATTGAGTCCAAGCATTTCTACTTCCAAAACAGTACTTTTTATGAATACTTGCATTATAAAAAACTTGCACAGTGAAGTAAAGAACATTTAAGCTATTATCAAATGTAACTATCAGAAAAACTGCCCTCCCAGCAATATGAATAGAAATGAGAATGTCCCGTATCAGGGTGGATTTATGGCCATTTCAACAATCTGGTCAGTTATTACACCATACTGTCCTGGAATGACCAATCTATTTTCAACATTTAAAAGGCCCTTCTTTAGATAAAATGATAGAAACTCTTACATTTTTTTTTCCTGTGGTGAAAGTTATTTACGTTATAAACTGGCCCATCAGATGCCTCAATAAAAGCATGTGGTCTCACATTCGAAACATTTGATTGACAGATTCTCCCGAGCCTGCTTTCAAGTGGTAGGGGTGTGGGCTTCCAACAAGCTCACTCCTGATTGGTGAGAGTGAATGGCACAGAAATTATGACTCAGACAGTCTCAAACCAATCAATGCTTTTTGATGTTCTCTGGTTCCAACACGGCAGCGTCTGTATTGCAAAAAAATTGCAGCTGAATTGATTTCGTTTGGTTGGAGCTGGATGTAAGTCATTTTCTATGGGTGAGGTCATACTTGCTCAGTCCAGTTCTCACATTTAGTCAATGTTTTTGAAAAAACTTAATGTTGCTAGTATGTTAGTACTAATGCTGGTATTTCATCTTTAGACTGGATGACTCATGTGCGATTAAGCCACAAAGAAAATCTTTGCTGGAGTTGATGAAACTCTGCAAAATAGAGTGAGTGATGTGATAAATTACAAACATACAGTGGGGATCCCAAGATTGGGCACCCCGTTATATTATTGAGCATAAAGAACCCAAAGAAAGATGGAAAAATCTTCTAAAGGCATCAGTTTACAGATGAAACATTCTTTTAATGTGTCAAAAACTGAGGCTTTATTTTCCATCATTTACCCTTTCAAAATAACAGAAAACAAAATAATGTTGTGTGCAAAAGTTTGGGCACCCTGCAGAGTTAGTACCTTGTTCTGCCCCAGCATCACAGCTTGTAAACACTTTTTGTAGCAGCCAGGAGTCTCAATTGTTGTTTGAGGTTTCTTCATCCATTCTTCTTTCCAAAAGTATTCCAGTTCTTTGAGATTTCTGGGATGTCTGTTCCACACTGCTCTTTTCAGGTCTATCCATAGATTTTCAATGATGGTGAAGTCAGGTGATTGGGAAGGTCACAGCAAAACCTTCAGTTTCTGCCTCTTAATGTAAGACAGTGTGGATTTGGACGTGTGTTTAGGATCATTATGCATTTGGAGAAGCCATCCTCTCTTCAACTTTTTCACAGATGGCATCAAGTTTGTGTCCAAAATTTGATGAAATTTGGTGGAATCAATTCTTCCTTCTACTGGTGAAATGTTTCCTGTGGCGCTGGCTTCAATACAAGCCCAAAGCATGATTGATCCACCCCCCATGCCTAACAGTTGGACAGAGGTTCTTTTCATTAAACTCTGTTCTCTTTCTTCTCCAAATGTATCTTTGCTCATTGCAGACAAAAAGTTCCATTTGAACCTGGTCGGTCCACAGAACTTGTGTCCAAAATGCATCAGGCTCATTTATTTGTTCATTTGTGAACTTCAAACATTAAATTTTGTGGTGAGGACATAGAGGTTTTCTTCTGATGACTCTTCCATGAAGACCATATTTGTACAAGTATCTCTTGACAGTAGAACAGTGTAGCACAACTCCAGAGTCTGCAGGTCTTTCTGGAGGGATGGTTCAGTCAAACGTGGGTTTGGACTTGGTTTTCTCACCATGCTGTAAGCTGCTCTGTCTGACATTTTCTTGTTCTTCCGGATCTTACTTTAACTTCCACTGTTCCTGTTGACTGCCATATCTACATGACATTCTGAACAGAGGATATTTTCAGTTTCATTGTTCTGGACAACTGCTTGAAGAACCCATGATGCTGATTGTTGCGGTAAGGTCAGATGCCCCATATTATTTATAATCTTTGAGATTAAACTCACCTGGTCTTTGCAAACGATGATTGTGAACAATCCATGACACCGTCAGGTCTCAGCTTTTGCAAAGGAGGCGGGGCATACTATAAATTCTGAAGGGTGCCCAAACTTTTGCACACCCCATTACTTTGTTTTCTGTTATTTTGAAAGGGTAAATGATGGAAAGAAAACATTTTTTTGTCATATTAAAAGCATGTTTCATCGGTAAACTGATGCCTTTAGGAGATGTTTCAATCTTTCTTCGGGTTCTTTATATACAATGATATAACATTTTACCTGTGGTGCCAAATCTTTGAATCCCCAATGTACATACTTTACTAATGGTACGGTGTTTGGTGTGGATTTTATGTGTTGAATTTTTGTTTTTTATTTAACTCAGGTTTCATTCTTTCTTTTATTGCATTTTTTGCAGCACTTGAGCAAATGTTGTAAAAATAAAACAAAAATTAAAAAAGTGAGAATCTGACTTCATTTCGCTATTATCTTTCTAGTGCGCATGCGCAGCCTGGAGACTCTCATCTGTCACAGATGACAGTTAACGTTCGATACCATGTTTAAACCAACCGGAGTCTATTTTTTAATGCTTTTATCCAGTCACAAACACCTCCTGAACGCCCCCGTACACAATAGTTAGATTTGGACGGAGACAGGAAGACGTTTCTGGAGAATCTCGGTAACCAGGAAGTGCTGAAACGTCGCTGTCGCCGCCTCACTGATTATGAGACAGTGTTGTTCTTCATTGGTGAAAGCCACCGGGATTTCAGCCGTTGTCGTCGTAGGGGCTGCCCTCATTTTAAACTATTTCGACGACGACACCGTTCCGGTGAAATATACCAGGTGGGTGACGTGGAGGCGTGCGTGGATTCACGTTTCCTCCACAGCTGATGGATCAGCAGCTGCACGCGGGGATCAGGGTCACTGGTTACAGCGGTGTAATCGTTAGGGTTCAACTAAACTATACTAGATTATTACATTCAAGAAACTAAACTATAGGGTACAGTTCTGCTTTAGAATTCAGTAATAACTGTCCTAAATTGTTATAATTTCTCTGCTTCACCCTTATTTTGACACAGTCTTGGTGGGGTTCCTTGGATCTGAACACATGAATGGTTGACCCGTGTTGTTCTTCTCTGGTTCACAGTATGTCTGAGGACATCAAAGCTCAGGAGGAAGATTTCAGGCGTCAGAATCAAAGCTGCTTCATCCTCGGTGCTTCTGGGGAAACCGGGAAGGTGTTGCTGGAGGAGCTTCTCCAGCGAAACATCTTCTCCAGGATAACGCTGATCGGACGGAGAAAGCTGACCTTTGAGGGTGAAGCCTATAAAAACCTGGTCGGTGTGCTGCTGCAGCAGCAGGTTGCACAGATTTCAGGGTGTCCTCCTTAATGTGTCATCATTTGAATCCTCACAGGCGCAAGAAGTGGTTGACTTTGAGAAGCTGGATGAATATGCTGCCGCCTTCCAAGGACACCATGTGGGCTACTGTTGTCTGGGCACGACCAGAGCCAAAGCTGGAGCGGTGAGTTCATGCTGTCTGCCATCAGGCCTGGCTGCTGGGAGTGTCCTTAGTGGTTGAGAATGACTCAGCAATGTTTATCTGCATACTTCATCAGGGCCTGGGCAACATGACTAAATCCTGTTTATTAAAGCCATTAACAGAGCTCGCAGGATGACAGTTTCATTAAGAACCCTAGGAAAGCTGTTTAGAGACATGACAAACTTATGAGGGGAATAGTTTAGTTTGGCTATGTTGTAGTAGGTTGTTATTCCCAATGTTTTTGCTGACAGAAAGGAAAAGCCTCCATATTTTGAGTCTTTTCATCTTTTTACTACTTCTTAAAGACCCACTCAGATAATTTTTTGATCTATTTTTAAAAGCGTTCCCGTTGGTCATTTAATTAGGATCATGCTGTATTTAGCCAAAATAATAAAAAACCTGGGTCACTTTCTAGGACATAGTTTCTGGAGAGCATCAGGAGTTTATACCAAATTTGTGTCTCAATTGTGGGCGGGAGTGTTGGTGGGGAGTAAAGCTCCACTTATTTCCCGTGATCCCTTTGTTTACACACTCTCCTGCCAGCTTACAGCCCCTTACAACCCCAAACTAACATTAGTGGTGCAACCAAAGTGGTAAGCAATATCGAAGCTAACCAGCCGAAAGGTTTTTTGCCAGATTCCCGCTCAAATGAGAAAAACAAAGACATTCTTGGATCCAGGGCTCTAAATGAACTTTTTTGGTTACTAGCTGGGGTGGCCGGTAACATCCAAGGTCTACCAGCCAAATGAGATTTAGAATTAGATGAGTTATTTACTGCAGTTACTCCCCTTCTGCTTTTAGGATGGTTAAGTGCCTCTGACGCTCTTTTACCATATCTGGGTTGAATCAGGGACTTCTTGGGTTAATCTTGGGTTAAAGTTTTTTGTCTGAACTTGCTTGTAAATTGCATTTTTTGAATGTCATTGTGTTCATCTTCAGGATGGATTTGTGCGAGTCGATCACGATTATGTCCTGATATCAGCAGAGCTCGCCAAAGCGGGAGGCTGTAAACAGTTTCACCTGGAGTCCTCCAGAGGAGCCGACAAAGACAGCAGTTTCCTTTACCTCAAAGTCAAGGTCTTTTGTTTGTAATCTTCATCTTGATGTTCTGCTAACTTTTGTTCTTTTTGCTTTAACCCTTTTACAGTTGAAGATCTGAATTCATTTATGCTTTCCTTATAGGGACAAGTGGAGGCAGAGATTGAAGCTCTGGATTTTGACAGGTTCTCCATTTACAGGCCGGGGTGAGTTATTTCCTATTTTAGAATAGAAACCATGGAATATACAGTGGCTTGTAAAAGTATTCATACTCCTTGAACTTCTCCACATTTTCTGAAATTATGACCACAAACCTAAATATATTTTATTGGAATCTTATGTGAAAGACCAACACAAAGTGGCACACACTTGTGAAGTGGAAAGAAAATTACACAAGAGTTCTTTTTTTTTTTTTTTTTTACAAATAAAAAACTGAAAAGTGCAGTGTGTAAAAGTATTAAGACCATTTTCTTTGTGTATCCAATTGCCTTCAGAAGTTTCTCGATGATTGATAACTGATCAGATGTTGATTTAATGACTTCATAGAGTCCACCTGTGTGTCATTTAATCTCAGTATACATATCCAGCTGGTTTGTGACAGTCTCTGTGGTTTGTCAAGAGAATATTGGAAAGAAAACAGCATCATGAAGTGTAAGGAACACACCAGACAGATCAGGGAGAAAGTTGTGGAGAAATTTAAAGCAGGATTAGGGTAGAAAAAGATTTTCCAAGTTTTGAACATCCCATGAACCACTGTTCAGTCCATCATCCACAAATGGAAAGAGTATGACACAACTGCAAACCTACCTAGACATGGTCGTCCACCTAAACTAACTGGACAAACAGGGAGAGCACTGATCAGAGATGCAGCCAGGAGGCCCATGGTGACTCTGGATGAACTGCAGAGATCTACAGCTCAGGAGGAGGAATCTGTCCATAGGACAACCATCAGTCGTGCACTGCACACATCTGGACTTTATGGAAGAGTGGCAAGAAGAAAACCATTGTTAAAAGAAAACAAGAAGAAGTCCTGTTTGCAGTTTTCCATAAGCCATGTGAGTGACCCAGCAAATGTTCAGTGGCTTCATGTTTTGTAAATAGAGCCCAAAAACAGACTTAAAAACTTGCAAAGCTGTGCATGAACGCCAGAGTTTTGAAAGCGGAATCCTGAAATGCACATATTTTATGTTTACATGACTTTTTGTCACTTTACATGAATGCATGTAAAGTGTTAGCCATTTACCATTACACAACCGGACAACCCAACTCAGCCGGTGAAGAGATTTTTTTTTTTCTGTTCCAGGGTTCTGCTGGTCGACAGGCAAGAGAGTCGGCCCGGTGAATGGTTTGCGCGGAAGTTCTTCGGCGCTGTCAATGCAGTGTGCACTTCATCCATGTCTGTTCCAATTCAAGCCGTGGCAAAGGCCATGGTGTCCAACACTCTGCTTCAGCCCGAGAAGAAGACGGAGATCCTTGAGAACAAAGCAATCGCTGCTCTGTGCAAGAAATAAAAAACAATCTGCTCTGAAGTAATAAAAATCTGTAACTTAATTTGTTCTTGTCCAAACCAGGCAACCATTAACCACAGATTGAGTCATCTGAAGGTGTGTGTGTGTGTGTGTGTGTGTGTGTGTGTGTGTGTGTGTGTGTGTGTGTGTGTGTGTGTGTGTGTGTGTGTGTGTGTGTGTGTGTGTGTGGATTTGCAATATTTTTGCTACTTTGTTGGATTTTTTATATATATAAAGTGAATAAGTTAGAATTTTACAAAACATTTGTATTTTACAAACATGCTAATTAAGTTTTTCTTTTTAGGTCCTTTGAATAGAAACGCACAGATGTGCAAACTCAGCAGATTATACTAAAGAGATTGAAAGGGACGTTCAAAAGGAGTTAAGTACTTTTATGAAAACTACCATCAAAGATTATTATGTGTAAAGCTTTTCCAGGTTCTGCTTTATTTGCACCAGAAATGTTAAATTTGTTTTAATTTCATTTTCATTTAAATTAAATAGCTGCCTTAAGGGGAATTGTTTTTTTTGGGGGGGTTTGCTAAACTGTGGTTATTTTACTCATAAACTATTTAAGTTTGTTTTATTCAGCACAGCCTCACATTTCAGACCAAACTTGATGAGTAATAACAATTATTCGTTGATATTTGTCACTTACAGCCAAACACCAAATGAAAAGAAGGGAAAGGAAAGTTCAATACTTTGCTGTTTTTTTTCATTGTAAAGGAATATCAGGTTTGATGTTTGTTTTATTTGTTCCAATCAGCCTGCAATAAAGCTCAAAGAACATGAAATCCTGACAAGATCCTGTTTGAAATGAAATATCTCTGAGCATCTCTACATTATAATTATGAATTGTTTTTAAAAAATAAAAATATATATAAAAAATAGGAGGCATGTCATTCTTTTTTTCAAAACTCAACAAAACAGCAAAGGACTACTATATGCAATACTTCAGGAGTCTCTCCCAACTGCCATTCAATAATTACATTTTTTTTTGCAGAGCTGTCCTATATTCTTTACGTTATGTGTGCACAAACATCTTTGGCGCCATCTAGTGGTTCTTAAATGAAAGCAAGTCTGGCAAATTCTGCAAGCTCGGACTTGTGGTGTTCAGTTATTTAATATAAATAACAAATAAAAACAATGTCTTCTGTAAAACACTTGTTTGCATTAACATTATTCGCAGCTGACAAATGTAGACTGTGAGAAATCTAAAATATTTGCATGGGAAATGACAAAAGTAAATGGAGGACGAGTGAAGTTTGAGTGAGGGGTTTAGGAATATCTGTAGAGCTAAATTAGAAGAACTGTGTTGAGATTTTCCATCCATAAGTCCATCTTCACAGCCCGCATTATCCCCTTCAGGGTCATTGGGCTGCTGGAGCCTATCCCTTCTACTGTACTGTAATAAAAAACAATATCTTGTAAATAACATATTCTTTCACCTAAACTGGTAAAAACTATATTGTGTACAATGTGTTGTGAATGTTAATAAGTTGTTTTAGTGGATGTAAAACTTCAGGGTGTACTCCACCTTCGCCCAGCAGTAGCTGGGTTGGCTTTAGCGGTTTGTGACCCTGATAAATATTTGGGTTTTGAATGGGTGGACAAGATGAAGATATATTTACAGAAGCTGTAAATTTGTCAGTATTGTATCAGTAATATAGTGCAGGAGATATTCCTCAGGAAATTCCTATTCCAGCTATGGATCCTGCATGTACTAACAATATCTGTTGCATTAATACATTGGAATACATTAGATGTGATGTAGAATTTTGTCTGAGACTGAGAAAAATCCTGCTATTGTCACATTTAGGAAAACGCCAAACACTTTTTGGAGTAATCTGGGATGCATTAGCCTATATGATTTAGTTTTTAATGTTTTATGTTTTAATACTTTGACAATGTTATATTCACAAAAACAGTTATTTAAAAATCAAATAACTTTTTAATGCATACATTATAAATCTTAATATAAAAATAAAAATGCATAAAACACTTCCTGTTGATGAGAATACCTTACTTTCTTTTAGTCGATTTTGATGTGTAAGATTGTGATTTTGATGCACAATGTTGTAATTGTGAAGTTAGAAAAAGTCATATTCACGGGTAACTACCTGGATCAGGTGAGTTGATGTCACAGGAACGTGATAAAGCAGGATCATGTCGGAAAACCTGCAGGAATCAGCCCTCTTTCCTTCCTGGGAGCTTTTCTTTTGCTTTGGTTCATGGATTCTCCGCTCCAGTAGGTGGCGGTACTGCTTCATCAAGCTGGTTGCTAACACCAGAAGGGAAAATAAAGTTCCAAGGCGACGTCATGGCTGCATCCACAGACCCACGTGAGTGATGTAAATAACGTAACAAAACCTCTCAAATTACAGCTTTAAACGGAACTAAACACTATTATCGGCTAGAACTATTCATTATTTAGTATTCTGTCTTCCGGGTTTGTCTTTACTCGTATTGGATTGTGTGTTTGCGGCCTTTCGATGAACTGCAGGTGCTGTGATGTTGATACAAACACTATAATGAGTTTGTTTTCTGCATTCGTAGTTGACAATGAGATGCCCGAGCTTTCTGACGGAGTGGATACTGACTGTGAGGATGAAGAGCAATGGCAGTGGATGGAGGAGCAGGAGGACACTCAGACTGTTACCTGTCTGTTCTGTGACAGGTGAGATCCGAAAAATTAGTGAATCATAAACCACTCACAATAAGCCAGGGATATTGTTGTTTATTAAGAAATACATAAAAGTTCCCTTTGATATTATTAATAATAAGTAAGATGAAACGTCATCTTCATTTATTTGATACTTATTACCTCCCAAAATCAAGACATTCATAAAAATAGCCCCAAATAACTAATGGACCATGTCAATAACGGCTAGTTCCACCATTTTCTGCAATGACAGATAGATAGCGACGTCTCATGCTCCTCACTAGACTCAGGATGTAGTTCTGAGATAATGCGTTCCACTCTCCCACAAGTACATGCAGTTCTGCAGGTCACATTGGGGACCTATCATCCAGTCTCTGCTTCAGCTGGTCCCAGAGGTGCTCTATGGGGTTCAGGTCAGAGGTCATTGCTCGTGAGGCATGAGGCACTCACACTTCCTGAAGTCCATCTGTGGTCATTCTGGCACCATGTGGTGGAGCATTATCATCCATGAACGGAAAGCTGGGAATGTGCTGGTGGAATTGGGGGCGATGATGGTTCTACCATGTTTCTGAGGTAAGAACGCGCAGTGATTGGTCCATCTACATGAACCAAATCAGTTTTATTCTGACTGTTGATGCCTGCCCAGACTGTTGCACCTCCTTCACCAAAACACACCATATTGACCTTGGCCTATCGCTCTCCTCACCTTCTCCAGCAACACTGACGACCATCATTTCTGTGCAATTCATCATCAGTGAAAAGGACGGTAGACCATTGCTGCGCTGTCCAGATCACATGGTCTTCACAGTGGTGTCTTGGTGTCAGTGGAGTCACCTGCAACGGTCGTCTGGCATTTAAGTCAAAGGGGTGGAGTCAGTTGTGAATGGTTTGTCTGTAAACCCTAGTACCCCTCACATCTTTAAATGGGCCTGCAGCTGTGTGGCGTTTGCTAAACCGTGTCTGAGTGCAGAGGTCCTTATAGGTACTGGTCATGGTTGTACTCTGTCACTGGTGGGGCTCCACTCATGTGTCTGTCACAAACTGACAGCTGATCTGTGACTTGATGACACTGAGACTCACTGAGTTCACCTGCAACATCTGACTGTCTAAAACCAACCTAAAGGCGCTATGACCTGGTGGTGCTGCTCGTCCATTAAGTGCTGCTCTGTGTTCTTGGCTGTTTGAATGAGGAACTTGGAATGACTTACTGGAAAAATCAGCTTTTATACACACACAATGTTGAAATTGATGCCATATTGAAAAGGTTTTTCATTTATATATTTTTTGGTTTTGGCCCCAAGACACAGTGTACACAGTGGGACTGTTATGTTGAAAACCACAATACAATGACCTTCCTATCCTGAAAATCTGTGATGTGAAACAAGCGATGTGTTAAGAGTTTATCACAATATCCCAAACTTATTGTGTGTTCTATTTTCTATTGTAAATGACATCTCTGATCCTTTCATAAAGCATGCTTTAGACTTGATGTTTGACTTTTTGTCTCCACTTGTTTAGGCAGCTGAGTTCAGTTCCTGCCACCCTGCAGCACTGCACAGCCGAGCACCAGCTCTGCCTGACAGAAGTAATAGGGAAGCATGGTGAGTACAGTCCGATCTGTCAGTGAATGAGAAAAAAAACAGTTCTGTAGTAACTGGCTTCTCTTTTCCACCTTCAGGTTTAGATGACTACGGTTACATAAAAATGATCAACTTCATACGGTCAACTGTAAGTAGTTTTTGCTGCATCATGTTCTGATATTTACCGCTACATTTTTTTCCAGTCTGCTTCTGCTTAGTAAGAACCACACTGCAGTAACAGGCATCCAGGAAATAAGCCAGAAAGTCTTCAAGTTTGAATAATTTTCTTTAAATAAGCAGAAAAATTCTGCCAAAAGGCTAGCAAAAAATGGTCTTACTAAAAATGTGTTTGTTCCAGTCACTCGGACATGTTTTCTCAAACTAAAACTATTTTGCTGTCAAAAATCTTTTTTATTCAGAACATTTTTTCTTGCAAAACAGAAAATGAGACATTTTGTTTTTAAAAACAAAGGTCTATTTGTGATCTCAAGATACATTTTTTGTAGTTCATCTGTGTAATTTTTTTTTCTTTGTATGCGTAGAAATGTAGTCCGTCATGCCTGACAGGGCTGTCTGAAGGTTCCTTACCCTGGGAGAGTGAGGACTTCCTCAGACCTGTGCTTCAGGATGACCTGATGCTTCAGACAGGTAGTGGAGTGTTGGTTGTTTGGCTGGTTTTTTTTTGTACTTTTTCCACTTTGCGTTCTGGAGTTATTCTGGTGAGACTTCAACTTGTTGCTTAAATCTTTTCTAAGTATTTTTTTTAAACTTCAAATCGATGTGAATCAGGAGCAGACAAAAAAAAAAAAGTAGATTCCAGATTCAAGCCAAACTTTTGGAATTCTGGATGAATCTTGAATGTCTCACTATATTATCATTGTTTTTGCTCTCTTATTTGGACATTTTGAGAAGTAAACATTTGTGTCACAAATGCAAAGAAACCAAGTGTTAGTTACAGTTATTGAAACACTTTTCATTTAGAACAAAAGTGTACATTTTCTTTAATATTTCAAGTCTTAATCCTCGTAAAGCCCACTACATCAAAACAATTTAGGAATTTCAATGATTTGGAATTAAGACCATTTATAATCTACAAGAAAATTGCAACAGTCTGTCCTTTTTATGAGTTTTATCAGTTTTGATACGTTGGGTGATTTCCACCAAAATATTGATTTAGGATGCAAACATTTTGACATGAGTGTTTATGAAAAAAACACCTTATGTCTCAAATTTGATCCACACATTTGACATGGTGTAGGTGTCGCACACTAGTGATTTGATCAGCTCAATGAGCACTGTACAAAAATGACTAGAATAAATGAAAATTTAAAAGGTAAACATTTCACACGGTCATCTAAAACAGTTGCAACAAGAACAAAAATAAATAAAAAGACAGAAAACACAAAAGTCCCATCTAAAAAGTCTTTTCAATCCTTCCGCCGCTCATCAAATGTCCACTGTTGAAGCCAGTTGTGGAGGAAGAAATCGGCTGAAAGGAACGCACAAAAAGGGGGTGTTCAGGGTTCTGTATCATCAACATCAACATCAGCTTAAATCGGCCACAGATCAGGAGGAGAGCAGACTTTCCTTACACTCTGCTTAGCAGACTTTCAGGTTCTCCATGCAGTTTCTTGGTCGGCCCTGGCATCTCTCTGTACAGTTGCCACCCCCGTCTCACCTGACTTCAGCTGCGTCCTCAACCTCTGCAATTAGCTGTCAATCAGCCGTTGGTCATCTCTTTCTCTTTTCCTGCCCGTCCCCCGATGCACTGTCCACCCTGAGTTTCCTTTTTGGCATTCAGATGCGCTCAGATCAGACTCAGGTGGGTGTTTCCGGTTCCGGTCTCAAGAAGATGCGTGTCCACAGGTCTCCTGATATAACCTACTTTAATCTTTAATTACCTCACAATTACTGCAAAAAAAAGCATTAATTCTACAATATAGGGAGCTGACCATGGCACCGAGGAAAAACCAAGAAACATCTGAAATTGCAGAGATTAAAATTGTCATCCAGGTCTTGATGTCACTAATGCAGGCATTAAGTTTTTCTAAGTGGTCATTCTGGTCGGGCTTAATGAATAAATACAACTGTGTATCAACAGTGAAAATTAATCCCGTGTTTCCTGATTATGTTTCTTAACGGCAGCATAAAAATCATAAACAGGATGGGTCCTAGAACTGAGCCCTGTGGGACTCCGTAGCTAACTTGAGTGCATTGAGACTAATGTCCATTTACACTAACAAACTGGTATTTATCAGATAAATAGGATTTAAACCATTGAAGGGCAGATCCTCTGATCACGATGTCATGCTCTATTCTCTGGAGTAAGATTCTGTGGTCAAAAGTGTCAATGGCTCGCTGAGGTGTAACAAAACCAGAATAGAGATTAGTCCCTTTTCTGTGGCCAGTAACAAGTCATTAGTGACTCTAACTAGTGCAGTTTCAGTGCTATGGTGAGGTCTGGACTCTGAACATTTTCAAAGTGGCTTCTATCCTGTAGGTGACTGTATAGCTGTTTAACTACAACTCTTTCCAGTAGTTTTGAAATAAAGGGGAGATTTGATATTAGTCTATAGTTGGGCAGAATGCCAGGATCCAAACTGGGCTTTTTCAGAAGAGTGTTAACAACTGCAGATTTAAAAGACTGTGTCACATAGCCTGTTTCTAGGGAGGTATTTATTATAGTTAAAATGGAAAGAAAATGGTTAAATAAAATAAAGAAAAATGATTAACACATTTTCCATTTGTTTCATTTCAGCAAGTAGTCATTTAAAAAAATGAAAAAGAATATCTGAGTGATTCTCACTGTAAAGTTTTGAAATTCATCAAAACTTTTCCCTCCAAAAGTGTTTGAGACAAGAAAAGCTCTTCTACTGCCTCTTAGTGGTATGATGATGAACTACAGGGCAGACAATGGACCAAGTTCTATCCAATGGGTTTTTAAGGAGAGTTTGATCATGCTGTGAGATGGGGTCCCAGTAATGTGTGTATCGATTAAGATACACATAGTTTTATAGGGTTAAACTTTTAAACCTTCTGCTTGGCTTTTGCCTTAAACATTTTCCAGCAATGGTTATAAAAGCTGGTGTTGTCTCCCCTGACTCTTGGCTCTTCTTTCAGACCCAGAGGAGCTCCTCAGCAGTGAGGCGTCCTGTGTCTCAGCATGTCCCTCCTCCAAGGCTGAAGCTTACAACGTTCTCCTGCTCAGAGCCCAGGCAGCTGAGGAGAGAGCTCGTTCTTCTGAGGAAGCACTCACCAGGGCAATAGAGGATTTACACAAGCTCAGGTTAATAACGTTTTCACCCTTTCTATTCATTTCTATGGTGACTTTTTGCTCGTGAAAACATTTCCATTCCCTCACGTAGTGCATGCTTTCTGCATTTTCTTTTTTGGCCAGCAGGGGGACACAGTGAACACCATTTGGCAGACACGGGTGTACAGGGTGGAAAAAGTTTGAAGAAGGGGGATGATTTAAAAAAAAAAAAAAAAGGAAAGGAAAATTCCATTGCAGCAAGGAGGCTGAAATGAGGATGGGAGGTTGTAGGAAATGTAGGGGACAGGAATGGTGCAGAAGTGGTGTATGTGGAAGGGGTTCTCAAAAGATGAATGCCTCTCATCTCCTCCATCCAGTACAGTTTAAAGCACAGTGGTGCTTGAAAGTCAGCTTTCCTGTCTGGTATTTGTTTTTGTTCTGTGTCATAATTTGTGAAGTTAACTGCCGATCTGTCTCCCTTTCTTTCAGGATTCTCTCTCAGGATCTGGTGCTCAACTCAAATACCAGCAAATCTGGCAACCTGAGCACGGTGGCTGAACTCCGAGAGGATGAGGATGAGGCGTACTTTAGCTCCTATGGTCATTATGGCATCCACGAGGAGATGCTGAAGGTCTGAGTCACTCAACCACATATGAGCACACACTGACTGGGCTCCTGGGTCTCATTAGTCCTGCACCTCATTCATTTTGTGCATAAAAGTATCCTGCAGATCATCGGTGCGCATTTTGGCTAAAAGATTAGGGTGAAACATGTAGATGATCACCTCTGTGATCAGATTCCTATTCAGGCAAGGTAGATTTGCTGAAGTGAGAAATCAGCAATAAGCTCTGCACTCTCATGTGAAACGCTGCACTTGAACATGGAATTAATTTTACACACCTTAAAGTGCTGACACCTGAAAGTGTCAGAATGCACCGAGAGGTTTGAGTGGGTGGGGGTGGCTCGGCTCCCTCTTCGTCGTGATGTTGTGCTTTACTGCAGTGATGGGACACAGTCCCGTTGGTTGCCCTGATTGGTGCTAAGCTCCGTAAATTTTTGCGTGGAAAGTGCGTCAGTCTAAAAACTCCATCAGTGCCGCAGGAGGAGCCAAGAATACGTGACAGGGGGCTTTGTGGTTTCTGGAGTTACAGCCTTTTTGTGCGAGGCTGCCAACTCTCAGCTTTAAAGAATTTTACTTTGAAATTTACAATCGGATCTTGGAAAACGATGAATATTTGGCAAGATGTGTTACTATTTTCAGATTTCTGTCAAATAATTCTTAGTTTATTTTTGTTTGAATCGGGATGGCAACCTTCAACATTTAGGAAGCCATTTTTTTTTTTTTTTTTTTGACTACTAGCCAGTGGGAGCCACAAAGTCTTACTTAACTCTCCAGGAAAATAACACACTGATTTGCACTTATATTTAGTTTTATTATGATTATATGAATGAAGTACTGTTTTTACTTCAAAAAGCATAATCATAAAGAGAAAATAGACTTTTTTTTCCAAAATATCATATAGTTTGTAACTTTTTGCAGAGGTTCACAGGACTTCCTTTAAAAAAAAAAAGACACTCTCTACCGTTTAGGATCATCTCAGTGCAGAAAATGTAGTTGAGGTTAGTGTAATAACTGCAGTTAAAGACATTAGGCTCAATTTATTTTTACAGTTTTCATAGCATCTGAAATAATTAAATCAGAACTTAAGTGACCTTTACCGTATTTTTGGAACTGTATTATTATCCGGCACACCTTACATTTGAATTCTGGCTGTGCTTGCTGATCTCCAAGTGATTTCCTGTGGTACATGGCGCTCCAAAATCTGTCAACATTCTGGATTGTTGATGAATTGTTGGAGCATTATGGGTACTGGAGTCATGAGCCTGGGGGACTGATACATACTGTGCTTCAAGTGTTTGTAAATTAGTTGAATTAGTTTTTATTTTTCGCTTGATACTCCTTGTAGTCCAGAACTTAAAAAAAAAATGTCAATGCTAGTTGAAAACATTTGTATTTTTCTTTAAGCAGAGAGCAGTAAAAGAGCCACATGTGGCTCCGGAGCCTCGGGTTGCAGACCTCGAGTTTAAAGGGCCAATATCATGCCAAATCAATTAAGTATGCCCTTGTGGTTTCTTTTATGCCTCTTTTCACCAGAGCACAAACTTCTGTTTTTGTCAAGTTGTGACACATCGAAAAGTTTGTATTTTTTAACTTTTCTTCAAGTAAAAATGATTCTGAATGGGGTATTTTATTGCCTGCTATGAATAATAAGTAGTAAATTCTTTTGTTAGGGATCCATAAATCACCATCTGCCTGTTTGAATTTTGCCCAACAGTTTTTTATTAGCTAGACTGCAGCTTATCCTGTGATGTTTCAGCATTCTTGTTTTGTGTAATTTTCCCTCTGCAGGACAAAGTGCGCACAGAGAGTTACCGGGACTTCATGTACAGGAACCCTGATGTGTTCAGGGACAAGGTGAGCCATTCAAACCACCTCTATGAGACTGTGGGTTCATTTGTTTACATGGGATTTTAATGCTTAATGTACAGCCAGGGCCATTAAACGGGATTGGCGACTGCCTTTTCCTGACAAGACATTAATGAGCTGATGGTGCGCTGTAGCTTTCTCCATTTTTCTTATGAAGAGTGAACTGCAGAGTCCTGATAACAGACACAATCTGCAGCCAGACCCATAAGGCCCCAGCAGCACAAAAAAGCTGCCAGCTCACGCCCATCCTTCTCTTCTCCCAGTTGAAGGCAGCAGTGGCCTCTATCACGACCATCTATTTTATGGGTGGCTGCCGGTCAGAGCTGGGATGAGGCTGTAGAGGGAGGGGAGCATGTGTTGATGGGGCTGTACATTATCCCTGTCAGGGCAACACAGTGTGAGATGTCGTTCAGCATAAATGGATGAAACCAAAACAGAAACGTTTTGTTTTCTGTTGTTTAGTGAAACTAAATTTTATAAATATTTTTATTTTAGTGGGGTCATGTTTCATCAGATGTAAAACTACATTGTTATGATAATCCGATTCACAAATTGTGGAAAAAAACCTTTCCCTCAAGCCGAGGAGACAACTCTAGAAGAAAATAAACCCAATGCAGTTCATTAGTGCTGATGAAGCCCTGAAGCAGAACAGGGTTACATGCATAAAGCTTTTTATTATTAATATTTTCTGTTCTCAAGGCACAAGTACTCTGAGGTTGGAAAAATACCGTTTATACCTGCTACTTAAATAATTTTAAGATTGTGGAAACAGAATTCAATTCTTCTCTATAAGCTTGGTTTTTAATATTTTGGGAAAATTTTACATGTTTCATTGGCAACAACAGATACAAAAACAAATGTTTGAAATGAGAAATTCTACACTTTTAGTCTCCAACATGAGTACTTTTCAAATGCAACGCCTGCCCCAGAGTTCAAGACAGTATAGGACTAGAGCATCAAACAAAGGGCTGAAAAATAAAGACGTTCTGCTGAGAGAACGTCTAACATCAAGGGTGGTTGATGTCAGGTTTGTAGCAGGATTTACAAATTCCAAAAGCTTTGCAAATATCATCATACTGTCCAGACTATCATCAAATCATTTGGAGAAAATGGAGAAGTGCTGGCAGTCTGCAGACCCCCGGGGAACCTTGAGGTTTTCAGAGGGCTTACAGAAGGAAGCCATGTTTAAGCACAATCCGATCCTCCTTCCAGTACGTTCTCCCTGTGTAGTTTGTAGAGCAGCATGTTAGATGATGCACACAGTCTTAGCAGCTCTCAAATTTAGGATAAATTGTTAAAGGAATATAAATGTTGCAGAGTAACATTTACCTATAAGCTAATTTACCACAAAGTATCCAAAAGTACTTCCATATAAGAGGTAACAAATACAGTTTGAGGTTCAAATATTTTTGATCAAACCAGCTCTACGTACAAATGCAAAGGTACACTCTATTTACAAGAGGAGTTCACTTATGGAACAGATGTAATGAAGATTTCAAAAAATGTCACTCAATAAACAAACCTACATTAATAGATAGGACTCTAGAAGTCATAAAGTCACTTTTATTGTTTTCTGAGTTTGTTTTTCTCTTTAAGCAAAAAAAGAAAAAAGAGTTTGAACAGGATTACCCCTTTTTGAACTGTGAATGCTGTTGTTCAACATTATTCTTTGTTTTTTGTAATCTTTCTAGTTTGAAATTAACTGTTTTTCACCTTTTGACATGTCCCTGCAAGGGTCTCCACAGCAAATCTTCTTTTTACTGATCACACTGATTTCTATTTCGTTTTATTTTTTTTTACACCGGTTGCCTTTCCTGACAATCCTGTATTTCGTCTGGGCTGGGGACCGGCACAGGGAGACTCAGAATTAGGTCCCATTGTGGCTACAGTTAGACAGTAGCATAAAGGATCTTGTCCAAAGGCTCACTTCATATCCTGGGAATCAAACCCTGATTTCCCTCGTGCCAGTCCTGCTCTCAACCAACTGAGCTATCCAGTTTGAAGTTAACTAAGAAATGCATTCAATTTCATGGAAGGCCTTGAGTACTTTTAGTAGTTTTAATGCTGCTGCTCTTACAACTCCCTAGATTCATCCTAGACAAGTCCAGGTTTGGAACTGGTCTGCCTGGAGTCTTGAACCTACAGAAAATGTTTGGTGCATCTTTAAATGAAAAATACATTGAAGCTAACCAGTTACTCAATAATTGTCAAATGTCACATCAAATTTGTTTATTTGACGGATGAACATCTGCTAAATATATTAAAAAAATAGTTTTTTACAAAAACATTGCAAACTCACAAAAATGCATACTTGAAGATGTATTTGAGCAAGGCAATATTCCATCTTATTTTTTTTCAAATTTTAATTAGTATTAAAAGTGAGTCTGAGCTTGTGGCTTTTTTAAAGACCCATTCTGAAAACTGAGTTTTTGGTGTTTTTAACATTCTCTTGTGGCATATTTCTGATGATGTACAAACCTATAATATATTTGCCCAACAACCTATGTTCATAAATGTTGAATAACTTTATGCAGAAGAAGAAGATGAGAAAGATCTTTGTTGGTTAAACATGTAAATAAAGATACAAGTTTTTTATTTTTATAAAACTAATGTTTCAACCTGAGTTAGCTGAACTGGATTTGGTGGCCTCTGTTATTCCCATTGACTGTATCTGAGAACTGGACTGAGTGACCCCTACTCCCTGGTGTTCCGAACAGGAAGTACCTGCTGGCTCGAAGACGCAAAAATCCCATAGACTTCTATAGAGAAATAAACGACTATTACCCAGTCATTCTATTAATCAGAATAACCATTCTAGCTCTGATACCTTTTTTGACATGCTCTTGATAATCTAATTTTTTTCATTGTATTTTTCTGTAGTGCGAGTTGTTAAAGTCATACACTGTCCATTCAGATGCCTCATTAAAAGTATGTGGTCTCACATCGGACATTCAAAACACTTGAATGTCGCATTTGTGTCGCCCGCTTTCAAGTAGTAGAGGTTTGTCCATCCCACAAACTCATTCATGATTGGCGAAAGTTGTTGCCAAAGAAACGACGACTCAGGCCAATTCAGACCAACTTATGTCTTCTGGCTCCAACATGGTGGTGTCCATGCTACAAAAAAACGGCGGCTGAATCAACTTGTTTTTGTTGGAGCTGAAAATAATCAATTTTGTAATACAGTCTCTGAATGAACAGGATTTAAGGAATTAAGCTTTTTTCAAAGCTTTGTTTTTGTTTCATGTTATCATTTCTTTATTGCAATATATTCAAGTTATAAACTGGATTGGTTATAAACAATCAGATGCCTCAATAAAAGCATGTGATGTCGACTGGCTCCCACCTCAAACATTCAAAACATTTTATTGACAGATTCTCCCGAGCCGGCTTTCAGTGGAAGAGGTGTGGATTACCAACAAGCTCGCTCCTGATTGGCGACAGTAGCTGCCATAGAAACCTTGACTCAGACAAACTTGGACCAATCAGTTCTTACTAACTTCATCTGGCTCTAAATGGAGGTGTTTGTACTGCGGAAAAATGGCGACTGAATTGACTCCATTTTGTTGGAGCAGAAGTAAGCCATCTTCTATGGGTGACGTCACGCTCACTCACTCCAGTTCTCTTACACAGTCCGTGGTTATTCCTGGACCAATCTCTCTGATTACTGTCTTTCTCACAATGTCTCACTTTTTCCTGTCCTGTAGGTGGTGCTGGATGTGGGCTGTGGGACTGGCATACTCTCCATGTTCGCTGCCAGGGCTGGGGCCAAACAAGTCATTGCAGTTGACCAATCAGACATCGTCTATCAGGCTATGGAGATAATAAGGTGAGTCCTCGCGTACAGTTTAAGGAATATTCTGTCATTCTCAACAAAAAACACAAATTGTACTGGTAGATAGGTTCTTGATCCTCTCCCTCTTTGATCAGATGTAGATGGCCGGCCTTTTGTTTACAGCAAATGATTGTTGGAGGAAAGGTCTGCATGCCCTCCAGCTAACTTTTATTTGCTGCAGCTGGTTGACTGCAGCAGAGCTGCTATCAGCAGCATGACTTTAATGTACACAATTTACACCTGTGGTCTGACTTGTTTGTCTCTCACCTCTCCTCCCCTGTAGTGTCTGCAGTCCTAAACCTGCAGTCACCTCCAGGCAGACGTAGTGATAAGCCCCCCGTTGGTACATTTCTTATTCAACTTACTGTCCAATGTCAGGTTCAGCGTTTTTAGTTTTCCAGCTCCTGGTTCTCCACATTTCAGTCCATTTACCTCCACCAGCTTTTCTCATGACAACCTGCAAGCACCATCACACATCTCTGTCTTTAAAATGCTTTTTTTGAGTTAGTGGCCATTATGACTGCTATTATTACTGTTATGTAAGATAGTGGGGTATAAGCAAATCGGCAGGGTTTACCAATGGAAAAGGACGTTTTAATTTTACAGACCACTGGCTTGCTGCTCATGTGTGTGACTGCATGCAGGCTCCATCGCTGGTTCTCCTACAGTGAAGATTCAGCCACAAAAAGATGGCATAATTCCTTACCAGACCAGCCTCTTATGTGCACAAATACATGTAAAAGCAAAGAACTGCTTCTTAGATTCCCTTTTTTCGTCTACTGGGGACTTGGTTTAGGACTTTAATGCTTTTATTTGTGTGTGTGGATGTGTGTTCATGTTCGTTGGTGTGCATGCCTCGCTCACTTTTTCTTAATGTTAATATCTGGATTGTAATTAAAGTGGTTGGGCAGGAGCATCCATCTCTTCTCTGCTCTGTCGGCAAACTTTAAATGAAAATCCTGATGTGGTTTTCCTGCCTTGCAGCCACTGCTTTAATAGATAATGTCTAAATAGATGGGAAAAAAATGTCTGCAACTGATGGATTATCTGACTCAATGTTCTACAGCATGACAACAAATTGCAGGAAAATAGAACAGGTTATTTTCATTGATGAGAAGAATTCATTTTGCATGAAAGCATGAGTTGACGATAGACATTTGGCTATATATCAGGGTTTTTGGTTTGCTGTATATAGAAAATACATTTGGCTAGTACCTGGAAAAAATCCAGGGAACCCTTCTGAGGTAAAAAGGAGGAGGGTGAAACTTCTTCTTGCCTTGATTTATCTTGTTCAGCATGTCCAACCAAAGCCTGAATTGGGACGGGCACATTGACCAGTATTCTTTCTGCCCAAGTCAACGACATCCAGAAAGTTGCAAATTGGACCACTGACTATATAAAAGAACTGGACTGAGTTAGAGTGATGTCACAAATAGAATACAGCTTACTTCTGGCTCTTGGTATTCAATTGAGTTCCTTGTTTTTCACGATACGGATGCCTCCAGACTTATAAATGCACAGTTTTTTTCTCTTTTCTGTAGGTTTTTTAGTTAAGACATCAAATGTCCGATAAGAAGTGCATAAAACACTGAAAGCAATACTTTGCAAACTGTAGTTTTATACACCTACAAAGCTGCACACATACCGAATCACTCCCTCAACTCCTGACATTGTCCTCTAAATTACCTCCATAATGAGTTTGCAGTGTTTCCTTCATGTGAAAGGTGGAGGTGGCGGTGGCTTATGGGCGAGGGGTGTGGGAGTGGCTGAACTCTGGAAGGTGGTGATAGCAGTGCTAGTAGAGCAGCTGAGAGGGGAGAGACAGTTTAGGATAAGGATCACTGCAACAGAAAAGCTCTCTGGGTCAGTGTGAGTAATTGTTCTGTCCTCTGTAACATTAGCTGTCATGATAATGGAATATTCACAGAGATTGATACTCTAAGTGTCTTGTCTGAAAGGAAGGATCATTTAAGCAGCAGTAGCGATCGCATATACAGTACCTTACCTCAGCTAGACGTATTGCAGCCTCACTGTTACAGTTTTGTCCTCTTCTTCATGTTCATCCAGTTTTTCTTCACCTGCATGTCTCTGATTTGGTCTGGGAAGGCTGGTGAGGAAAAAAGCTATTCAAATGTTCAATTTGTGCTTGTGACATAACTTTCTAGAAAAAAAAAAGTTTATCAAAAAAAGCTTTGCTGGTATGCCATGATCAAAGTTTTCCAGCAAGACAGTTAACTGGTAACATGTTTGAGTTAGGAACTGAGAATTGCTTTTTTTTAGTATCCAGTACAAAGAATTACAGCATATTTATGAATGCTATTGAAGTGGGAAACTGCTATTATTTTTATTTGAAATAATAAATAATAATTGTATTTATCATTTTTAATACAATAATTTTATTATAACATGTTCTTGCTAATCCCAATTTTTTGTCATGATATTTTTTTGTAGTGGAACTTATTCAAGTTATAAACTGACCAATGAGATGCCTCGATGACATTATGTGGTTCCTGCCGGCCCCCACATCCAAGCGTGTAGCTCGCTTTTAAGTGTTTAGGGATGTGGACTTGCAACAATCTCACTCCTGATTGGCGAGAGTGGTTGCCATAGAAATGGTTACTAAAACCAACTTGGACCAATCACTTCTTACTGACTGTCTGGTGCCAACATGGCGGCATCTCATGGCAAAATAATTGCGACTGAATTCACTTCATTTTCAATTTCTATTTCTATGAGTGATACCACACTCACTCAGTCCAGGTCTTGTATATAGTCAGTGCTCTAAAATTGAGAGAAAATGTCAAAATACCGGTAAGTGCCTTATAAATGACAACTACCATATACAACTGGTAACATGTTTAGATGTTAAGTTACCTGAATGAAAGATATGAACCCTGCTCTTTGGTCGCTTTTTGGTTTATTTAATGTCATGCAAAATTGACATTGAAATACTTGATTCCTGCTCTGCTCAGGTCCAACCAGCTGGAGGACAAGATCACTCTGATCAAAGGCCGCATCGAAGACATCAAGCTGCCTGTGGAGAAAGTTGACATCATCATCTCAGAATGGATGGTTTGTACATATTTAGGAATGTATATTTAAAAAAAAAAACTCAAAAAAGAAGTCTGTTAAGATAAGGTTTTTTTTATAAATGTGTGCTCCTATAAAATTTGCTGCTGTCTTTTCCTACATTTTTCTTTTAAAATATTTATAGGCATTAAAGTCCCACTTTGATCATCTTTTGATCTATTTTAAAAGTATTCCCAGTGGTCTTTCAATAATGATTATTCTGTTTGGAACCAAAATCAAAAAACATGATGTTTTCTTGGGCATAGTTTCTGCAGAGAGGCAGGAGTTCATTAGTAATTCACCTCTGAGTTGGGGGCGGGACTGTTGGTGTGGAGCAATCCCCCCACCCTTCCCCTCCCTGTTGCTGAGAGCTCTCTGTTTATGTGCTCTTCAGTAAAAAATGAAAGCTAAAATCAATAAATCTCTTCTTAGTTTTAGCATTTTTAATCTTAGTTTTCTTTTTGTATGTCCTCCATCATCAGAAAAATGGCACAATGACATGTTAAAACTCAATTTTCAGTGAAGTGGGTCTTTAAAAAAAATCTCATATGAGTTCCAAATCTTCATTTTGCAGCATAAACCTATTTAAATTGTTGAGGCAACATGCTTTGCTGATTATTTTTATCAAGTGGCACATCTAGTGTTCTGTAATTTAAAGTTTGACCAAGTCTTTCTCTGAGAATGGCAGTCTTCCTATCCTTGGTGGCCATTTATCAGGGAGATTCCCTTTTGGTGAAACATGCAAGACTACCAAAGTTGAATGCACTGCTGAAGTCATCCTTAATTCATGAGCATACTCTATCTGCTCCCCCTCAATCTATCGTGAAACCTCAGGGTCACAAGCACAGGTCACCAGTGAAAGCCTTGCCATCCTTTCGCTGGGGAAATTTAAATTTGGTGGCTGACGTGCTTGTGGAACAGTGAAGGATAGGGGGCGTAATCTCTGATGACACTGGCTCACAGAGCGCTAATAAATCTAAGAACTCTCCAGTCACTTCTCATCAGAAAAAGAAAGGCAGACATTTTTCAGGCTAAGGATGGGCTAAGAAATGAAAAGCAGTGCCACTATTAAGAGGAAAAATGACAGTTGTCACTACAGTACAGAATCTCAACAATCCATTAGAAACGGTTAAATTAAAACAAATGCACAGCACCAGATGGAATCATAGAACTAATAATTGCACACCTATTGTTATTTATGCTGCTGGTAGTATTAATAAAAGCCATTGCTTATTTGGCAGGCCTTAAAACTCAGTAAAACCTGCTCAAAATTTGATTTTTACTTCATCCTTTGGAGCAGCTACACCCAAAGATCTTAGGCCGCCAGGTGAATCATGCACGTCCATGCCTTGACAAGTTGGAAAATGTTAGATTTCGACTTTATTTATCTAGCTTTAGTCAAAATAAAGTGATGGATGGAGGCCTGATTGAGCTATCTCCTGTTTATGTGTGATCAAAAAAGGTTTTTGGGACAATAACTGACATGACAGAGTTGCAAGAGCAAACTTTTCATTAAAAAAAAAGCTGGTCTCATCAGTAGTCAGCAGACTGTAATTAATCTGAAATAGTTTGAATGTATAGATCTTCAGAGTCATGCTTTGCAGGAGGGAGCCATTGATTTTCTCATTTTTCTCTCATTCACAAATAAAAAGCAAAGCAATAGCTGCATTCATCAGTGACTGCTCTTTGGCCTGAAATGGTTTTATATTGAACAAAAAGGATACAATGACAAATCCGTATGGCTCAAAAATGAATAAATTCAAAAAAACTGGAAAATCCTGGAGAACTTTCTTCTACATGTATTCCTGATCCTTTAATTTCCAACATCTCTAAACAGACCTTCAAATGTTTGTCCTGAACAGAAAAAGAACTCTGCTGTCGGTTTATCTGTCATTTATCTTGGTCACATGTTTATGGTTGGTCACCGATGTCCCACAGAGCAGTGACAAATGGAATCTGGTCACACATGTCGAGATAGCATGTTGTAAGTATTCACAACTTTGTTCATAAAGATGTGAAGAACAAAAGCAGACTAAGAATAAAGAGGGATTTGTGCCTTTCTCACTCATACTGCTCTTGTTTCATTGCCAATAATCAGAATTCCCTATTAAAATAGAATCTTTTTAAAAGTTCCATTTAGTTTGGTCACGGCATACACTGTGAGCTGGCATAGATGCAGCACCATCCAAAATATTGTAAATATCCACATGAAATAAGAAAAGTACATAAATAAGCTGGCCAATATCAAATTTGTGCTGCTTTCTTCAAGTGAAAATACATTTTTTTAAAACAAGTTATTTTATCAATGAATAAATCTTACCTGTTGACTAATTTTTATATTATTGCAAGTAAAAAAAAGTTAATTGACTAGAAATTAGAGAATAGTAAGATGTACAGTTTTAGACTGGCCTTATAATTTCAAAATAAAACCCTGTGAGTGGACTCCACATTACATCTTTGGATGAGCCTCTTATTTTAAAAATGCCAATGGAGCAAAATTGATCAGTAATTAACCCATAGAGCAACATTACCCAATGTCTCTGGATCTTAAACCAACAATCAACCAAAAAAGATTGATATTCTGTAAATTGTATTTTTCTTTTTTTCTGTAAGGGAATTTTTTTTAGTCGATGGCACTGACTGTGTAAGAGAACTGGACTGAGTGAGCCTTCCCCCCTTGCGTTCCAAATAAGGAGTACTCGCTGGTTCCAAGAAACTGAACCCATAGACTTCCACAGAGAAATTAACAGTTATTACTCAGTCATTCTTTTTGTCAGAATAACTATTCTTGTTTTACCATTTTTAACATGTTCTTGCTAATTCATTTTTTTTCTCTTATATTATTTCTTTTTTGTGAGTTATTCAAGTAATAAACTGAGCAGTCAGATGCCTCAAGAAAAGCATATTGTGCCCGCGGGCCCCCACCTTGATTGTTCAAAACGTTCGACAGATTCTCCCGAGCCCGCCATCAGTGGAAGGGGTGTGGACTACCAACAAGCTCGCTCTTGATTGGTGACAATAGAAACGTTGATTCAGACTGACCCAGACCAATTGCTGCTGACTATCTTCATCTGGCTCCAATTTGTTGTGACCATACTGAGGGAAAATGTGACTGAATTGGCTTCATTTGGTTGGAGCCAGAAGTAAGCAATTTTTAATGTGTGATGTCACACTCGCTCAGTCCAGTTCTCTTATGCAGTCGATGGTCATTATAAAGCTGGGCAATGTAACTGAAGGCCTGTTTCATAAGACTTGAACAGACAGTTGCAGCATTCCATAGAAGCACTTGATGAATGTGGTTAGAAGTGGTGAAGCAAAGGGGACAGATTGGCTGTTTAAGAGTGCCTTTCAGCAGCTCCGCTGTCATTTCATAACTCATAACATTGATCTGCTCTCTCTCTCAGTAAGTCTAAAACACAAACAGTTCAGAGTTGATAAGAGTCTGGAGAGCTGTCTGAAAGTTAAACCTAAACTTTCCCAAAGGCCAAATAAAGGTAGTCACTCCAAGATCAATCTCAGATGACGACTGATCGTCTATAACTACAGAATTAAAATGTGCTCTCAAAAGTAGAATGTTTGACGAGTTTACTTTCGCAAACTTTGACGCATTACACTTTTTCCTAAATAAGAAATAAAGAATAACATAAACTGATATTTGTCAGGATTCAGTCGTCCAGCTCCACCTCCAACCTTCAGAGGGAGACCTCACCAGAGTACTGAGCTTCTTTGTTCTCGTCTTACTTCAACTCCCATGAGTCACCTCTCTCTGATTCATGTCCTCACCAGCTGTTTCATATCATCATCACAACTCTGTGTATATATACTCACCCCAGACTCAGCTCAGCGTGAAGTCTTGTTGGTTTATTCACAGTCTGAGCAGCTGGTACCCTGACCTCTGCCTGTTCATCGTCTCTCTGCCTGCTCCAGTGTTTTTGAACCTTACCCGGACTCTGACCACGTCATGTCTTGCCCATGTAAAATAAACCGGTTGCACGTGGATCCAAACGTCTCCGCCTCTTCGTTACAGTATTATACCAAACCCTGAACCGATTGCCCATTGGCTTCCTCTTGTCCAGAGTTTAGGTTGCAAGTACAGTTGAGCATTCCTGACTCTTGTGAAGGTTAACAAAGCTCTCCAAGGCAAGCTGATTGAAAAACCCTAAACAAACCATAAATTACAACATTGTAGAACTGTCTTGTGATAATCATGGAATCATCGGTGAAGAAACTTTTGGTTTCACTTTGTACTTTGTGTACGAAGCATTTCAATTTTTTGGTACACCTAGTACCAGTTTCCAACTACGAAGCATATTTATCAGGAGGAACTAAAAGTTAAACTTGGAAGAACACATCCACACCACGCTTAAAGGGATTAAAAGTACATGCAAATTCAAAGAACCTTGCTTTAAAATCTTTGCTCAACTCAATAAAGACTAAAGACTGGAACTGGCTATAATCTGGATGAGTAGTAGTAGAGAAATTCTCCGGTTGGCCTAATAATCTCATGATCTCAGAAATATTGTGCTTTGCCTAACTGGAAACCAGCACTGAGGCCGAAAAGTGTTGATAAAACGACGCTGCACTATCCTTTACTCTTTATCTTGTAATCAACAGTCTCACAGTAAAAAGACCATCATGTTTAGAGTAGATATCATTTGTTCTCATGCACAAACTACACAAGACCTGAATCTTAAAGTGCATTAGAGTATAGCGCGGAAACAATGGCAGCCATTCATTTCTTCGCCTCATTATCTGTGCAAAGAGCCTCTTCTGCCTCAGGAAAGGCTGGCAGTCATCAGTCATCCTGTCCTTCAACCTGACAGTCTGCCAATCACATACAGACTAATCCAAACACATGCACACACAAAGTCTGGTGCAAAACAAGCATGCTTGAAGCGACCAGTACAGTGGCAGTGCCAAAAGTGTGTCCTTGCTTTAATGAGAATTTATTGGTTATTTACTTCTCCAAGACCTTCAGAGATTCTGGTAAAGAGTTGCATGGGGAAACTTTTGCTGTGTCTGTTTCAGATTTTCCTGGCTTTGAATTTATTTATTTTTTATTTATTCAGAAGATGCAGTTTAAATAGGTAAATTCCCACCAGCTCTGTGGCCGAGGGATAATATCTGACACCCAATGCTTCATTGCTTATAGCATCAAGGCTTGGATTGGGGAGTTAAACTGTCAAGTGCTTCCTGAGCATGGCTGTGACTGCATTTCTCTGGTGCCTCAGAAGATAAATATCATGGAGTGCAAACGTGGTTCATTACAGAGGGCTTAAGGATGAAGCTTTGCTTTCAACATTGCAGCCATGTGATCAACGGCAATGTTGAATTCTTATAACTACCAAACTTTAGGTCATGTTGACATTGGATCTGTAAAGTTTTGGGACATGTTAACAAACAGAAAGAAGGGGAAATGTGATCTTCTCAAATGAAAAGGTGAGACTTTTCAGCAAATTCTCATTTGACTTTGCAATTAGTTAAGTTTATAGCTACAGCTTTCTAACACAAAAGACTATTTCAGATCATCTGACCTTCTGCTTAAATCTACCACTGTGGCCTGCTGCCAATGCTGTAACTAAAACAAACTGAAACTGTTTTACCTTATTGCAAAAACAAAATTCACAATGATTGAAATAATTATTTTGCACATTTAATCAAAATGTTCTTATTAGAAAATCTCTGGGTACTTTCTTAAAACCCTTTGGTTTCTTTGAGGGAAGCTCCCCATCAAGTTTCTAATAACCTTGTAGTTTAACAGCAACTTACTTTAGCAGTCTATCTTTCTCTTTCATCTCTCATTTTTATCTCTTGAAATGTAAATTATGCTGATACTTGCACTCACTAAGAATGACCATACCAATCTATTGTATCTATTAAAGTGTCCTGTCTAATGCGTTGGTGCACACACAGAACACTGACCACACAAACTAGCATGGAGGAGAGTCTTTGACATGGCGCTGCCTCTGTTCGGATTTAGTGAAGCGTGCCTCCTTTCTTGTACTCGTTCACACTTTCACACACATCACACACATACTTAAAGATGCATGATTGATCTTTAGTGAAGTACCTTGTGCTTTCACCTGCATTTTAGTAAGCTTATTTTAACCAAAAAAATTTAAAACCACTTTGTGGAGCTTGAAAGCCGTTTCCTAATGGGATGTGGGCTTTTGATGAAAAGTCCCAACAGCTGTCAGGCTCAGTCGCTCTGTCCATTTGCACATTTTCAGTAAGGTAAATGAGTAAATCCATTCACAAGTAGCTGAGATGTTTCTTGACCTTTAAAATTGTGCATGTTTAATATGAAATTTTAATTATACCATTGAGATTTTTTGTGTTTTTTAAAGTCACATCATTAATTTGTACATTCATATTCCCAAATTGGTTCATAACATTATCTCTGCTGATAAATGAATCATCTTTGATCTGTTGTAAATGTGGTACCAGTGGTCTTTTATTTATGATTATGTCGTTTTTAGCCAATATCTAAAAACCCTGTGTCATTTTCTAGGACATAGTTTCTGCAGAGCGGCAGTTCGTTAGAAAGTCGCCTCTGAGTTGTGGGTGGGACCTCTGTGAGATCAATAAAGTTCAATTCATGAATTAGTCCAAGACTGAATTTCAGACTTTCAGACAAAAGGGAAGAAAAATCTTCACATACAAAGGCTGCAGATTTAAGAATGTAAGATCAGGGCTGATGCTGTCAGTGTTCCTGCTTTGGCTCTTGCATTCAGTGACACTGCAGTATATTTTAAGATGTACTCACTCACATGCACTCCTGGAAGTGATGACTTGCAGTGGAATTTACCTGAGACAAATAAGTCTGGTCATTCTTTTTTTTTTGTTTGTTTGTTTCTCTGCTTACATCTGCACAAAGTAATGTAGCTGTGTGTGTGAGTTTTGGAGCCTCTCAGGGGGAATGTCTTTTATATGCTAATTTTGGTAATGTGAATAAGCTGCTCCAGCCTTTTCTCATTAGGTTTTCATTAGTCTCTTTCATTGAAACCCACAGGGATGTTACTGCCCAACATCCCGCCAGCACAGCTGACAGTTCACACTGTCACCTCTGCTCTGTTGTGTTATTTAGTGCCTTTGACAGACGATGGATTCGCTTTCATTTAAATGCATAATGAATATATGTCTACAAGATCCACTCTGATCATCTTTCGATCTATTTTCAAAGCTTTCCTAGTGGTCTTTTAATTATGATGATGCCACTTTAGCCAAATTAAATAAGAACCTGTGTCTTTTTCTAGGGCATAGTTTTTTGCGGAGTGGCAGCAGTTCATTAGAAATTTACCTTTGATTTGTTGGCGGGAACGTTAGCTCGTAGCAACCTCGCCACCCTTTCCCCTCCTCTTTTGCAGAGGAAAGCTGGAATGTTGTGGCCTGTCAAACATATTTTCTATATCAAAAAGAAGCTATTTTTCTAACAAAATGGTTTAATCTACTCCTGTTTCACATCAATTTCAACAAAGAAATATTCAGAAATGCAATTTTAAGTTTAATTTTCTTCATATATGTCCTCCATCATCAGAAGAAATACCAAAAGGACATATTAAAAACACCAAAATGTCAATTTTTTATTGGAGCGGGTCTTTAACAAAACAAGTCGTGTAGTGAGGGATTTACTGCAGAGGAAGCTATGACGTTTTTGCCAAACTTTGTCAGATATTCATTTATCACCACAACAAATTTTGTCAGCTTGAAAAGGAACAAAAAAGTGAAACACATTTCTTCTCTAAGCTTATTTACAAGAGCTGACTGGAAAAAACAAAAAAGCTTCAGTTAAATCTATACTTTTACTAATTAGTGATGAAGTTGTGTAAATGTAAAAGAGGCCTGCCATGTCACTGGCAGGACATCAGGACTGTGAAAGGCAGGGGGCGGGCTGACAGTAATCTGGGAGCATTGTTGATGATAAAAATAAGGGGTGACTCTGCTTTCAGGCGTCCGTGTCTCATATCCTCTTTCCTTCAAGTGAATCACTGTCCCATGAAATTGGGCTCTAAATTACGAGACTGCCGCACTCTGTGTGACGGTTTTAAAAAACGATCTGTTCAGGTGCTAAGGACACGGGCTGGACCGCAGCAGCAGCAGGCAGTCCACAGGCCTGATTGCTGTTAGCCTTTGTTAGCCTTTTATCACCTTGCAGAGGATAAGATAGTTAAATGAGCTTCATTACAGTCATCTTTATCAGCTCATGACAGAGATGGTGATGATTTTCAATTAGAAATGACTGAGCTGTTTTCCTTGTTTGCCTTACTTTTTCCTCCTCCCTCCAATTGTCTACATTTGAATAATAAGGCTCTTATCTCACTAAATGACTGTGCTGCTGCCCACTGCGTTCCCTCACCATCTCTACCTCCATTCCTCTTTGTGTTTAATCACACACTCATGCGGCCTCCCCTCGTTCAGTTTTTATCTGCTGCCCCGTCCCTCACCTCTCCTTGTCCTTTCTTCACTTCACTTAAGAGGAAGGAGAGATATTGGACTCTTACATATACCCATGTTTTATCTTTCCTATCATTCTGTTGAGTTTCTACCACAAATTTAATCAACTGTCCTGTTGTAGAGCTGTAAACATCTCTCTCATAGATAATGCTTTCTCTAAAAGAGTGCAAAGCTCCTTTCAGTGTCTCAAACTTTAGTTTACAAAGCTCTAAATTCCCAAGAAGACCTGGCTGGAGACAACAAGATAGCGCTGGACATCATTAGCCAGAACCGGAACTTCATGGAAGTTCATGTTCTCCTCTGCCCTCATCTTAGTTGAAAAATGCTTTTTTTTTTTTTTTGGGTCCAAAAAAACTAATTTAACAGTTTTTTTTTTCTTTTTAAACTATAAACTTTTCTGTCAAAACCTGGAACTGGAAGTCCAGAACCAGAAGTTCACGTTTCCCCCGCCCCCATTTCAGTCAAGAAATACTCCTTTTTTTTTTTTTTTTGTCAAAAAAGACAAATTTAACTGGCAACCCCAACAAGTACGTTCAACCATAATAGTGACGTTTCTTTCTTTTTTGTTTTTTCAGGCTTTAAACCTTTAACAATGATGTTTCTGTCAAAACCTACTATGCCCTTTGACATACTGTTATTTTTTACATGATCAACCTGAATCAGCTGAAGACAACAAGATGGCGCCCAAACATCATTAGCCAGATGTCTGGAACCGGAAGTTCCCCACACCCCACTGCCATCACCCCCATTTTGACCCCACCCCTTTTTTTTTGGACTGTGTAAAAGGGTTAACAGTTTATTAAACCTGAACACTTTTGTGAATATCCTTTTTGAAGGGAATCAAACATTTATCTTTTTTTGCCCCATTCTAAAATGTTTGTTCACATGAAAACGTTTTTAAAAAGCTGCTACAATTCTCAAAAGTTTGAACGGGGAATTTTTGCTCCGGCTAATGTGTGGGAGCCATGTTGTTTGCAGCCAGACCCCCTCCTAATTTTATATAATTTAACTTCTTGGACACCTCATCTAGAAAAAAAAGCATAAAACTACATCAGGCATGCACAATGTTTAAATAAAAGTCAGAATAGATTCTGTCTCTCAAATAAAGTAGTGTGACTTGTGTGTCTGATCCTGATGTCAGGTACTGCGCCCTCCCTACTTTCAGTCACGTGCGCGCTCTTTTTGCTCCACCTCCTTTTCCCAGATGGCGATATGCCTTCCCATGTGTTTGAACCAACACCAATTTGTGTTCACAGGGAAAGTCTCGGAGGGGTGTCGTTCAGGCTCATGTGATCCCTGGCTCTGTTCCTGGAGGGGTTTCAAAGATTAATAAACATTTATCAGCATGATCTGCCAGTCAACGCGATGCTAACACAATGATGTGGACAAAACTCAATTTGGGCATTCATGGAATAATACCACGGTTAATGTGCTGCCTACTAGAGCAGAACAGAACCCAACCCAGGGTCAAACCTTTGAATGCTGGGTGCCAAACCGCATAGGAACAGTTAGAGTTCATTCAGATTTCCACAACAGTGATGGTGGAGTCTATCATAAAGCAGTTCCTCGCCAACTGAATGTCTGGATTAGAACTTAAAAGGCATAAAATGATTGTATTTGAACTCTGAAAAAGAGATCTTAACATTGTTATGCATGGCTTCCTCCCCAGGGTTACTTCCTCCTGTTTGAATCTATGCTGGACTCTGTTGTGTATGCCAGGGACCTCTTCTTGTCTGATGGTGGTTCAGGTAGGTGGCAAATTTTGCAGCTAAACTCATACTTGTTTGAGGATCTATGTCCTCACGTTGCATGTAATGGCATTAGACTAGAATGTTCTTCAATCTACACGGAAATACGAAACTTCATCAAATGTCCCCTCTAAGCTATTTGAGAGGATTGGAATAACCAGCATCTCCTAAGTTAAAGTGTTAATGAAGATTTCTGCTCTGCTAAAAGGCAAGGCCTAAGCTGTTTTTTTTTGGAGAACAGCTTGAGGTGACTTGAATCATTGTCTTGGCAGAGCCAAACGATTGGAGACAAAATTGGTACATAATAAATAGATTAAAGCCTCAGTTGTTGCAAAACTTTATCATAAACACTTTTATGTGAATGAGATGAATATTTTTAATGTAATCTTTGATTCTTCATTGAGAAATGTTGTAGTAAACAAAGACTGACTTGGCAGACATAGAAGCTCTTGTGTCATTCTGTCTGCCTCAGATTTAATGACCAGATGTGATCAAGCTGAAGATGGGTTTCATCACACTGCCTTCACCGGCTCATTGAAGCACAACTTAGAGGTCATACTCAACACACACAAGGGCCAACTTGAACGACAGCTTCAATAGAGGTAGATGTGTACATGAGAGAGGTTTGACAGACTTCATTGTGACCTCAATGGGGCAAAAAGGTACAGGTCAGCCGTTATCCCATGACCCAAAGTGAGCTTTTAATGATGATGGTGTCAGTGGTTTGTTTATCTATTGCTTATTGGAGCTGCATAGAGTGTCATTAAAACAACAACCACATTGAAATGTTATTAAATTAATGCATTTCCTATAGGAAGTTAAGTTAGCATTTATTTTACCATATTTTCCGAACAATAAGGCACACTTAAAAATTTTTTTTTTTTTTTTCAAAAGAGGGTAGTGTGCCTTAAAATCCAGAAAGCTTTATATATGGATTAATTCTGGCTTTGTTTACTGATGTTGAAGCAATTTTGAGAGGTACACAGCGCTCTGTCAAAATGTTTGGTGTTATTGTGAATACGCTAATGGAGCTATCATGTAGCTGTGTTGGAATGTGTTATTTTACATGTTACTAACAAAGCTGGGAGTTGGCATAGTCAAAATAATGTTTGTTTTAGTGGGATTATTCTGTGTTACTAAGGCTGAACCTACCCTGTCACTTCTCTCTACCTCTACATTTCAAACGGAGAGTTATGGAAAAATAGTGTCTTCAAATTCGGACGACTCTACCCCTCGCAATGTCATTAATATTCGTCGTTATCTATGTTTGGGCGGAGCTGCCAGAAAATACATAACAGGATCTGTTTTATACCTTTAAAAAGCCATGCTAAAACAAAAAGTCATTCTTACATCTAAATGTAAACTTCTGTCAGAGCACACCCACATGAAGAAATGAGAATTGAGAATTACGTATTCCTTTGAATTATGGGTGAAAAAAACTTCAATATAGAAGTGTAAAAACATACATGTTTAACATTAGAGACTCGGCACTTCTTGTTTTGGTTTTACTGTTTCCTTTCTTTTGTAAAAAGAAGATTGGTTGGTCTGAAAGCCAATTAAATAAAACAACAAATACACCTGGTTTGAAATACTTCTAATTGATGTGCTTTGCAGAGCAAACGTCATGGATCCGAAAGAAGATATTTTTTAAAAAACATAAAAAAAAAAAGATAATTTAGTAACATTTTATTTTGCACTGTTGAATGTTGTCTGCCTCATAAAGTTTTTCCTTCCTAATTACTTCAGTTTTATCTTTAACAGCAGGTAACGCTGCAATCACACCAAATGCAGCCGGCATGGCAGCGGCGTCAAGTTTAAATGTTAAGTCAATGTAAAGACGCGATCTGAGGGTTTGCAGAGCGATTTGGCCTGTCGGGCGGCTCAGCTTTAGGTACGTGAAGTATTCAGTGACTAGATTAAAGGGTAGAAAAATAAATTCAGTATGCCAGCGCGATGCCAGGATTCTCATCCTGAGCTTCCATCCATTTTCTTAACCCGCTGGGACCGCAGGGTTGCTGAAGGCTGTCCCGGTTACTGTTGGGCACAGACGGGACACACCCTGGACAGGTTGCCACCCCGTCACAGAACCCATGGAGCTGTCCGATCGAGCCCGGAGTCTGGGGCCCCCCTGTGGCTACATAGTTAGGCGGTAGAGTGAAGGGTGTTGCCTAAGGGCCCACACTGGATGAAGCTCATTAGGCACCCTGTAAGTTAGCTTGTAAGTTAGTTTCAGATTTGTTCTCTTTGACTTGATTTTCTGTGTGGCATACAAATAGAAAGCTAGTTGACATGGCTGGATAGATGCTCTTTCATATGCAATTAAGAAGTGAAGTTACATTTTAGCATTATTATTCTTTTACTATTGATTTGAGGGAATTGTGGTACCTGTCTGCTTTACAGTAATTACCTATTGACCTTAAACTCACAGCCTATAGCCCCAGCAAAAACAAAGATATCGTGTTAACTCCAGATATAACTTAGTTGTCACTCTTATTTAAAAACCGTGTTTATGTGAAAGTTTATTTAGATATTTTTTGTTTATTTGCACACAGCAGGCCTGAGTTAACAGTTATTTCAACAGTTTTGGAGGATGTGTTTTAAGCTACATTCTAACAAAGTTACAAAAGCTCCCTGATTCTCCTCACTACATTAACTTCCCTTTCATCCTTAAATATGTCCCCTCATGCTTGGCACAGCACAGTGACTCGGGAAAAGGATGTGTTTTGTCCTGTTGGGGGATGGGGTGAAGGAGCACGAGTAAAGGGTGGAGGGTTGTAGGAAGTGAGGGCCAGCATGACAAACGGGCTGTGAGCGTCCAATTGAGAAGGACGCAGATGTCAAAGCTATGAATCTTGGACTGCTCCTATGCACTTCCTTTTTTCCTTCTCTGCAGCACCTTTTAAAAAAAAAAAAAACAAATTACTCAGCTTTGCTTCATTTGTTTTTTGTTTTATTTCACAGTTTTATGGACAGTCAGTTTGCATAGAGTGACCGTGCCCAACCACTACTGCCTATTTCACCTTCTGCTCCTAATCAATCACTTGGATCAGTTACCAGAATAAGAACAAAAAACAAGTTTATTGTTTCCATACTGTTAACCATGTTTAATGAAGTTGCACTGTCCTGTATCAGTTTATGAAGTACAGTTACAGAGTAAAGGTTACAATCAGACTGTAACCATCAAGAAAAAGCCCTAAAATGACCGCTATTGAACTGTTGCATTCCATTATAGTCTTTCATGGTCTTTGTGATTATTATATCTCCAGGGACTCTGACTTCCTTTTACTGTCCAAAAACACGCTTCACAGATGATCTGGTGAGTCTAATTTGTCCCTAGGTGTGACTGTGAGTGTTTGTGGGTGTGTTATTGTGCTGACTACTGCAGAACCATGGATAAAAAAGTTAGACCAACTTGGTATTTGTGTACAGTTGCAAATGTCAACGCTGCAGTCCAAATCTGAATAATTGGTTATTAATTGTTTGGGGTCTTGGTGTAGATCAAAAGTGGGGGCACTTGTTAGTGGTTCCCGTGTGTGCCCACGGCGAACGGGAGCACAGTTTCCTGGGGAAAGATGACAAAACAGGTTCAGACGTCCTCTGTGGAAAGATTTCTCCATTTTGACTAAGATGTCTTCCTTAATTCTTCTTTCCACATCTGTTCTCTCGGACTAGAAAGTACATTTTCTTTTCTTTTGAAAGGAGTGTCCTCTGTCCTTCAGGTGCAGGTGAACTGCTGAGTCCTGGCCTGATGTTCAGTGCTGTGCCAACCTTTAGTTGAGGGGTTGTTTGTTTCCCCATTGTACCGATCTATTTTGAATATATTATTTCGTCATCATTGTGATCAGATATCTTTTTTCTAAACTTATTAGGAAAGGTAATAATTGACTTGCGCTATAATCCTTATGATTGTGATGCGTGATCACTCAGTTTTGGAAAATTTGACTTGCGCTGTGTGTACATTTTGGTTATGTGCGCTTCTGCATCATGTCTGTCATTGAACACTAAGTCAGGAGACAAGAATGGAGCCTTTATGTCTGCAGGGCACAAACAAAACAGTTTTAGTGATGGATCACAGGAAGCCACCAAGTACAACTTTGTATTTCAGCCTGAGAGAGCAGTTTGCATTTAAGCACACAAATAGATCTGCTTTGCTCCTGATATGACTCTGAAAAAAAACAAAAAACTTTTATCATACATTTTGTTGAATTTGCACACAAACAGTTTCTGCCCTGTTGTCTTTTTATTAGGAACTTTGGCAGCTCTCACATCAGGTGGAGGATGGAAGGACAAAATAAAAATCCAACTGGTAAAATGTTCTCAGAAGTTACACTTTTACATTACATATATGCAATGTATGTAGTGTGATTATTACATTACATACATTGCATTACATTATTAGGTATTATTTTTAAAAACATCTGAAATTCCACATGTAACGTAAAGTCTATTTTTAGATTAGATAGATTATGCCTCTTATTTTGAAATGTGGATTTTTTGTCTTTAGGCTTTTAGATGCAAAACAAAAAGTCTACAAGAGAACCATGAGGAATGAAAACAAAAAAACATCTGTGTTTCAGTATGCCTCTCACGTTGAGACATTCTTTCATTAGAACCTTGTGTTAAAAACAATCAGGATTCAGTACTTCAAAATAAGACCAAATTAAATTAGATTATTTTATAATAGATAAAGCAATAAAAAAAGTTCTTGCTTTTTTCATTTTTTTAGTATAATGTTCATATTAAGCAGCTCAAATGTATACAGACTTTTTAGACACAACTGTTCAAAAAATATTTATTCTGCACCTTAAGAAACGCGATGAAATGAAACATTTTGCCCACGATAGGGTCACAAATACACCGTGTGATGGGGAGACATCGGCAGAATCTTTAAGATTTCATGCCGCTCCCTGATATTTTTGAAAATTGTTGGTGTGGTTATGAATGTAGACAGCGGCACTTAGGCAACCGTCAGGTGAGCAGAATGTCCAGCTTTTTATATACCCCCTCTCTACTGGGCGAATGGTGGTACTTGATATGGACGACCGCCGTCCATAGACATTTACACATCGTTAGCTGCTGGCAAATCTGGCTGCCACTGACCTGTGGCCTCCCAGCTGTCACAGATTTCATACTGACGTCATCCCCGCCTGTCATTGGACTGTCACCATGCAACTTCGAAATGTGCTCAGGTGGCCACTGACCAATGTCAACTTTTAGAGAAAAATCCTCCAGTTCCCGGCGTAAAATTTTAACTTGTTTTTAAAACCTGTGCGGCCACCGTGTGGCATGAAAAAATACAACTGCCACATCCTGATTACAAATGCCTCGCATGGCCGCCTGCTGACTTTGCTGACAAACTTGCATTAAAGTTGCCGCACCGTGGCATTACCAGATTTGTAACCGTCGTCTTAACTGGAAAGAACGATTTTTTTTTTGGCTGATTAGGCTAAATTTGATTGCCGCACTGTAATGGAAAAATATGGAATATGGAGTCTTCTTGGTGGGGTGGTCTACAATTTTTAACCTAGTTTTTTTTGGGTGGTTAATTTTCTTATCTCTCCATTGTAGCCCCACCTTAAATTTTAAAGGAGCCGCTGCTGAAAGTGATGTGACTGAGAACGGCCCACTTTTAAGGGTCTAGTGGGATCCAAACCTCAGTGGGCTTGGACTGCTTTTACAGGAACAGGAGAACCAGCACAATATGAGAGAGGTGATTTTTATGTCAAACCTATATGACCCAGCCTCATGATATCAATATACCCTCTTGAATGTATTCAAACCTCTGCTTTTACACCTTAGGGCCACATCTTTGCTAATGTTACTTCACAGTGGGAATATCAATGGCTTCAAGCATTTAAACTCTAGCCTAATCACCAAGCATATTAACCAGATCAGATTATTTATATAGAAGTGAAAAAGTAATGACAAGACATTAGGGCTTATGTTTAATGTTCATTTGAAAATATGGATAATTTATACGGTGAGGAGCGATATAAAAAATGAGCAGCGCAGTGATCAATCTTCAGAGCTTTCAGCAATTTATCTGTAAACACAGTTTCTCTGGGACAAAATAAACTCCTCTATCATCTGTGTGTTTTTTTATGTATGATTGTCACTTTATTAATAAAACAGAGAAAGCTGTTTGAATCGCATGCCTTTGTGAATTAATTTTCTTTGGCATAAAGCTTTTAAAAATAGTCCTGCATTAGTATTACAAGATTAAAGAGGTGGTTCAACCATGTTCTAGTATACAAATGTATCCTATGTCCGTCAGCAGTCATAGCGGGAAAGTCTATGAAGAAATCTGTTCCATATCAGTTCATAGATGCTGTTTGACTGTGCTGTAGCACAGTGGTCCCCTACCTTTTTTAAGCCACCGCTGGTTTACCTTATGTAGCATACTCACCATCTTTATTAGCCTGACTTTCTATTTCATACAATTCTTTTTTTTCTTCTTAAATTTTTATTGTCAAATTTTACAGCTTTTATTTGGATAAACTTCACAGAATAAAGAAATAAATTGAATGTTTCTTAGTTTCATGGTTTTAAATGCCCAAGTCAGTGTAGTACATGCTGTAATACCTCAGAAACCAAATGCAGTGTACTTTACTGAAAGTAAAAACCACTTCTGTAAATACCACTCCACTGAAACAGCACTGTTGAAAGTGTCCAGTGATATTATGATGTCAGCTGACTCAGGGAATTGTACAGCGCTGGTCCTACTGGACGTAACCTCGGCCTTTGACGCTGTCATATCCTCATTAACAGGCCGCGTGATGCGGTTGGGCTGTCTGGGTCGGTTCTAAATTGGTTCTCCTCATATCTGGCTGCTAGGAGCCTCAGTGTGTCTGCAAATCATTTAACATCTGATCCTAAAAATCTGATGTGTAGAGTACGTCAGGGGTCAGCCCTGGATCCACTCTTGTTCTTATTTTATATGCTTCCCCTAGGCAAGATAATTCATCTGTTCAATGATGTTTCGTCCCATCTCTTTGCATGCAGTTTTTGCATCTCTTTGCTCCAGACTGTTCCATCCCTGACATTAAACAGCAACTATAGGTGATCTGAGCCTTTTGGTAAAACTGAGCCTAAGAAATCTTAGAGTTATCTTTGATGAAGCAATGCGTCTTGACGCTACGCTAAACAGCTCTTTAAGAACTGCTTCTTCCAACTGCACAGCAGCTCTAAACTCAGATCAATGATATCTAAACATGAGTTAGAGATGATCATTCATGTCCATTCATCCTCACGCCTAGACTACAGGAACAGTCTGTTCACTTGTTTGAACAAAAAGTTGTCTTTCCTTGGGTTCTTAATGCCCAATAATGTAACACTTTACCTGGGGTGCCCAAACTGTCGATCCCCACTGTACACAGACTTGCTCCTCCCCATCTTTCTGACCTCATCCAGCCCTAGAATGCCTCTCGAAGGCTGAGATCCTAAGGGCAAAACCTCCTGATTGTATCTTGTACGAGCTTCAAAACACGAGGAGATTGTTCGTTTAAAGCTGTGACTTCCAAACTGTGGAGCGAACTCCCACTTTCCCTACGCTCTCTGAACTCTGTCGACACTTTCAAACCCTTTTTTACAAACGAGCGCTTTGTTCTCAATAAATACACTGGCTAGTCTTGTTTTATATACTTTTAAAATTGTTAAATTAACAATTAATGTATTTTATGTTCTCTTTATTGTGAAGCACTTTGTGACCCATGTCTGTGAAAGGTGCTATATAAACAAACTTTACTTACACATTTGAACCAGATGTCAGCTCGGGTGAGGAAAATAAAGACGTTAATGGACCAATTTGTCTGCAAGTGGATGTATCGGAATGGAGCAGAGCAGGGAGACTTTGGCCTGCGCGTTTCAGTTGTTGCATCACAAATATGAGCTTTTTCAATCTGCTCCTGATCCACTACGATTTGAATAAAGAAATCCATAGAAATGCATTTTTTTTCTTAAATTCTTTTATGCTTGTCCTCCATCATGAGAAAAATGATAGACAAACATGTTAATCCTTGTGCTGTAGTGTCCAGATGACCCCACCCTTACATTGATCTGTTATCCCTCCCGTGACAAAGGTAAACTGGATTTGATGTTTGCCATTATTTTTTTGAAATTCACCGTGCTGTCTTGTGGGTTCCAGATGACCCCACTTTCAATGTTTACGCGCCTCAGAAAGCACAAGGCTTAAAAACACCCAAAA
Source organism: Adrianichthys oophorus (assembly GCA_036245035.1). Taxonomy (NCBI): domain Eukaryota; kingdom Metazoa; phylum Chordata; class Actinopteri; order Beloniformes; family Adrianichthyidae; genus Adrianichthys; species Adrianichthys oophorus. Next base: position 751,906 of record BSAI01000104.1, read on the forward strand.
TACAATTTTTGTTTGCACTGGGCTTCAAGGTTTTTTCACAGTAGTGCCAACAAAGCTGAAATCAGAGCTAATGACAGAAATGCAAAGATGGATGGCCTTCATGTCATGTGCCTACCGGTATTTCTTTATTAGCCTTTGGATGGATATGTCTCATTACTGACAGGTTACAGCAACAAACACTAAAAGAGAGAGAGATTTGTAAAATGTGGTGGGTAAAAACAGCGGCATGTCTAATGCCTTGGCGTTCAGGTAAATAGTAGTTTTGATATTCAAAGAAAAAAGTTAAAAAGTCAATCAAAGTACTTAAAATATATTTTCTTAATTTTGGAATCATGCTAAAGCAGGGCTGCAGTGCGAACACTTTTAAATATACATATACACACATAGATATATAGTCAGCCTAATTAGTTGTCACAAGGGAAACTATCTTAATTATCAAGTAAAACAGAAAAAAATGTCAAGTCTTCTACATTTTTTATTTCATTTTAAGTTTACTGGAATCTGTCTGTCATCCAGGAAGGTCCGAGCAATTAATTAAAACACCAAAGTTTTTTCAATTTCATCAATAAGGTTGTGGAAATGAATATAACGATTACTCCATTGTCCATTTTGAAAGAGTTACAGATTTGGCTACATTTGTGCAAATATCTCACAAGTGCTGCACTTTTAGAGAGTTTGATTTTGTTTTAAAATGAAGATTGTCCCTCTAGATTGGTGGTTATCGTGGCAAACAGCACATAAATAGGTGGACTTTTCCCACCAGCAGCTGGAACTGAGGAATTGTCTTCCAGATAAACTTTAAAAGCCCTTTTTGTCTGGAGTGCAAAAACCTTTTGACATTTTTACCATCTGTAGACATTCATTTAACCTATTTATTTGCATACAAAGCTATTTTTTGCTGTTAAATGCTCGTATTCACACGCACCGTAAAACGACAGGAGTTTGACAGGTTGACTGCTTTAGCCCCAGAACCACAGCCAAACCAGGCCATGTCTGTGTGCAGACCTCTCAGGATGAAGTTTAGAAGTAGGACAAGATGGTCATCATGATACATTTTGTGCAAATGTGATGGATGCTATCATTACGGCAGCATTATGAAATTGATATAAAAGTCCACGCCCACAAGATGCTCAGCGAACCTCTGATTAAAGTTGATGCCTATTTAATTCTTTGATATTAAATAAGGTTCATCACTTTGACTAGACACTTTTAGGACCAGCATCCCCCACCCTTTTCCTCTAGTTATGATAAATGATCTTTGGTTACAAGTAAAATAGATTCATGAATGATGATCGTTGTTTGGCACAGCCGTAGTTGCACACCAAACCTGTTTCACAACCAAACTTGATTTTCCGTACTTGGTTCTTGCTTTTTTTTTAAGTTCAGTCTTTAGCTTGGGAATGAGTTGCTACCACATGCATTGGTACATGTCAATGTTGGGAACAATAACATGAAAATGACATTAGAGGTTGACAGTGTTCCTGCTGAAGAAAATTCCAAGCTAAATGAATAAAGATCAAAAGGATTTTTATGTATTGTATTCTTTAAAATGTAACCGCTTACATTTGCTAACCTAAAATGAATCAAGGACATCTTTATCCAAACCTTCAACCAGTGGGACTCAGTGATAAATAAATACCTGGTACTGAACAGTGCAGGTGAAGTTTTCCAGATTTCTTGTATTTGTTCAAGATAATCAAGTGTAATAAATACTGGTATGTGTACAAACAACTAAACAAGAATGAATGTCAAATCCATTCACATTTTTGTTTTATTAAATTCCGCCCTCTGCTGTTTTTCCACATCAAAATAATCCAAAGGGAACATTATTCTACCACACTGAATGGCCACATGTCTTTGCTAAATTCAAAGTGTTTCCACGCATTGGACTGAATGATGGTTGATCAGTTTTTGCTGCATTACATGTGTGTTGTCCCTCTGGGATGAACTGTGGTCGTTTCTCGTAAAATAAACCTTCCGTTCAAATGGTATTTTCCAATATCAAATAAAAATACTAATCTTTTTTTTAAAATGATTATATAATGGTGAAATTTGATTTGATAAATAACTTTCCTCAGATCTATCTGGTTGGATTGTAGAAATATAAATTGATTTAGTGAGTAAGTTGAGTACATCTGGTTTCTTATCGTGTTTCATTTTTTCAGAATTATCTATTGATTTACGTAAATTGCTTTTGCTTTCTGAAGTGTTTTTTTTTTTACATTTTGGTTTCTGGAATTTTGTTTGTTTTTCTAAAATGCAATGCTGTTTTTTTAAATATTTGTTTTGCTTTTTTAATTGAGATCTTTAAAATGTTTTTGTATTAAAAGGTTTTTGCTTTGGTTGATTTGTTGATGTGAATTGCACTTCAAGGTCACCATAGAAAGCTGAAGAGAAGCTGCTGTTATGCATCACTGTTGTCATTCTTTAAATTCAATATAAAATGGAAACAAAAGCTGTCAAATGTACCAACAAACAAATCTCCTGTTTATGTTTGACTCTCCACAGTTTACCCAGATCTTTGCAACATCAGCCTGGCTGCTGTGGGAGACGAAGAGAAACACCATGACCACGTTGCATTCTGGGATGACGTTTACGGCTTCAACATGTCGTGCATGAAGAAGGCAGCGTTACCAGAGGCTTTGGTGAAAGTGGTGAAGGTGGACACACTTATCTCTGAACCAACAGTAATCCAGGTGAAGCTGCACAAACTCTGAAATGCTAAAAATGATGAATAAATTACAAGGCAGCCAGATTTTAAACCTTTTGTCACTTGGAAAGATTTTTTGGTTCATGATGATGCTGGGTGATTTGTCTAATATTGAAGTATTTAATATTTTAATTTAACTTATAATGACTATTTTTATATGTGTACCCAACAATGAGACTGTCTTAGATCTAAAACTGTTGAATATCGTTGAATGTTCTTCTTTCCCTCTTACTCTTTCGATCGTTTCAGTTAACCTCTTTGTTAAGTAGAATGCCCTCCAGACATCAGAGTATGTGATGAATGAGGGTAAGAGCTTGAATTAATGGAATTTGAATCCTCTAATCAATAGTTTCTTTCCTTCAGTGACAAATAGGACAACTGCTCTGCCTGAATTACAAGGATTCTCATCTATTGCCTCCTATTGATACGATCCAATAACATTCCATTGAGGCGGGCTGTAATTCTGGAAAATTGAGAGCAGTTTAATGGAATTATTCATTCTTGCTCACCAAATTCCTTTTTCTCTGAGTAAGGTATAATTGTTTAGCTTGAATGCAACCTACGTATATTTTTTGCAAAGTAATTTTTCTAAACTAATGTTTGCGTTTAAGTGTCTTGTAAAGGCTTAATATGCTATTTGAACATCTGTAGATATCTGTTTCTGAACAGGAATTAATCCCATTAAAAGATAATAACGGAGAATCTTATTTTTTCTGGCTTTTGTCGTATGTTTACGACTGGTGGTGGTTTGCTGACAAGCAGCAATGAGCAGTCAGGATGGAGACAGGCTGATTAGACATAAAAAACAAAACAATTAATGATGCACAAGGATAGTATTGACTGAAGTTATGCAAGCTTCATAACAAATAACTGGAGCCATATTTAATCAAAATAATTGTCCTTTTGATGTCATTTGCTGGACTATGATTTTCATATTTTTACAAAATGCTTTGATAGATACACAGTGGGACAAAAAGTGTTTGGCAGTCACTGATTCTGTAGCTTGTCCTGAGTTTGGCCCAAAATATTCATCAAAGGTGCATTTCAACTGTGATAGACAGAGTGTAAAAAAAAATCCCGGAAATCACATTGTAGGATTTGTTTCTTATTTGACGTCTTTTTAGAATTGACTTGTAAAATGGTGCAGAAAATAAGCATTTGGCCAATAAAAAACATAACTTCAATGCTTTGTAATGTACTCTATTTTCAGCACTGTTAGTGGTGCCAGTTATTAAAATAATTGTGCATTTTGTGGTGCAAGCGCCACATAGATGTACTTTAAAATCCCCTCTTTCAGAAAGACATTTATGATAGTATTCTGTGCATGAACAGCCATATTGTTGATACTGGGGAAAATAAACATTAAATATTTTGGTAACATTTGAGTGTATGGCCGCTATCGTTACAAATGGCCGCCATTTTCAATTTTTCTCAAGTCTCACTCTAAAACTGCACTGGTCAAAGAGGTGCATGATCTCAGATCCAACACTGATATGAAGATAACCACCAGCCTCGGGTTTGTTGGTCCCAAGTGCAGCCTCTGACACAGAGGACCACTATATTCCTTTAAAGAGAACCCATGATGTGATTTGAAGAACTTCTATGCCGTTTAACTGGTTTTGGTCTTACCTCAAAGATAATGAGTTTATTATAAATATTTGTGACCATTTATCCAAAAGGCACAGATTGACATGCGGGGTGCCTCAATGTTCTGTCCTAGGCCCAACACACTTTAATATTGACACCCCACCACTTTGTGATGTCATCAAGTGAAGAGGGAATAGAGAGGCTCTTGGAGTTTCCCCATTTGAACTGTATTTTTTTAGCAAAATGTTTTCTTGACCACGTTTGTGTTTGAGCAAAAAAAAAAAAGAAGAAAAACTAGTGTTTAACCATGAAAGAAACTTTGTTTTCATTTCTTCATATCATTGAAAAAAATGAACTGTATTGTTGAGCGTCAGCTCTCAACGGATACATTTTCTTCACTGACAATCAAAGCAACTCTAATCTCTTAAAACTGTAGTCTGATTAACTGTCTTTTTTAACTATGGATTTTTGGTGAATTCTGTAGGTTTCTTAATATTACATATAATTTTTTTATATATGTTTTTATGGAAACAAATTATTTGCCTGATTTATTGGCTTGTTTGTTAAAAGTTGATTGTTAATCAACAATTTTAAAATAGCCTCAGTTTTTTGGGGGTTGATTTTTAAGTACATTTGTGTTTGTTAATATTGTTTTGTCAGATTCAAGTTATTTTAGAGACCATAATGGATTTTTCTTCATTAACAGAGGCTGCCAAATATTTTCTCTTTGCATGGCGGGGGGGGGGGCGGGGGCGCATAGATAATATCTGCGCTGCACTGCTATTTGCATTCAAACATCATTTGTTTTTGTGTTTTTTCCCAGACAATTGACTGTAACAGAGTGTGCCTGTCAGAGCTGGAGTTTACAACAGATTTCTGCCTGAAGATGACCAAAACCACAGCCTGCACAGTAAGACGAACTATTGTACACTCCTATAAATAAAAGCGTTGCTTAGTAAGGGCCTCAGTAAGTAATCTCATACAATAAACACCTTCAAACATGTAAAAAACTTGTAAACTTCAACCTTGACTGAAAGTGTGTTAAGGTAAAAACTATGAAGTCATTGAAAGACCAACTCTATTGAAAATCGTTTTTTTGTGTGTGTTTTTACTTGGGCTGTTAACGCACGCGATTAATTAAAAAAATGAACACGTTAATATATATTACCACTGATTAATTACACTCCGTGAAGCAAGCGTTTTCCACTGGTTCAGGCTTCCATTTTCATTTCTGAAAAAGCACACTTTGTCAGGCAAAATTCTGCTGATAACATGGTCTATTACAAAAGAAATAAATATTCAATTGATTTTTAGTACTTTATTCTTGTTATATGTTAGGTTTAGATCACTATTTCACAAAAGGCTGACTATTGATATGTAATTCGGCTTGTTGTCACGGTAACACAATGTGTCACTGCAGCAGTCAGAGGAAAGGAATTTACTGAAAATATGGGCTGATCGTCACGATGGGTTCAAAAAAGCATCAGTTCAGAGAGATAGTTCACCTTTTACCGCTTGTTTTTGTCCACATCATGAGGGGAAAGTTTGTGTTGAAGAAGCCTGCGCATATTTATTGTGACCGGAACTTCTTCCCGAACACCCAGCGCAGCCAATCAGATTTGAGTATTCACCTGGACAATTTAAAGTGCAGAAACCCAATGTTTGTTTCTTATGGCTGTATATCAACATCTTTGTTTTCTTGGAATCAAACTGCAGACATCAAAGTCTTTAGCATTCTGCTTATCTTACTGTTGATGTGTTTTGTGCACACAAATTAAACTTTTGAGTTCCGAGAAGCAAAACATTTACTCTCTGGCCTTTTTTGTTCAAAAGCTGCATGTTGTCGTATAAAATTTACCTAGTTGTGATTAATCGTTATTAATCACAATCCATAAGTCTGATTCATTGTTTTAATCGATTGACAGCACTTGTTTTAACATGTTCTGTTAGCATTTTTCTCATCATAGAGGATCTATATAAAATAGTTTACGATTAAAACTGCGTTTGTGAGTATTTCTTATTTCAAATCGTGTTGGAATGGAAAACGGATGCTTGAAAAAGCTGGGGCTGATGACCTAACTACTCACCGGGCGTCTCTCTTACCACTCCACCTGTCCGCCCCCTTGCGTGCATTCATTTTCCTCGTCCAAGCTGGCCTCTGGCTCAACACTGTACGGCTGGATTGATCAAATATTGCCTGCCATTATTTTTGCGCTACTAATGCTAGCTTGGGGCTATAAGCTTGTATGTGAGCACGTAGACAGAGCTCCCAGTGACAGGGAGGGAAAGGGGGCGCCGCCCACAAACCAGAATTGTATTTCTAATGAGCTACTGCTGCTGGGCATAAAATATGTCTTAAAAGCGACAAAGTATTTTTGATTTTGGGTAAAAACTGCACAGTCAAAGTTAAAAAACTACTGGAAACGATTTTACAAAAGTCAAAAAACATGGCTGAAGTGGGACTTTAGTAGGAGAATTATTACAAAATGAAGTGCAGCATTATAGTCAACCTTAAAAAACTGCCACAGTGCTTTACATTGATGTTGTTTATGCGTTATTATTATTTACAATATATAAAATAGAATGAAAACTAGCTTGTAAATAACTTGACAACGACTTTTTTTAATTCACTATTTCCTGGAGCTTGCACTTTGCAGATGGTCACCTTGGCAGCCTTCTCCCTCTCATCTCTCAGTTTAATTTTCATTAAAAAGAATCAAAAATCCAAATCTGTGACATCTCACTAACTTTAGCAGACTGTTTTTGTCTACGTCCTGATCAAACTAGCGCCGTATTCTGCTGGACTAACAACATTAAAATGTCAAGATCCAGTCATGATATGCAGACTTCTACCAGGGCATTCAAATGAAACAATAAGCTTGAAAAATATTTAGCACTTGTCAAAACAATAATAAAGTAAATATCCCATCTCCTATCAGGGTACAACATTCGATAGTCTTTAACTTCGTAATCTGGCTTGATTTCCAATCACACCATTGGATTGGGACATCTCTATCCCTAATAACACATGACATTTTAATACTTTCTTAGAGTAAAATTTCTTTGGTTGAGTTAATTTCATCAAAGTAGAGTTACCGTAATATCATTGGTTGTTTGTTCAAAATATGTTTTCTAGATTTTCATAGAACTGCATGACACAAAAGTCATTTAAATGTTTAAATCAAGCTAAGAAGTATTATTTTTTTCATTGTAAGCATATGTATTTTCTTGAACGTGGAATATAGAATATGTAATGACCTTTTAGTTAATTGTGAAGCTGAAGAGTGACATAATTTTATAGTCTTAGGTGCAGATGCTGACAAATCACTTTTTTCAAGTATGAAGACTTAAGTTGTAATTTGATGTCAAGCATCATGTCTTTCGCTGTCAAATCTGTCAAAGTCAAGTTTTAAAACTCCAAATTCTCAAGTCCAATTCCTCATTTCTGGTTCTTGAGTCACAGAATACGATGACCGTGTGATTGTCACCTGATCATCTTTTGAGCATTTCCAGTGGTCTTGTACTTATGATTGTGCTGTTTTCAGACAAAATAATAATAATAAAAAATACTGTATTGTTTTAAAGCACATAGTTTCTGCAGAAAAGCAATTCATTAGAAATTCACCTCTGAGTTGTGGGCGGTACTGCTAACACGAAGCAATCCTCTTCTTTTCTTTTTCTATTACCAAGAGCTCTTTGTTTACGTACTGTCTTCCCAACTTAACATTACCCATCATCAGAAAAATGGCACAAGAATATGTTTTAAAAAAAAACACCGAAACCACAGTTTTCATTGGTGCTGGTCTTTAGCAAATCTCTACAGTTCAAATTGAGGCTCATTTTTTTTCTTTTAGGATTTTTAGGAGACGGAAAATGCTAAAGCAGGGCATGCAGATGACAAAGCATGACTCAGTTGAACTCCTGTTAGATTTTTTAGGTGTGAGCGTGCTGGTAAGCTCAACCAAAGCTCTCAAATGCATTCCAGAGCTGTTAGTGAACATGGGTCAGACCCGTGCCCAAAGCACAGAGAAGCTCAGGTATCAGGTACGCTTCTCCCCTCCCCTTTTGTGGACTTTCCACAGTATCTGAACTGTGTTTGTGTCTGTTACCCCTCACACCGCCACCCCACAACAATGATCCTTGCTATTGGACCCTCTGATGATCTGTGCTGTGTGAAGTGATCTGTCTGTGGCAAAACCTCTCGTGCTGTGCTGCAGTGTTTCCTCCGCTCTGTCTTGTGTACTGGTTTAATGGATAATCAATAAGTAGTTATTATCTGGCTTGTGCTTTCTGGGTAAGGTTGGTGGATATAATGGGATTTGTAAACATCCTCTCATTTTTCCTGTCTTCTCTGCTCTGTAATTGAAAACATCCCATTTCTATTTGGGGCATGTCACTTCTGTCCACTGGAGTGCTCTGCAGCAAAATAACTGATGGCATCAGACGGTACAGAGACGTACTGTATGACTTCTTGGTTTCGCTACTTTCTTTTGATTTATTCGATTTTAAGGTTATTCCAAAAATAATCCTCAAACGCTGCTAATGTGTGATGAAAGCTATGTTGTGTGCATTTTTTTGTCATGTAGCCGTCACACAACTTGACCGAAAATACATTACTCCAGCTTTTCCAGATGGGACCGAGCAGTATTTCAATAAAGATACTGATCTGTGGTCAGTATTGGCTGTAGCTTCTCAGCAGCAGTTAAGGGAGAGATGTGTGAAGGGTAAACTGCTGCTGGACCAGTGCTCAGGGATTGTGAGAGGAAGCTGCTGGCTCTCTTGTCCTGTGATTGAGCGCCTGCTTTTGTTCTCCCTGTCGACAGTCCATTCATCAGCTCAGCCTGCCTAACCTTGCATTAAATGAACAGCACAACCCATGCGTCTGTGCCGATCCCGCACGAGGCAAATCCTCAGTTTTTTTTCTTTATATGCCTCCCTTCTGTCCTCATGTGTTTTGCGCTTTTTTTTTTTTTTTTACAAGGCCTGAATTCAGGCAATAAAATTTGCATTAAAGCTTCCATTTTCACATTCTCTTTTTTTTCTCATTTTTAATATATCAATTACTTGACATGTGCATCAGTAACAAATAAAAATCCCTCATCTTTTTATAAAGGCTTCAAATATGTATGTGGATAGCGGAGCACAAGATAATACATTTCTGTATGTAATTAATTTTAACAGTGCTGTTTCACTCCTGCTGATGTAGCTACTGTAGCGCTAAAGAGGGAAAAAATGTCTGAGCAATCCATCTTTAACCTACTTTCCATCAAATTTAAATTATCTGTCTGGAGAGTTGGCCTTCTGCTCTGACACGGCAGTCACTCGTCAACTTCAAGGGCACTTTCTACTGCATTAAGAAGGGAGAGGTTAATGGAAAAACTGATAAAGAACTAAAAGTTCTTAAGAAAGGAAGCATCCTGCAAAATGTTTTTTTCCATGTAGCTATCAAAAAAAAAGTCAACAACAATTGAACGTGGTTGTAGAAATTGGAGTGAAAGGCCTTTTATGTCTCATATATAAAGAACATAACACCTGCATGTGTACAGAGCCTTTAGTTTTCCTTGTTGTTTAATAGAAACAGTATTTTATTGCAGAGGTTGGCCCACACACACACAGGCATGTAGCACCAGGTGACGTTTTTCACTGGCAGCATTGTGTAAGTTACTTCCAAACTGTAATACAGATTACTTGTTGTTAAAAATAAATAATTTGCTGTAAAATATTGATTTCTTAAAATTACAGTTTTACGTGAGTTCCTTATTTATTACCTTTTGGCGACTTTCTTTATGATACACACAAATGTAGACCATAACTATGTACGATGTTTTTAAAAACTCACTGCAGTGTGCTCTTAAATTTTTTAGCTATAATTGTTAAAAATGCTTGACTTAACAATTTTGACAGTCTTTAGTAGTTGTAAATTGTTGACTTTATCACAGATGCGCCTTTCAGTAATTTTAAATTTGTTTCATTTTCTGTTTTTAATGACCAAATGATGCACTTTTTATCTATTATTGCAAAAATATTGAAATGTTTTTATTTTAAATTCATATTTTATTAGCTGCAAATTAACATTTTGTTTTTCTGTTTTTGTTTTGAATGAATGATGCATTGACCTAAAAGCACTTTAAATTTTGTTGTACAGGTGACAATGACATATAAAACTATCTATCTAGCTTTGTTTTATTGACATTTTTTAAATTTTTCTTGTTTAAAACTAAACTAGGTGAATTGAAATCGTAAAAGTACATTTAAAAATATCAGTTTAACAGAGAAGATGGCTTATTTCTCATCAATGTACAACTTTGAGCGAGTTTGTATTTATAATAGAATTCAATGTGGCTGTCTAAAGGAGGGAGGAGAGTTTTGAGTTGCAGCTTTAATTGAAATCTCTTGAAAGTTTTAAAGTTTTAAGTTAAATCTCTACGCTCCTCATTGACACAAAAAACTCTTGAAGTCCCACTTCAACTGCGTTTTTGCCTTTTGTAAAATAGTTCCCAGTGGTCTTTTAATTATAATTATGTAGTTTTTAGCCAAAATCAAAAAACCTGTATCGTTTTTTTTAAGACATATTTTCTGCAGAGCGGCAAGAGCTCATTAGAAATTCCTCTCTGGGTTGTGGGTGAGACTGTTGGCGTGGAAGTAACCATGCATTGATATCCCAGCATTCCTTTGTTTACACACTCTCCTGCTAGCTCACAGACCATCACAACCATAGTAAAGACGTACATGCATTGTCACGTACGCCTTTGCTTTCCTCGTCTGACCTGGAATCTGGATCAAACTGTTTGGCTGGATAGCTCCGATATTGCTCTCCATTTTTGTTGCACATCAAATGTTAGGTTGGGGGTGTGAGAAATGAGATATATTATTAGAGGTGGCATGCTAGCTTGTTGCATACGTAAAGTTGGACGCCATATTGGAATGGGATAGATGCCAGTTCAATGCTGTGAAACAATTGTACAAAGAGAGTCGGAAAAACTAGTATGTGACTTTTCACAAGTAAATTATTACTGTCATCCAATGAAGGAGAACTTGTAGAATACATTTTAAGAAGATCTGAGTGACTTTACTCAGAACAGTGAACGTTCAGGCTAATCATGTAGCCTATTCAAAGTCAATGGTAGCTTTAGACTTCGCATTATTTCCATGTTTTCTGGCAGGACCGCCTATGTTTTTTTTTGTTTTATGGAGGATGACCATGGTGTATTTCTACATGTGTACGACCTCAGATGAGACCAGACGGCCCACTGAATTTAAGCATATTACTAAGCGGAGGAAAAGAAACTAACCAGGATTTCCTCAGTAGCGAAGAGCCCAGCGCCGAATCCCCATCCTGCAGGCGGACAGGGACATGTCATACGAAAACTGCCTGCCCGGAGTTGTGCAGGTACCTGAGTTATTCTGATAGAGGCTGGGTGGGATCCACTAGTTGAACGGGACCCCTCAGCCCAGTGTTACTGCCCCCCGCCAGATGAATGCAAACGCTACTTGAACCTCGCCTCTCCGGGGCCGTGGATGAAGTGCTCACTGTGGCCCCTCTCTAGTCCTCGGATCCCCCTGGTCCGGCGCAAGTGTTGGCTGGGCTGCACTGTTCTCAGTCCATAGGCCATCGCGCTGTTCCGGGCAGAGACCAGCCCATAGTCTATACAACAGCCAGAGGCAGTCTGCGGCGATGTCGGACCTAGGAGTTTAACAGTTTATGTAAATCTTAGTCCATGTGTGGATTTGAATAAAATCACAACCATGCAACAGTATGCATTGTGTTCCCTATATAAAGAAGTATTTATTTAGAGAAACTTTTGAAACGTTGTCATCTGTTGCACTTTGTACAAAAATATTGGATAATAATAATGGATCTTTTTTTCTTCAAGTGGAGAATTTAGAATTAGAGTGGAGCAAGGAGACTTTGCCTTTACTTTGCAGCAGTAGCATACAAAGAAATTCTTTAAAAAATCATACAAAGTGATTTACAGATTTTTTTTGTAGATTATGTCTCTCACAGTGGTCATGCACCAAAGAGAATAATTTCAGACCCCTCCATGATTTCTAAGTTGCAACTTGTCAAACTTGCAAAACCACAGGGTGTTCAAATACTTTTTTGCCTCACTGTATGTCTGGAAGATGGGCTAAATAAAAGATGTAAATGACTAACAGCTGTTTGGTGATGTTGCTACCATTGGCTGTAAATGAGAAATATACAGAATGACCCCCTCCATTCTTGCGTTCCAAAAAGAAAGTACCTGCTGGCCCTAACAAGCCAAATCCCATAGACTTCTATAGAGAAATAAACAACCATTAGTCATTATATTTGTCTGAGTAACCATTCATGCTCTGCTACCTTTTTTAAAATGTTCTTGCTCATTCTAAGTTTTTTTCACGATTCCTTTTTCTTTATTGCAAATTATTGAAGTCATAAACTGGCCAATCTGCTTCAATAAAAGTAGTTGGTCGGATGTTCGAAATGTTTGATTGACAGATTTTGTGTAGCCCGCTTTTCAGAAGTAAGGGGTGTGGTCTTCCAACAAGCTCACTCCTGCTTGGTGAAATGTTGACTCAGACTGTGTTTGTCCAATCACTGTTTACTATCAACATCTGGCTCCAACATAGCAGCATTGATATTGTCAAAAAATGTCGATTGAGTTGACTTAGTTTGGTTGGAGCTGGTTGTAAGTATTTTCTCTGGGTGTCGTCAAACTGACATGGTCCAGTTGGAATAAACAGTCAGTGGTTACCACAGAAAAACACAAGTGTGTCTCAGATGTTGCAACAACAATTTAGAAACATAAATAGAGTTCAACTTTCTTTGTCTAGCTCTTTTGTTGTGTTTGCATTTCATAATGAGACATGCACATAAAATACACTCAGGCATTCAAAGGTGTTGAGGCAACTGGATTATTTCACTAACAGCTCCTCTCACAAGTTCCATAGCAATTGTTAAGCAAAACATTTTAAAGTATGGCACATGTAAAACTATTCTGAAACCATTTTTTTCAATAAGAACATTTTCTATCAACATAAATTGTAACAATGTAGTGTCATTTGCATGCAGTTTCTAATTCTGTACTAATGCACCGTTTTTACTTTGTGCTTAATCAGCAGCTTACCCTGAAATGACTCTGCTAAAATCATAACAATAAGCTGCACGGTTTGACTTGGGGTTCCACTGACTTCCTCTTCAGTTATTTATGGATCAGAACACATTGGGTGGGGAACACAACATGGAGGTTTGCTGCACCCAAACCAGATACATGTTAGATCCAAACATTTGAGAGGGTTGAAACAGTTAAAAGGAGATCTATGAGGAAATTTACACCATCTTGATCTTGAGGTGTTCGTGCATGAAGCCTCCACGCTTGGATAAACCCCATCAAAAGTGTATTAGCCTGCTATTCTTCCACCCCCTCCCTCCCACAACCCCAGTGCCTCCTCCCTTTTCCCTCCACTTAACTCCCCTTGTATGTAACCTCCCCCTCCAGAGTCGAATAATAGTATCTGGCCGGGCCATGCAGCTTGCTGACACATAGTCGGGTGAAAAGGGAGCAATGATGAATTGCTCCCTGTTGGTGTTATCCACGATGATAATTATTAATTTTCCCCCTCGTTCTTCCCAAAGAATGGAAACCAGAGAGCAGCAGTGTTGTGGAGCCTCCTCCATGGGCTGACAAGAAACCCACAGTCATCACTTATTACAGACATATCCAGGGCCCAAGGCTAAACACTGAAAATGGAAAGCAGTCATTCAGATTTTTGCTGTTTTGGGTGTGTGGTTGAATGTTTTTTTTAAATACATGATCGTATGTTGTCTTGTTTTTTTAACTTCCACCCTAATTTATAGCAGTTAAATTTATATTAAGAATAAATGAATGAAGTAGGTAGGAAACTATCATGCCTTTGTTCCAGTAATATGTTAAACTAAATGAAATAGGGCAAAATCCTGAATCTAAAATAGTAATAGAATTAAACAGTTATATTTTAAAAGGCTTGTATCAATTTCTGGCAAAAAAGCAAATTTCTAACTACATTTCTAAAAGCAATTTAAACATGGCAGTGCAGCAATGAAGAAAGAAATCAGGAAGAATAAGTCACATCCAAGTCAAACTCAATAACCTCTCATGATAAAATGAGTGAAGTAAAGCTAGAAGGGGGATCCTAAGTTGTGAGAAAAACAACGAATGAAACACTGGTACTTCTGAACAGGTGATGGGAACACTGAAATGATGCACATAGTTTTTTGAATTAAAGAATCAAGATATGATGAGCATCTTATAGTGCGACATGTTTTACACTCCCTTTCTAATTACCCAAAGATGATCACTAATAAGCCATACCTCACAACTCTTGTAAACTTTGGATTCTTTACGTGACCAGAAGGGGGCACTGATCACCATCAGGGCCTAGTCAGCCTGGAAATCTGTATCAATCCGTATGTTTGATGAGGAAAAATATTTTGTTTGTCCTGTGTTCCCGTGTCCTGCTTGTTCCATGCACAAGCAAACTGTGCTTTACATCTTTGGTTGCTCGCTTTTGCTCAAAATATATCAGTGTAAAATCACAATACAAATCTAAAGGCAAACCAAATTTTGTTCTACAAGAAAGACGATTGTGAAATGTGTAAAAAAAAGTGGTAACTTGTAGAAATCTAGTATTGTTTTGTTGTGTACTTGCAAGGGCCTCTTCTCTCTTTTTACTACTAGATGTAAAATCACAGAATGCATGAGTGTGTGCAAAGACAGGAATTTTTGTAGGTAATTTGAGCACTGTCCAGAGAGAAGTTGGACTTCAACAGAGGCAAAGAAGAAGACAAAATGTAAAAATACAATCCAGGGAATTCCATAGCATAATCTTTTAAGAATGTATTTGTATAATGGTGCAGAAAACAATTATTTAACGCTTAATAAACAATCAAGGGACAGAGACCTTCTACTTCTTCTCTAAGAGGTTCTATTATCCTCCACTTATTACCTTTACTAATATCAACTGTTTAAACTGATTATTATTGCCCATGACCAAGGCCAAAGAGCTGTCAAAGGACACCAGGGACAAGATTTTACACCTCAACAAGACTGGAATTAGCTAATTTACGATCACCTGAAGAGACCCGAGACCACAATGACGAAGGTTAATACAGTACACATGACGTCATGGATTCAAATCTCGCTGCTGCAACTAAGATTGCCCTGCAGAAGGCAGTACATGTCCAAGCCCAACAAATATTTGCTAGAAACCCTCTGGATTTTCCAGAGGAGGACTGGGAGAATTTCATGTGTTCAGATGAAACCAAAACTGAATTCTTGGGTATAATTGCTGTTCTCCATGCTTGGAGGAGAACAAATGATGAGTTGCACTGTGAAACATTGGGGTTGAAACATCATGCTTTGGGCTCCTTTCCTGGAAAGGGACAAGATGACTGATCTGAATGAAGAAAATGGTGAATGGGGCAATTTTGGAAAGATTTTGGAGAAACATCTTCCAGTAGTGTGATCATTGAAGATAAAACATGGCTGGGTCTTTCAGCGTGACAGTGATCCCAATCACATGGCCAAGGCAACAAAGAAGAGGCTACATAAAAACCATTTCAAGGAACTAAATCCAATAGAGAATCTGTGTAGAAGTTGAACGTCTGTGTTGCCAAGCAACAGCTTCAGAATATTCCTACTCTTGAGAAGATCTGCATGGAAGAGTGGACTATAATAACATCTTCATTGTTTGCAAGCCTGGTGAAGACCTACTGGAAATGTTTGACCTCTGTTATTGCCAACCAGGTACAGCTACAGTACAAAAATGAATTTTTGTTATTGGCCAAATAAATATGTGCTGCACTGTCATACAAATACATTCTTATAAAAACCAATGGAATTTCCCGGATTCAAATTTTACATTAAGTCTCTCACAGTTGAAGTGGATCTATGACGAACGCTAAAGACCTCTGATCGTTTTAAGTGGGACAAACTGCAAAATCTGTGACTACCAAATCCTTTTTTGCCCCACTGTAAATGTAATTCTGTAGTTCAATAATTTACAGCCCATATTGCAACAGAGAAGTGATGATCAATCTCGCTTATGGGCCAATGTCATCATCAAGACACATTGGGGATGATCTCCATCTCTGCCTACGAGAGGTGAATCTGCTCCGTCTGATGAGTAATTATGGCTAATTTCCCAATTACCTCTGTACTGAGCTTCTCTGTAGTGTTCATTAAAAGCCATAATTGCATTGGGTTGACATGCTCTTTTATCTACTTTGGGTTCTTTTCTGGCAGTTACGCTGAGAGCTTGTGGCGCTGGCCCTGCCTGTCTCAGTCAATAAAGGCTGATTGAAGACTTGGTGTAGAGTGTATTAAACACAGCTTCAGAAGGCAATTTAATTATCAAGATTATATGCTTGTCTTCTGTTTTATGCTGTAGATGGAGAATTTTTAAGGGGATTTTGGCTCAGATTTAAAGAAGCTGTTGGCAGTACTATTGTTTTAAATTGACTGGTTCTCCAATCTAAAAACATACTTTGTTACAGCTTCCCTGTTTGTCCTAATGCTTTTCCTGTCTCTTGGATCTGTCTTTTCTGTTTTCTCCTTTAAACTACTTTCCTTCTTACTGCCTTCTGTCAATTTCATTCATCTCTTTCTCTCCCTTGCATTGATTTGGCTGTTCTTTGTCTTAAACAACCAGCCTCCAAGTTGTCAGCTGCGTCAGGATTAAAAGTCATTAGTTGCGCATCATTGCCACTACAAGTGTGCTCCTGAGATTGATAGAGTGGCTGTGCTTCTCTGGTGGGGGCAGGATCAGGAGAAAAATAAGCTTGGGGGGTGGTTTTCACCTCACAAGTCCAACAACGGTCACCTAGAGCTGTTTGGCCTTGGACTCTAAACTCAGTTTGTTTTCAGATGTGGTGCTTGATTTTCCTTTGGATATGTTTTCTTTTCCTCGGAACATCGTCGAGGACTGATGTGACGTGGTAAACGGAAAGAAATCTGTTCTCATTCAGCCTTTTCTTTAATGAAATGCACATTATTTCTGGCCGAGTCTGAGACCTAAAACGGCAAATGAAAACACAAATAAATTGCCAAACCAGCTTTGTCTTGTTTGTTGGCTTCTATGAGGGGCTATCAATTCAAGAATGGATGCCCTGGGAATGAGAATTTGTCAGTTGTCTAATTTTGTTTTGCCGCATGGACCTTATCTAGATGAACACATTTATATTCAGCCAATGCAAACACTGTGAAGCGTTTCTTTTTTTTTAACCACTCCTCTCTACCCACGACTCAGCTAATTTCAGCTACTGTTAAATCTGCTTTTTTTTCATTATTCACCTGGTCAGCAAAGAAAAAAAACCTCAGTTATGTTGGCGGGAGCCTATAATTAGTTTTTTTAGTCGACTGTCAGGGATCAGATGGGACAGAAGGATCTCCGGGAGCATGTTGTTGACAAAGTTTTCCAAGAAAGTGAGGTCAAAGAAAGCAGATTGGTACACGATCTCACAACAATCAAGTTAATTGCAAACAGATGTAAAGAAGGTAGCCATACATACTGATACATCCATTTACTAGTTTAGCGTAAATGTTTTGGTTCTCATCAAAACCTGCCTTCCAGCTCCACATGTCATAGCTGCTGTGTAGTCAAACAAATCCAGGGGTTTATTGTACTGTCACAATCTTAACACAACTCTCATATTTCATTGCAGGCAATTGTCGGCTACTTTGACATTTTCTTTGACAAAGACTGCAACAACAAGGTAAGCAGCAGTTGCAATAGTCGAGCCATTTAACGTAAACTCAATTATGCTCACGCTCCGGTGTGTTTCTCCTCCCGGAGGCGTTCTCTGGCAATCGACGTGTGTCCTAGCCTCCTGCTGATCCAAGCATTTATCCAGTAGCGGCTGGCCAGTCGGAACAGCTGATGCCAAGCTCTGTGAACAGCACAGGCTCGCTTTTTATTGTACTTCATATTGTGACTAAGTTTTATGTGGTCTTGAACTTTCAAACTGATATATTTGTCAGAAAATTATCTATTTGCTTTAAAAATGAAGGCTTTAAAGCTAAAAAAAAGTGGACTGAAAAAACAATGATCTTTTTTCTTGTTGAACTTGTTGTTTCTTGACCTGTTAAATCTGCACCTTTTTCTCTCACAGACTCGTTTGTGGCAATAGAACTAAATAGAGTCGATGTTAATTTGGGGTGGACAAACTTTTTGACTTGTGGCCCAAAAAAGGTTCTAAAATTTGACCGAAGGGCCGGACCAGGACAGGTACATGTTTGATTATCCACCTCATAAGAGAAAGAACGAACATGGAATGTGGAGAAAACATGCCTTAATTTGGAATCAAAATGAACATATTTTTTAAAACAGTACATTTTGATCGCAGTTTATGATGTTTTTACGTCAAAACAGTGACTTTTGTTTTTATTTTAGTATCAGTTGTGCCAATGCGTTGATGGTTCTCAGGGAAAATGCTGAAAGAAACTTAAATTTCAGAAATGATGCATTCCTGTGGTGTTGGGATGATGGGAAAAATGACTGTCCAACTCAGAAAACACACATCAGAAAAACAACAAATCTTCCTAAACCTCATGAATGTCGAGCAATTTTCTGAACCAAAACAAAGGTTAATGTATTTATAGCACACCATCTATGGGGAGACACCAGAGATGGAGGGAAAATAAACTTCAATAAGAATTATTAAAATAATTTGTTCAAGTATGGAGGGCAGATTAAACATCTGAATGGGCTATATGCACCCTGATGTAAGTGCTACTACTTTAAAGTGAACAGTGTTATAATTTGTCATTTTATTTATTTTGAATGGGAAATGTGCCTCTGAGCAATGCACTGACCAGTTTACTATGTGAATCATTGACCAGCAGAGAATCGTCATGTTCTTTTTGTTTTTATTACAGTCCATGTTTTATTAGTGTATATTTGTAAATTAGTGCTTGGCATTACAGTATTTGTAATTTTTTTTTGAAAGATGAACCCACATAAGTGGTCACAGCACTGGAAGTGTGTGAAATTTACTCTTGCATTCGACCCTTTTACCGAGGAAGCAGGGAGCTGCACTCACCACCACCGTCAAGAACCATTTGATGCTTTCATAGCTCATTCCATCTTGTAATGACGAATGTAAAGCAGGAATGTGTTGCATCCCATTTTTAGAGTCTTTGGGATGACCCAAACGGTGACATGAAGTCTCCTTGTTGAAGTATAAACACAAAGCTACTTAATTGGTTCAGCTAAATACAGAAGTTTCATCTTTTAAATCCCACATCAACTGTTTAAAGTCCCACTCCAATCATCTTTGATCTATTTTCAAGCGTTCCCAGTAGTCTTTTAATTGTGATGATGCAATTTTTAGCTAAAATCGAAGAACCTGTGTTGTTTTTGAGGACATCGTTGCTGCACAGCAGCAGGAGTTCATTAGAAATGTGCCTGTAAGTTGTGGGCGCGACCTTTTGCGACGATCAACCTCACTTCCTCTTACCCTCCGCATTGCCTGGCGGAACAGGGAACTTGTGCCCCACCCAGCGTATTTTCTGTGTCACAAATAAGCTCTTTTTAAAACCACATTTTTCATCTTTTATTTTCTTTGTCTATGTCGTCCATCATCAGAAAAATGCCACAATAACATGTTAAAAACACCACTTTCATCGTAGTGGGTCTTTAAAAAGCGAATAGGGGGAAATTCATCAACTATTTCTTGTGTTTTTTTGACACTGACTTGAGGCCAGTATCTATCTTACTTGACATGCATGAATGTTATGGCCATGAACAGACCCTAATTTAAGCAGATCTGGATGTGAAGATGCACGCTTTTATTTAAAATGTCTTAAAAAAAACATACATCAAAATCTATTTTTTTTCTTTTCAGCCTTTAAAAAAAAGAAATGAACTAGATAAAGAAAACACACTCAGACATAACCAATCGAAGGCACACAAAGACAGAAAAAGCAAACAAACAGAGGAGCTCCTCTGTGTTTTTAATCCTTTTTTTTGCCAAAGTTGGTCACGGTGCAGTTATTTAGCTTAGAAACCACTGCGTATGACATAAAAAAATTAGGGAACAACTGCACATCTCTTAAAATTTTTTTTTTTTACTTTAAAATTTAAACTGCATTGCGGAAAAATCTTGTTTTTGTTTTTTTGCATGGTGTAACAAACAGTTATTATCAAGGAAATTTTAATGATGAATAACAAAAACTATTAGGCAGATCAAACTATTAAAAAATGCCGGTAATTGCATTCTGCTAATAAAATTGAAACCTCTTATGTTTAGTCACTGCATTGTTAGTCTTTATTTAAATGTTTTTTTAAATATTTCTTTGTCAGGTGATGTTCTCTACAGGACCTCAGGTCACAAAGACTCACTGGAAGCAGACGGTCTTCTTTCTGGAGCGGCCAATATCTGTTCAAGCAGGTCAGTATGCAGGTTTCAAAAAAACTGAAGGGAAGAAATGTTTAAAGAAAATCTAAAAACTGATGTGTGTTTTACACTTATAGAGAAGGACCTCTCCTCTGTCTGTGTGTACATTCTGTCTTGACTCTACCTGAACTGGTGACTGTCGCTCACATACTCATATGTCACTGTTTACACCTTGCTTGCATCGTAGTGAGTTGTGGCAGTAATTTGTCTGCGGTGAAGATGTAGGCAGGCTGGTTGACACCCATCATCTGTCACTCATGGCGACAGAGCGATCAAAACAAATCACATGCAGCCATCAGAGACAACATGTAAAACTTCATCTGAAAGGCAGTTTGTGGCTTCAGACTCTTGGAGGAAAAGAGCTTTTAACTGTTCTGCAAATTATTTCTGCTGTCACATTTGGAAAGCATAAAAGGATTCCCGATGTAGTATGTTGTGATGATGATGGATGTTTGTTATCGTATTGCAATCACACTTTGATGCGCTGTTGAAGTTGTGAAAAAGGCTTTACTAACCAGCTTGCTTTGTCTCGCCTTCCTATAAAAAGGCTTTAAACTGACTTTGGTGTGTAAGAACCCAGCAGACATCAAATTTGCTTAAACTCTTCTCGATTGTTATTTCTTTTTTTTTTAAAGATAAAAGAAAGACAAAAATATTAGCTTTGTTCTTTATTCTATTAGTTTGGGATGTCCCAATCCGATCAGAAATCGGGCCCGATTGTGTCGTTTCAGACTCGATTGGAACTGGATGTTGTATCTGATCGGGGATTGGATATTTATTTTGTTCTTACTATGATCAGTGCTGTATATTTCAAGCTCAACATTACCATCAAGTACTCTAGAAGTCTGCATATGATGAATGGATCACAACATTATTGCTAGTTAGAGCAGGAGGTGCACAAAACAGCCCAGCAAAGGTAGCAAGATATTCACAGATTCAGACTTCTGGGATCAAAAACTATGAATAAATGTCTAAAATAGACAGCAAGTGTCTCTTGCATTTTTTTCTTAACCTAAACAACGACTTATTTAGGCATTTCACCACCAAAAAAATTGGGTTTGTATTTCTTTTGATTGATAATGGCTCTCTCCGTGCTGCCGACAGAGACGGCTGCCAGGGGACCTCTACAAAGTGCAAACTCGGCGAAAAAGTGATAAAAAAAAAATCCATAAAGTTGAAAAAACAACCAAAACAGAAAAATGCTAACATTAATGTGAGCTCATGCTACAACAACGATTTTAGAAGAAAGTTATTTTATAT
Source organism: Adrianichthys oophorus (assembly GCA_036245035.1). Classification (NCBI taxonomy): domain Eukaryota; kingdom Metazoa; phylum Chordata; class Actinopteri; order Beloniformes; family Adrianichthyidae; genus Adrianichthys; species Adrianichthys oophorus. The sequence goes on from BSAI01000104.1 coordinate 773,877, forward strand.
TTATAGGAAATTTAATAGCGATATGGACCATAGCTGATCACAAATTTTTAAATAATTCTGATGACACTAAAGTTACAGACATCAAACCTTCTCACATGACTAATAATCACCTATTTTACCTAGTTAACAGTTAACTATTTTTACAAGTTGATAGTTGCACTATTTTTTCTTGACTGCTGAAGTTATTTCACAAAAGTTTAAAACAATAAATGAAGATTATTAAAAAGAAAAATGGGGAAAACTTGAATCTGTTTTACAAAATTATCAGATCAGGACTCAGTATCAGCAAACAATCAAAATCACATTACAAAAAAAAAAACAATTAAGACATCCCTACTATTGGTGTTTAGTACATACAAGCTTTAACTTAGAATAAAAAGTCAGCTTTAAAAACGGAGCTGCAGCTTTACATTAGTGCATGCAAAAGTATGACTGAAGTGAAGCTCAGGCTCTCTAAACGTTATCACAGGGAACAATCTTGGCTATATTTGCTAATATAAGGATGGATGAGGCTCAAGAGAAGCTGTTGACTCATTGAACTCGTATCAGATGTTGTCTACTGTAATAAATAACCTCTGTAGAGACGGAGGTGGTTGATAGCCTTTAGTCATGCTCAGCATCCACCTGCTGCTCACAAAGCGATAAGACAGTGCAAAAATTTGACACTGCGCAAATGCTATCGCAGACTGCGGTCTTTGCTGGGTCAGATAAACCCATCAGGGAGATCAGAGGACAGGAGAATACTAAAATGTTTTTTGTCCAGTTTCAAATTCCATCAGATGACCTGATGCTAAACCTTAGTGTCTATGTTCCTGCGATGTTTGTGTGTGTGTCTTCCATGCATTTAGTTAGTAGGCTAAGAACACCCCCCCCCCCCTTTTTTTTTAAATAACTATCTTACAAACACCTTGCAGTTTTATTCACCAAGCCGTTTGTTGTTCAGTACACTGGTCTCCAACCTTGAATCAAGAAGGTATCTGCTCCTTTTCTTCTCCTTAAAGAATGAATCGAATGTGGTGGGGAGAATCCCATAGTTTTCCAAAATAAAACTTTGGTTTGGAGGAAATAGATGGCTATAGGTCTACAGTGGTCAAGAAACCTGAACCCCTCATATGTTTGCAGTCAATTGATGTGTTTTAGTGGAAAGAACAACTTCACACAACAGCAAAACTGCAACAACAATGTTATAGGTCTTAATCACAATTTTTTTGCCCCATCAGGTGGATATGGGCAAAAAAAGGATAAACCTGTATGGGGCACGCAGGTGACCCGCTGGAAATTTTAGGATTGTTGAAAACTCTGTGGGCTGCACGGTGGCGCAGTGGTTAGCGCTCCTGCCTCACAGCAAGAAGGTTCCCGGTTCAAGTCCTGGCTGGGGGACCTTTCTGTGTGGAGTTTGCATGTTCTCCCCGTGCATGCGTGGGTTTTCTCCGGGTACTCTGGCTTCCTCCCACCGTCCAAAAACATGCTTCATAGGTTAATTGGTCACTGTAAATTGTCCCTAGGTGTGAATGTGAGTGTGCATGGGTGTGTGATTGTGGCCCCTGCGACAGACTGGCGACCAGTCCAGGGGTGTCCCCTGCCTTCGCCCATGAGTAGCCGGGTTAGGCTCCGGCAACCCCGTGACCCCGAAAGGGATAAAGCGGATTGGAAAATGAATGAATGAATGAATGAAAACTCTGTCCTAGAAAACGAGTTTAAGACTAAAAGCAGCATAATCAGAATTTAAAGACCACTGGGAACACTTTTAAAAAAACTTAAAAGATGAGTGGAGTGAGACTTTAAAAGCTGTAAATAATAACAAAATAACCTTCAAAGTATATAAGTCAGCTGTTTTCTTTAAGTGTCCCGGACCAAAACAATATCTGTCGTACTTGAGCTTTTTCTGTCCTGAACAGACCTCTTTAGATTGAAATCAGGTTTTCTGAAAAAACACAGGGAAATTAAGATGATGGTTTGAGTGAGAGTCTGTTTATTGATGTGCCCTGCCTTCCCTGGGGGCTATAAACCAGAAATGGAGTTTTTAATAACTGGTTGGCTGTTGGGCTCTCATAGTGTTCTCCAAAATGCGCACACACACACTGCTCCTTTATGGGACTTCTACAACTTTACGGTAATCCTCCCTGTCATTGGAAAAAACTTTTTTGAAGTCACCTTGAAGATGACGGAAGTCTCCGTTAGCATCAGCAGCCTCTTCTCTTTAACCCTGACTGAAGAGCACCTTGAGATGTGAAGCCTGAGCAGAAATGGCCAGTGGTGGTTTGGCTTCATTTTGGTTCTTGCGGAGTTGATTTATCGTGGCAGAGACCAAATCTTATTTGATATGTTAGTACGAGTGCAGCAGTAATTAACTCTGAAGCTGCACTGGCGCAAAAGAGAGAGGACACGCAGCAGCCTGGAACAAAACATCCCTGCAAATCCTCCTGCCTGGCGGGATATAAATTAAACAGCATATCATTTGTCATGGTCCAGTGTGTTTGTGTTGCTCGAGTATTGAAGAGGAGGACCCTTTTCTCACATTTTAATGTGGGAAAAGATCCTCCTCTTTTTTGATTCAATGTATATTAATCAAATGGAATTATTAAGAAGGATGTCGTTGCTTTGTTCAAACCTTTTGTGCTTTGTTAACTGGTGAGTTATTACACTGGTATAGCGTTCTTGCCAAGATGATGGTGGGTCATCTGGTTCTGGTGTTGCCTTTAATGACTCATCATTTCCGTCCTGAGTGGAAATAAAATCCATTAGGATTCCCCTCCCACCCCTACCTGCCCTTACTTGTCCAGGCACACTTTACACACACCTATTTGCTTCCACACCCTCCTCCTTTTGAGTTGGAACAATCGAGGTCCTTGAACTGTCAAACAGCAGCAGCAAAGCAAAGTTCCTTCTTGCTGTTTTTAAACTATACGTTAACTGGAATGCAGTCTGGATCTAAAAGGCCCTGGAGGATATGATTAATATAATATATTCAATTAGATTATATGAGGAATTTGATAAATAGGTACATAGGTGTAATTATTTTTTTTTTTTTTACTTTTTATGAGGGTTGACATTTTGTTGACATGAGGCATTGATGTCCTTGTAATCTGTGTCAACTCATGTAATAGTGCTCTCTTTAAATGTGTGTGTATACACAAAGGAAAGTAATAAATGTGCCGATCATCACAACAGGTTCAATAAAGTATCAGTTCAGAGAGAAAGTTCAGCCCTTACCGCTTATTGTCTTCCACATCAGAAGAAAAAGTTTGTTTTGAAGAAGCCTGCATTGTGACTGGAACGTCTTCCCGGACACCCAGCAGCCAATCAGAGTAGAGTATTCCCCTGGACCATTTAAAGTGCAGAAACACAATGTTTGTTTCTTGTGGTTGTATATCAGCATCTTTGTTTTCTTGGAGTAAAACTGCACACATGAAAGTCTTTACAGTTCTGCCTATCTTACTGTTGATGTGTTTTTGTGCAGATGAATTAAACTTCTGAGTTTACACTTTATAAATGTAAACATTTCAGACAGTAAAAATGAAGGAAACATGTTCTCTCTTTTTTGTTCAAAAGCTGCAGATTGTCATAAAAAAATGTACCTCATAAAACATTGTGATTAATGGTGTGATTAAACTGTGATTATTTTGACTTTTTTTTGTATTGATTACCTGTGCTACATGTATAATTCTTTATTCATTCTAGCACAGCTTTGCATTTTGCATTCTTTTCACAGACAGCAGCAGACTTGTTCTGACTGTATCTGGGTACATCTGTTGTCAGAATGTAACTAAAGTGGTTCACACATAACTGACAGCACTTTAAATAATTCCCCATTTCAATGCTCGTATTTCCATTGTAATTTCATGCACACAGACTGCATCAGGCTGAGATGAGCTGGTTTCATGGCCCTGCTTGTGCTTAATGACACTGGCATGTTGATGTATGGTATCACAGTGAAAACCAGGCTCCACTCCACGACTCATTTCCACACATGGTTAGCTCTTTTTCCCAGCTTCTGAGTATAGCAAGTTTACTGAAGGCACGAGGGCCTTTTTCCACGGGGAGTCTAGTTTGACTGATTACAGCAAAGCTGATGTTGTAACACTGTTGACTTAAAACGGCCTCTGTCAGCAGTTGTGCTGCTTCAACATCTCGGTCTAAAACACTTAGGATTCGTTGGAAAGATAATTGCAAAGTTATTTTTAGGGCAAAAGTGTCTGATTCTAGATTGCTTCTTTTGTAACCAAAGGTCATGCTATTATTTCCTTGGCCTTTATCACCTCTCTGCTGGCTTCAATTTCACAGCTTTGCCAATGGGGCTCACCACAGTTGCTTTTAAAAGACAAACCGCCATGAATGCCCCGTTAGTCATTGTAGAGCTGTCATCCACCTCGTGCTTTTGTACAATGAAAGATGATAATCCTTACTTATTGTTGCACTGTGTAAGATCACTCCATCATAAACCAGTTTAATGTTATCTCTTCATTAAGCTACATACAGATTGGGCATTTGCCACGCGTTCAAGAAGGCACTAAACTTGAATTCTTGAATGTGCGCTTAGCCCAAGCTGTTCACACTGGACGAGAACGGCGGGGTTCTTTTTTTTCTACTGTGGACTCATGTCCACCATCTACAGTTGGAAGAATCTTGGTGCAAAATCTGGAAGCGGTGCAAATCTCATGAATCTTGCTCCAAGCTTTTTCTTCCACAGCTCTATTCCGATACACAATATGTATGTATATGTATAATTTTGGCCGGGCACAAATCGCAATAATTCATTTCTCCTTTCTGATCAATTTTCAAACAGTTGGCACTTCTGTGAGTGAAAGGGGACATCACCACCAAATCCATGTTCCTGATTAGTCAAAGTTCAACTTGGTTTAGCTTTCAAAGCGCATTCAGTGGCTACGCGTTTGTATGTGAAGCCCGAAAACGGTGGTAAAAACTTGCGTGTGAATGCGCAGGTTCTGAACGTGGAAGCCCAAAACGAGCGCTTATGCGCATTTCGATAGACTTTGCCGCTTGAATGTGGATGGACCTAGGTATAGTCGTGCTAGTTGGTTGATTTGAGGCCCCTAAAAATATTCAAGTAAATACTGCAAGTTTACATCTGTACTGTTTATCTATGCATGTTTTAAATTGACTTATTTTTAACTTTCTTTAAATCTTATTTTATTGATATTTTCTGATTGTTTTCTTTCTTTCATGTTTTATGTAAAGCACTTTGAATTGTCTTTGTACAGAAATGTGCCATACAAAGAAACTTTCCTTGCCTTAAAGTTTAACAAACCAACCTTTCTTGAAGTAGTCAGAATTATCTGTCCTTTAAAATTATTGACAAACTATTATTTTGTAGATTATTTGAATTCTCTTTATCGTAGAAGACTTTGAAATGTTTATACAAAAATTGTTTTTAATGTCAAAATTTTGCCACAGTATAGTTTTTTATGTTTTATAAAAGATTCTAGAAATTTCTGGAGGCCTACCATCCCTGTGCATGTTAGTGTCCTTCAATTGGTTCACTTCATGCATTCATTTGTTTGTTTGTTTGGATCAGCTCTTAAAAAGTTCCCTGCCGTTCAGTCTATACTCAGTTTCTGCATGTTAGTTTTTACTTGCAAAACCTTCTTCTGGCCTCTCTGCAATGTATCGAACACCCCAGAGTGTGGCGCCGGTGACAGACTCAGTCACTGAGGCGTTGGCATGGTAACGAGAGAGATGTGACAGCAGTGATAGTGGATGCCTCACTGGTGATAGGATTACAGTCAGCATTTTCTCTCCTCATCCCTGTCTAACCTCCAGCACGGAGTGCGGAGAGCATACAAAGGAATTCGGGTGGAAATTGCGAAGATGAGAAGATGCTCGTTTGCCGTTTGGGTAAACATTCATTTACCTCCAGCAGTCAAACGTGAGGTTAATCAGAGTGATTATAACTCATATCAGCTGCATCCTCTCCCGGGGTTCTAATCGCTCTGCCGTTGTACAGTAGATGCACTTACTTTCCTGCCATCTGGAGAAATCATAGCATCTGCATTCATGAACACACAGTTTTGCTTATTAACATACATTAAACCCTTTACACACCCTCATTTGGTGAGACATCAGTGCACTCCTGCTGCAGATGCTTGAGCTCAGCAGCACTGTAACGCTGCAGGGCACAGGAAGGAATTCCACTCCATCTCAAACATACCGACTCAGTGAAATTGGTTTCTGTCTTTTGATGTATTTCGTTCACCCTTCAAGTCGGACGGAAGCACAGAGGTTATTGAGGTTAATGTTGTAAAGAGGACAGTTATGAAAACGAGTAGAAATTTGATGACATGGAATGAATGCAGAGTGCATCCGCTTCTTACAAAAATAACTGTCTGGAGTTTCAATTAATTTGAGCTTTTCCACATCATTTCAACAAGAGTTAATGCATCAAACTGTCGTGTTTAATTTATCTGATGTCTGATTTTAGCTCAAAATGTTTCTTCACTTTTAGCAAATTCCACTAGAAACAGAAAAAATGTTACAGCAAAGAAACTCTCTGGAGTTACACAGGTAAGACTAGATCAAAGAATCAGTCGAGCAACACTTGCTGTGTTGTGATAAACCGTGTTTCTTCAATATGTCCAGTATCTCCTGAAATCAAAGACTTGATTAGAGAGAGGTGTAACTGAGCAGGTGAACATTGCTACTGCTTTCCTTTGTCCTGAAGAAAGTTTACAAAGACTAAACATAAAAGACTGTATGAATGGAGTCTAAGCTTTACTGCAAGCATTTTTTTTAAAGATACTGTATTACAGTCACATTAAAGTCAGCCACACAGAGCTACAACATGCAGACTGTTTTTAAAGTCCCACTCTGATCATCTTTTGTAAAGGTGTTCCCAGCGGGTTTTCAGAATGATTTTGTTCTTTTAGCCGAAATCCAAAAATCTGTCATTTTCTAGGACGTAGTTTCTGCAGAGCGGCAGGAGTTTATTAGAAATTCACCTTTGAACTGAAGGTATGGAGCAACCCCACCCCCACTTTCCCTTCCCATTGCAGAGGAGAGCAGGGAGCTTGTAGCCTGCCCAGTGTATTTTCTGTCACAAATAAGGTATTTTTTAAACAGCATTTTTTTTTCTTTTGCTCCTGATTGAATAAAAAAATACAGTCTACCAAAATCAGAAACCTGCAACCATAACATGTTAAAAAGGCTAAAATCACCATTTTCATTGGAGTGGATCTTAAAGTCGTAAATCATTCATACGTTTCTTAATTCACAAAGACAGTCCAATTCCCCCAGAATCGACGTCTCTGGACATATTAACATATTTTAGAACAATGGCAAAGAAATAATTACAATAATTTTAAATTGCATTTAAAGTAATTTTCCAAAGGTGTGTGAGGTTCATAGAGTCCATCACTTGATACAGAGATTTATACGTGTCTCTTTTTCTTGGTCAGCATTACGATCTGTTTAGAACCTTTCTTTAGTGTAAAATTGTAAAAAAAAAAAAAATTACATAGAGTGTACATGGTAGAGACTCAGGAAAAGTCATTTCATTACTGGATTTTCTGCACTATAGGACGCACCAGAGTACACGGCACACCGTCAATTAATGGTCTATTTTCGAACTTATGTCATATATAAGGCGCAAGTCTATCAGTCAGTCAGGCTACCAACTGTGTTCACAGTAACTTTACAGCTTGTTTGTAACATGCTACACATTAGCCGTGTTAGAAGCATTAGCCAGGTTAGCAAACTGACTCACACTGTTAAAACAAACGTTACTGTGCCTTCACCATTTTGTAGAGTTGTCCAAATCTACAATTCCAAAATTAAGTGCCTTAGATATTTCCCAGAATTCTCTGTGAAAAACCAGCCTGCATCGATGCTCACTAGGTTGGGTAATATAGACCACAATGCATTGCATTTGAGCTAATTTTGCAATCATTTTTTTTTCACTAAAATCCAGGTCACTAGATAGTCTCACATTATATAGTAATAAGGTAGTAGGGAGGGAATTCCAACATAGCCTTTGACTATGCTAGCTTCCAACTTTGTTGGTAACACATAAAAAAAAACAAAAAAAAACTGTCCGACTGTGCAACATGTTAGCCGCGTTAGCGTATTTACAAAAACACCCAACCTGGTTAGCAACTGGTAAAAAAAAAAAAACAGACTGACATTTTGACAGAACGCTGTGTACCTCTCAGAATGGCTTCAGCATCAGTAAACACAGACAGAATTATTCCATGTATAAGTTGTGCTGTGGATTTTTTTTAATACCATATTTTCCTTATAGAGTGGAAAATACTGTACTTACAAATGGATGCCAAAAGAAGATATGTTAGCAAGTCTTCATAATAGTTATAGTTAAGCTGTAATCAACAGAGCCAACTGAAAATATGTGAATATAAGGAGTTATTTTAGTTATTTAAAATCCAATAAAAAACAGAGTAACATGCACTGCAAATTGTGCATAAGGCATGTTCCTTCTGAAACTGGAAACTGGAAACTACCAACCTTTTATCACCTCAGTGAAACCAAGCATGCTCAATCTCAGACTGAAATAAACCAGAATTCTCCAGAAAAACAAGAAAGTTCAGACCTTCACAGCAGCAACAGTCTAAACTTGCAGAAAAAATTCAGAGAATTTGTTTTTAGTTCCTAGCTTAGTCACAGAATGTTGACAAAAATGTTTGTCAATTTGATGTTTGTTCTGTTAAACTTGAAAACATTGGAATTTATTTGTAGAATTAATGCTTTGTTTTTAAATGGAACGGATCAAGCAGTTCAGTGTTGTGTTTTATTTATGTTCTCTTTTGAAACCTAAAAGCTTTCACTTTCACAGCCCTAATTATACAAAACACAAAATAGTAAATAACACTAAAATACGATAAATAGCACAACATGTGATGCTTTGTAGAGTCTAACAGTTCCTGCAGCAGGTGTTAAAGTCTCAGACTGAAGGAGCCACTCGGTGAACGTCTCAAACAGAGGATGAGGAGGATTGTCCATGATGGATTTCAGCCCCCACAGTCACAAACATCCCAGAACAGAGCCGGATCTCCGCACCACGTTGATCCTGTTCCTTTCTTATCTCCTGATCAACATTTAACTCCTTATGTTGTTTGCATCTTTACGTGGAGGTTTTAACAGTTGGTTATTCTTTGAGTGGTGAGCCACAATCCAAGGTAGCTTGAAGCTAATGGTTTGTTCATTAAAGTTTGATTAAATTCAAGTGTATATGTAATTATTATGTCACTAAAAACTGATCCAAAAAGGAAAAAATTGATCCATCTCCTTGATGTTTGTGTGTTGATGGAGGTTTTTGGCACTTAAAAACCCATTCCAATAAAAATATGTATATGCATTTTTTCTGATGATGGATGTAAATTAAATGAAGAAAATTCAGCTCAAAATTGTTTTTCCAAGTATTTCTTCATTTAAATCGTGAATCAGGAGCAGAAGATAAAATGCAGTTTGAAAGAAAGATTTTACAATAGATCCAAGGGTGATCAGAGTGGCTCTTTTCTAAAATTCTCAACTTTTGAGCTGTTTGAATGTTTCATCATGTTTGCTCTTCTTTTTTCCTTCAGGGGAGGAACTCCAAGGAAAGATCTTTGTGCGTAAAAACAAGAAAGACCCCCGTGCATTGTGGGTCACCATTGATCTCCGAGACAGGAAGCAAACTTACAGCCTGCAGTGATGAGAACTCACGCATCCTCAATGAAAGGAAACACCTTTTATTATTCACCGCTTTTGTGTAACTTAGAAGTAAACCAAACAAATGTTTTGTATTGTAATAAAAATGATGGCAAAATATTTGTGTCATAAATATGTGTCACTGTTTTTGCTTAAAAATGATCTGCTTTGAGAGGGATGTGCTTTTATTATCTTTTTTGGTCGAATTTGCTTCTTTGTGTCTAAATATTTACTACTCAGACTGATCATAAAGAGTTTAGTTTAGAGTTAGGCCCAACAAATAGTCTGTTTTCTGTAAGGTTTTTCTTGACAATAACTTTTAAAATGTCACGAAATCTTGCTCTTTTCTTTAGTAATGTTACCTTTCTGCTTCTGGAAAAGAGGGTTTGGGCCTTCTCACCTCTTATTCTGCCTGACACAAACTGCCCCGAGCAGCAGAAGTTTCTCCCATCTGTGGGGATCTGACGACAACACAAAAAGAGAGTTTTAGCTTTAAAAAGGCTGACTGAAGCCTCTATACATACTTCACTGAGCAGTTCTGCTTACAGTTGAATTTTTTTCCCATCTTGTCAGTCTGAGATGATGAATACTAAACTCAGTTTAGATTTGTGCAGGAGAAGCAAACTGGGATGCTGCATGTTCAAGTCTTATTAGGGCCTTCTGATGTATTCAATCATTTATGTCAAATTCTACATGTCGGTTCTGTGTGCACACTTGCAAAATCAGCCATGATAATTAAGTGTAGCCTTTTTGTATATTGCAGCAGCAGTCCATTGATCTTTTATTCCCAACATCAGCATGCATTAGCAAAAGTAAAATGTTTTAGTATGAAATAAATTCTAGTTAAAGCCATTTTCTCCTTTTAACGTTGTAATTTTGTGGAGCTTTAAACCTCCAACATTCACATAAGTGAGCTAAAATACAGAAGCCTATATATGGCATAGCCTGATTGAAAGATCATAGTAATTCTTGCTTCAAAATGTTCTTATTGAAGTGATTATTTATTAATGCGGAAAAATATTCCTTTTATTTAGACTTTTTTTTCTAAGAAAATAAGCAGTCAAACTTTAAAAAAAAAAAGCTAGATCTGTTGATGGAAGCTTGTCAAGTAAAGGCCTCCATTCAGTGATTCAGGGCCCATGCTGGCGGGGAGGGAGGGTCGTGGGTCTGGATGACCCCCTCTGTTAAATCGCAGCTTTCCAGGAGCTGGGAATGGATGGATCTTCTTATCACTAAGGCGACAGGGCGGAGCAGTGATCCATTAATTACATCAGCAGCTCCTGTAATTAACCAGAGTATAAAGAGAAGCCTTTCCAGTGAGATGGAACTGACCCGTTTGATGGAAGTTCAGGAAATGTTTGTTAAAGAAACACAGAAAAGCTGTTTGAGCTGCAGTTGCAGGTTAGAAGTGTCTCTTCTGTCTTCAAATTAACCTTTAAAACGTTCAAGCTGCTTGTGAAAATGTCAAGCACCAGTTGGCAGTGCGCGTGCGCATTGACCTTTGGGCGGGGCGCAAAAGAATCAATTACAATTACTCTCCGTTGACAATGTAATTAAATCCCGCCGCTCTTGCGTCTTATCTGGAGCGCGTGATTCACAGGCGGAAGGAGCGCGCGGCGCGCGTGGACAGTGGAGGGCCTTCCGCGTGCTTCCACTGAAGGAGAAAGCCTCCAGCTGTTGGGAGACCGTTCAGGAAACCTGCAGTGGAGACGTAACTGTGACGTACTGTGGAAAAACACCGGCGTGCGTGGATGATCCTCTTATTTTCTCCGTTTTGCTGCAATCATTAGTCTTTGCTTTTAGTTAAGTTTATCATAAATGACATTATAGGCTTTCAGTGTAATGCTTTAAAATGCTTTCACCTGTCTGGCTTCTGTGAGCAGTCTTCTTTCAAACATGCTTTATTTTGTTATGTTTTCATATTTCTTTATTTTTGAGAGCTAGATTGGATGGAAATTAATGTTTATTTGCAGATTGTTGACCAAAGTCTTTCTTTTTGCTTGAAAAGTGAATGTAAAAATGTTATTTTTCTTTGATGACTTTAATTATTTAGCTTTAGGAATAACTGTTTCCTGGCACGTGACGAATCTTAATAAAACGTTTTTATTTTGGATAAAATTGGAATCTTTGCTGCGCGTTATTCCTTTTAGGTTCCGTTTGATTTTCGGCTGGTAGAAGGCCCGTTCTCAAGTTTTCACATTTTATTTGATATATTTTTTATATTTAGCTATAGCAACCCCTCGTTGTTTGCATGATCCGTGTAAACCAAGACTGGGGGAACGGGAGTCTGTGCGCAATGCAGTGTTTTAAGTGTGGAACCCACTCCCCCTCCTCCCAGCTCCCAGTACAAGCTCCAGTGGTTTGCTCTGGCTGTTCTTTAACAGCTGTGGAATTAAAAAAAAAAAAACTTCTTGCGTAACACTTTAACAAATGAGTAGCTTTCCAAAGCCATTTCACTCCTTCGTTCTTGATCAATGCAGCTATTGGTGACGCGCGAGAAGTGTGCGTAAAACCCCTGAAGCGGAACAACTATTGTTAGTTCGCCCTCTTCAAAGGGTCATTTCGCTCAACTTTGGAGTAAACTTTTTAGGAACCAGTTTAGAATAATGTATTGATTTATGCAAAAGGGTTGATTACCTGCACAGTGATATTTAGTTTGGACTTGTAGGAACATCTAAAGTGAGGCCACAGTTTGGTTTCTGCTTCAATAGAGCCACAATGGGAAATTTGGAATGAAACTGTAACAAGTACAGACTTCCGCATCACATGTTTTCATCAGAAACAACCCAAACTAAGAACACTTTGTCCCAAGTAAGCGGACTTTGCGTGATCACGCGCACGTGTTCATGTATGTGTGTAAGACTTCTACACATCCTTAAAGACGAGTGTATTAATCAGCTTCGGAAATGTCCATCCAGCGCTCACGCAGGCAACTTGCGTAATAGGAACAATTCGCGCACGAGCATAACGCGCAAGGGTCGTCTTTTTGGTTCCACTAGTCCCTTTAAAAATCCGAATCCAAGGCCGTTGATTTATCAAACTCCTATTATCAAGAAAATGTCAAGCGAAGGGCACCTTGCTGTCCTGCACTGACGCAAACTCCAGCCTTTCTCTCGGAGCTGTGAAAAAGCAAAGCTCTTGCTGTTTGAATCAGTTTGCTTCCACTCTGCTCTTTTTTACTGCTGTTTTCAAGCCTGACGCTGGAGCTCCACAAAATATGGTAGGTACACAAACACGTTTCTATATCATTTCATCTACAAATGAATTATTCGTGTTCGGACTTTGTTTCTGGGACGTTTTGATTTTGATTGGACACTTTTTGGGCGCAGTTTTCAAGGTGTGAGGAGTTGCGCTGTTCGTGGTGCTGAAATGGAATTTTGACAAACTTTCTTCCAGAAGAGGCGCTTTTTAATTTAAAACTACTGAATTACCATTTCGATTTTCTAGGATTCCCTTAAATAAATTGTAGCCCCCCCTCTTTAACTATTCAGTAACCTGTGGAGACATTAAATCTGGAGGATTATCCGCTTGCCTTTTGAAGTTACATTTCAGAGTCATTTGTAATCCCGCCACCTCCGGTATGTGCGCCGGACAATCCCGCATGCCTGCGGGGACAGCGGGGTGACTGGGAGACCTACGGCAGCTTGGCTATTGCCCATAAAAAGCGGTGGATGTTGAGTGGCTGCATGCACGAAGGGGACAAATGGGGCGTAAAATTAAAGAATCTTGCAGAAAGCCAGAATTGGGGAGGCAAAGCAACCCCCCTCCCCTCAACGCACAAATATTCTGCTTTCATACTTACCGGGCACAGCCCGGATGTGCAGCGCTCTGACACTGTGGTGCAGCCTGCAATCAGAAGGCTGCAGGAAGGACTCGCAGAAAGTGGCAGAAACTGTTGGACAGAGATGCGCCGCAGCGCTCTCTCGTGCTTTGCGCCCCGTGGTTCCCCCTTTGTGCGGCTGATCTGTTCCTCTCATGTTCCAGGATTGCTCTGAGCAAAGAGAAATGAGCACGCACGCTCCCCCTGGCTTCATCCCGGCACAGCAGCAGCCAGAAGGAGCCGCGGGAATCCCTGCCAACAAGCCGGACAACGCAGCTGCGTGCCCCGCGCCCGCATCCGCCCCGCACCATCAGCCGCCACCCCCCTGCAACGAGAGCAAAACTTTTTACCCCACGGAGACTAAACCGGGAGAACCGGACACCAATAAAGCATACGGAACGTTCAAAAGCGCCCCCCCGCCACCGGTGCCGGGATCAGCGGTTGTTAACTCGGATTTTAGGAAGGATTCGGTCGGTTCGGCCCGCGGGGGATCCGCCATGTGTGGCGACCCGCTCCGGGCAACCACGGAGCAGAACAACGCGGTGGGCAACTGGACGACTATGAGCCAGACCACCATCATACTAGGAGCAGATGGAAACACGTCTGTTCAGCCGGGAGCCATGGCGGGGGTAAGGATGCAAACGAACCGCGTGGATGTGCCGCGTGGTGCCGCCAGGCAACAGTCGCCAAAACCCCTGGCGGCACCACGCAGCAGATGAAAGCAGTTTTTTCCCCTTCAGTCTGTGCAACATCAGCATCCGTAAATGATGCGCAGAGAGAGGTTTCTGCGCAGCTGACCACTGTCGTTTGCGCACATTATTCTGCGCTTTATTTGCATTTTCTCTTCCAGTCATTCGATCCATTGCTGTTTAACTGTTGAACGGAACCAGCCAGAAGCTGGTTTCTATTGTCTGCATGTGTGGTCATGAGGTGTGCAGAAGCTCTGCAGGTGTGTGCGCTCTCAGGACTTTCCCCGCTGTTGTCTTTATTTAAAAAAAAAAACATTTTTTTTTTTTACAGTTTCTTGTTATTACTTGTTTGCATTTCGACCATTCGGTTTTGGCCCCTATTCTCATGGGGCCAGACACTCAGGCCGCCCCCTCCTGTGGAGGAAACTGCGGTTGGTTTCCTGTTCCAGTGAGGACAGCCCTCACCGAGTCAGACACTCAGTTTGCTTGAAATGAATTCATGCGGTGTTTCATGAACGCGCTTCCTGCCGGGCTTTTGTCATTAGCGCGCGCGTTTACGTTCCAAACAAATCATTGCAATCGAAATCCGTGACGAATTTTGAGGAAATAATCCGGTTCTGATCGATCAAAAGCAAATGTAAACAATAAAACCGTTTTAATCCTTTTTAATGTAAAATGTGTCCAAAAGTCAATTTATGACTCGTTTATTAGGATGTAAATCCATTATCTGCCCAACTTAAAAGCAAACATTTAATTAAAACAATCTGATAAATTTTCTAATGCAGCTGGCTCACATTTAAACGAATTTTAGTTAGTTTTTTTGGGGGGTTGAAAACTTTCAAAATAAGAGTGTCTGAAGGAAGTAATTGAAACCCAATTTAATCAATTGTTCTGTCAGACATTTACAGGTTGTATTTTTCTTTGAAAAACAAAAAAAATTTTGTAGTTTGTTTTTGTTCAAGTCAAACAGCAAAACCATTTTTGTGAAAAAGTCAATTTATGACCCATTTATTTGGATGTACATTGGTTCAGTGTCAAGCTTAAAGCAGAAAACATAAATAAAAATCTGATGAGTTTCCTAATTTAGTTGATTCATATTTAAACGAAAATTTCCGTTTTTTGGTGGAAACTTTCAAAATAAGAGTTTCTGAAGAAATGAATGAAAACTTAATTTAATCTTTCATTCTGTCAGACATTTACATGTTTCGTTCACTTTAGGGGAGAAAAAATATTTTTAGTGCATAAAGCAAAGAGCAAATTAGTGATTTATTTCTTTCTGTTAGGGGGAGGATGATGAGGACGACGGAGATGAGAATAAGGCCAGAGGAAACTGGTCAAACAAACTGGACTTTATTCTGTCCATGGTTGGTTATGCGGTTGGACTGGGGAACGTGTGGAGGTTTCCTTATCTCGCGTTTCAAAACGGTGGAGGTAAGAGTTCTGCTGTCAGAGGCGTGATGGTGAAATTCCATCTGCTTTCATTTATGAGTCTGCATGAAGCAAATGTTCCAAAACAAAATAAATGCAGAAAAACAATGACAGGAAACGACAACATTCATTTGGAAAACGCAAGAAGCTGTGATTTTTGCGCACTGTTGAAAGCTGTTTGGTTTTGGATCCCCCCCCCCCTCCAGGAGCGTTTCTCATCCCATACCTGACGATGCTGGGCATTGCGGGAATCCCGATCTTCCTGCTGGAAGTTTCTTTGGGCCAGTTTGCCAGCCAGGGGCCCGTGTCTGTTTGGAAATGCATTCCAGCCCTGCAAGGTAAGCGGGCGCAAGTGGAACACATTTTTTATTTATTACAATCTCCCTACTTTCCTTTAGAGTAATGCATATATTTCGTCTCATTTATTTATTTTAGGTTGCGGGATTGCCATGTTGATAATATCTGTCTTGATAGCCATATACTATAATATTATTATGTGCTGGACACTGTACTACCTGTTCGCTTCGTTGAAGGGCTCACTGCCATGGGCTAACTGTAGGAATGAGTGGAACACGGTGGAATGTAAGGACAAAGACATGCTGCTGTTAGGTAAGGCGCAGCGCACACTTCCTTTCACGCGCACTAACAGCACTTCACTCCCCACAATGCGCAATGCGTCATGACTCCCTCAGCTGAGGTATCCTGCGGTATAATGTTTCATGACCTGCGATCTCTGCGGTGTTTCACTGCCAGACGCAGCAGGAGACCCTCACCTGTCTGTTTCCAAACGGAACAGGCCATAACGAAGGCCTCGTGTGAAAGATTCAAATGAAACCTTTCCAGAAATAATGTCATGCTTCTTTCAAACGACTATTTATTATTATCTACCTGTAGAACCGAATCTAAATGTGTAGTGACTGGAGTTCATTTTTATTCTCCTAATACGAGTGTAGAGAAAACAGCATTCAGTCACAAATAAAACACACGAGTTTGGAGCCCAATGTGCACTTTTATGATTTATATTGAATAAAAATCGAAAATATTGGCTATTTGTTTGGTTTGGAATTTGCCTTTAGCGATTCTGTGACTTCAGCACAAAAAACTGCTTGCTTGACAAATTTACTGTACAGAATGAGCTGCTGCAGTGCTGCAGTTAACCCGCCACTGACCCCTGCTGGCTCGAAAAGGAACAGCAGGCCTTATCCCCCCCCAAAAAAAAGAAATCCATCCATTGTCCAAATCAATCCCTTTCGAGGTAATGAGGATGTTACTGCTATCCCAGCAACTGCTGGGGGAATCTGGGGTACACCCTGAACAGGTCAGCAGTCTGTTGCAGGGTCACACAATCACACTCACTCTCACTGGATCACTTAGAATCACCTTTAACCTCTGACAAATGTTTTTGGACTGTGGGAAGAAGGCGGAGTGCACAAAGAGAACATGCAAACTGCACATCGATAGGACCCGGCCGGGATTTGAATCAGGGCCTTCTCACCGAAAGTACTGACCTCCCCACCATGTGCAGGCCTCAGCAAAACAGATTTTCTTAAAAAAATATTAAAATACAAAGAGTTACATGCAAGCATAGAAAAGAACAATGCAAAATGGCTCCCATAATTCAGGCATTTACTTTGAAAGGGTGTTCATTTATTATGACTGTATGGATCATACAAAATTGACAAATCTGCTTAATTGTTTATAAAACTGCATTTTTTTTTCCTGTATGACAAATGTATGTTTGAAGGAAGGCCCCTACTTAAAGGTCTGCTTTGTTGTTAGTCAAAGATAAGCGACAATTTGCTCTTAATGTCAAACTTAATCATCACTTTTCTAATCTATGTTGTTGTTTTTTGACAATAGAACAGATTAGCCTAAGTTGTTGCTAATATTCAGATAAATGTGTCAAAGGAAATTCTAACAGAATCTTATTTAATGAAAAATCATTTTGTTTCAAGGAAAATGATCTCACTTCTGTCCTATAAGGAATATAATCTTATCAAGAACGTTTTTCAACAGCAAAATAATCTTAGTTTGAGAAAACATGTCGTAGGATTTTTTTCTTAAACAAGAATTCTTGGGAAGACCTTTTTTCTCATCCCATTTGCAGATTTATTTTTTAGTTTTTGCGTATCCACAGAAAATCTACTAGTAGTTTGTGGCGTCAAACTTTTGTCAAATCTTTTCATTTTCTGCAAATCAGTTCACTGGACAAAGTGTGAGTTGCCGCTGTGAAGCAGCCTTCCCGTCTCTCCCAGTTCACATATGTTGGTCTCTGATTGGAACAGACTCATGCATCCTGCGTGACAGAAACACCATTTCAGTCAAGAACTCCACCTTCTGTCTGTCTGCAAACGCTGTGGGAAACCTGACCAAGCTGCTGAATGTGAGCATGGATGCCAACAAAACCTACGTCAGCCCCAGTGAGGAATACTTCAAGTGAGTGTCTGTCAACGCTGCTTCATTTGTGTGTCTTTAATGTGGCTCTGAAATCCTTTGTGCGCTTATGTAATTATTTAAGGTATCAAATCATTCTAATCATTTTTATCACATATTTTAACAGAGAAAACACCATCTCTATAATTGAGGAAATACATCAAAAATCCTTTATTTATTTTCTGCCATATTGTACATTCAAAGGAAATGAAAGATCCTCGAACAATACATTTATTCAAACTTTTTTATCTGTCAGTGACACAAATGCACAAAAATGTTAAATGACTTAAAAGTTTTGAATGCAATCAATCAAGTTCCTTGAAAAACAGATAGGCTGCTACTGACTTTTTCCAGCTCAGAGGGTTTCCTGTTAAATAGAATAATGTTCATATGGTTTTTAAAATAACCAGTATTTGTGTCAAAGCCGTGTGTGACTCTGGGTTCTTCCTGCAGGTACAATGTTTTGCACATTTCCAAAGGTATCGAATATCCAGGAGACATCCGCTGGCCTCTGGCAGGCTGCCTGTTTTTGGCCTGGCTCATTGTCTATGCTTCTCTAGCCAAAGGAATCAAGTCATCAGGCAAGGTAACAAAAACAGACAAACAAGTCTAACCTCGCTTTCTAGGAAGAGAAAGCCTGAACTGAGTTAGAAATTCTATGGCATTCAGTGTGGTGTAAGTTCATGGTACACAACCCTTCACAACCCTCCCATTTCTTTTTTTGATATAGAAAAGAGCCAGGCATGCTGAAAGAAAAAAAAAAACTATATATTTTTTCCATGTCCAAACCTTCCTTTTAAAACTCAGAAGTCTGCTTTACAAACAGCATCCACAACAGGGATCTGCAACCTTCAACACTTTCGGGTCGACCACAACCCAGTGGAGCCACAAAGTCTCAGATCACCCTTTAGAAAAATACACTGATTTATCTTCATGTTTTTGTTACTGCTATGATAACTATAAATTAAATCTTGTTCTTTTTTGGCATTGGAGCAGTCACCTGCGGCCCCAGAGCCTCAGGTTGCAGTCCCTGATCAAGAACTATTGACAGTCGTGCGTCGCCCCCTACTGGACAGAAGGTGTTAGTGCAACACCCCCTTCAGATGAATTGGAATCCTTTGCTGGAGATGATATTTGGTCATCATGAAGATCCACCAATGTAGAAAGGAATATGCATTACAAAAACATGATCTTTTACGGTTAGATGATTTTAGAGCCCATCAATGTTTTTAAATTACGCGCCCACACCCATTTCAAAGAAATAGATGGAAACAACTTTCAATGTTATGATTATAAATCTTTTCATGTTAAATGATGAATACATATTTTAAATGAACTCTGCTCCTGTGAGGAGTCATTTTCTCTCATATGTGTTCTCCCTGTTTCTGTTCCTCCAGGTAGTTTATTTCACAGCAACATTTCCTTACGTGGTGCTGGTCATCCTCCTGATCAGAGGAGTGACCCTCCCCGGCGCTGGGGACGGCATCCTTTACTTCATCACACCTAAATGGGAGAAACTGAATGATGCAAAGGTCCTTGATTCCTTTTTTCCTTCCCCAAAAGGCATAGTTGTCATGCAGCCAAAGCTTTTGCGGTTGACCTCACCTGCAGCTCTTCTCCTCTGCAGGTATGGAAAGATGCAGCTACTCAGATATTTTTCTCTCTGTCAGCTGCATGGGGAGGTTTGATCACGCTCTCCTCCTACAATAAGTTCCACAATAACTGCTACAGGTAAACACTCAAAAGGTAAACTATTCTCCTGTCAGACAAGTTTGCACTTTCCCCGCAGAAGCATGTCTTTGTGTCTGTATGTCTGATACTTAGCAGCCACAGTTCAGTGTTGAAAGTCTGTTCTTCTTCTCGCCACCAGAGGGGACTATTTACCTCCTGTCTTTTAAACACACAGGAGAACCTGTCAGATCTATTCCAGCTGTTGTGACTGCAGTCCTCCGGCAGGCAGAGAGGGATTTTTGCTGACTTTGTTTCTCTCCGTCTCCTCTGTGTTCACAGGGACACCATTATAGTGACTTGCACAAACAGCGCCACTAGTATATTTGCCGGATTTGTCATCTTCTCCGTAATCGGTTTCATGGCTCATGAGCTGAAGGTGCCAATAGAGAAGGTGGCAGACGAGGGTAAGAAAACAGTCAGCGGGCGGACTGACCTGCTCTTCTCAAGAAAACAGCCTGTAACTAGTCCAATCCTTTCAACACTACACAGACTCAGTGTATACATGTGTGTGTGTGTGTGTGTGTGTGTGTGTGTTAGGTCCAGGCATAGCATTTGTTGTTTATCCGGAGGCTCTGACCAGACTCCCCCTGTCTCCTTTCTGGGCAATCATCTTCTTCCTCATGCTTCTGACTCTTGGACTGGATACCATGGTAACCACTGCTCCTGCAGTACAAATGTACTGCGTTATGACAGCTGATGTTGTCAACATGTTGACTTAGCTTTTTAAATTTGTTTTGATTTTCCCCTCAAGTGTAATGTGGAAATGTAAGACAGAATCAATTCACACAAACACCCTTAATGAGGTTTTTTTTCTTTTTGTAGCTAACAATTCGTCATGAAGAAAGTTTCATACATTTTACATTTGAACATAACACAGTTTTTGCCATGGCTGCTTTGACCACTTGGGGGCAGAAGAACTTCACAAATACTGTTAAAACGTCCGCTCATATGCACACAAAAATAAAAAAGTCCAAGTGAATCTTTAATAAAGGTAAATCCTTTACTTGGATGGATGAGCTGAATTTGAGGTCAGAAGCACAGAAACATACTCACTTATTTTAAAAAAGTGAAAATTGATAACAACTCTTGACTTAGGAAGTGAAAAGACAAAGAAATATCCATCCATCCATTTTCTTAACCTACTATGTCCCTTTTGGGGTCATGGAGATGCTGGAGCCTATCCTGGCTACCGTTAGGCGAATGTGGGATACATCAGGTCGACAGAAATATGAAAGGTATAAAATGTAAAGATGAAATAAGTCAAACATGGAAATGAAGCATTCAAAACTAGGAACTATGGATGCAGATTTAACACCCAAAAAACAAAACCAAACAAAAAGCAAGCATGTGAGTTTGTGAGAACCAGCAATCAGATTAAGGGAAAAAAGATAGAAAAAAGTTTTTATTCTTTTCAAGCGTTTGATTGATCTTTTGGAGTAATGCTTCATGATTTCTGTCAGAAACCTGAACCTCTTGACTTGCAATTAGTCTGAAGCAAACACTTAACTGGCACCTTCAAGGAAGGCAGAAACAGCGTCTAGGCCCTGACCCAATTAGCAGGATTCTCCACGTGTAGCTCTCGCTGGGACTGATTTCAGATGAAATCCTGCAGCTCTCCAGGTGGTTGAGCAGAGGACTCAAGGAGTCAAAATTAACCTGAAAATTTTGGAGCAACAAAAATGAAGTCAATCTTGTCCTGTAAGTGTGCATCAATTTTTCTAAATATTTATAACATCCTTTTGTTGCATTTCTTCCTTAAAAATCCTCCAGAGACTATACAGAGCGGCGGACTTTGCAACCTGCAGGTAATGGATTTGACTCAGGCCAGGCTGTGTCTAATCACCAACAAGGACTCTCTGGAAGTTTTTAAATTTAAATATTCCAGTCATGTAAACTGTGGACATGAGGCTAAGAAAGCAGCTGTTATCCTTAGTTTGATAAAAATAGTTTAAAACATCATTAAAACTGGCCGGAGGATAAAAATGATTTCATGAGTTTATTTTAAGTTAAATTAAAAAAGGACAAATAAAATATAAAATGAAAGAACAGTGTATCTTTCAGGCAACGAGGCTGTTCTTGCTGCAGATTTGGTTTCTCTGGGCATTTCACACTCATTTGTTGCCGTGCTCTTTACACAGTTCATTTTTAAATGAGAATTTTTCTTGTTTTTTTCTTCATAATTCTAGATCTTGTAATGCAAATTTATGTGCAAAAGCTACAGTGGCCCAGAAACACAAATCACACCAATAAATCACTCAACACAAAAAAACGTCATAATATAGATTACGGCGAGGGTTAAAAAGCAAAGCAAAAAATAAGAAAACAACATTACATTTTAGAAACCAAAGCAAAATTCCAAGCAAATGAAATAAAATGAATACATGTTTCGGAAAAGAAAAATCATTCCCGGAAACCAAAGTAAAATGTAAAAAAAAAATGAAGCAAAATTAAAACCTGGAAAAGATAGGTACTATGGGATCACTGATTGGATGACGACGTCAGAGTTTATTCAAATACGTCTTCAAAATGTCTGCATACTAAAAAAAGCTTAATGATTAGTACGGAGCAAATCCAGTATCTCTTCATGCCAGTTAACATTTGGCTGAAGTGATGGACAAACGTCATCATCCAATCAGCGAGGTCCTACAGTGCCTACCTTTTCTGGTTTCTTTTTGTGTTTAATTTTAACATTTCTTTTATTTTCTTCCTGGATATTAATTTAGTTTTTTAAATGCTTTTTTTTTCTATGTTTGGTGTTATTTCCACTTCAGGGTCACCATAAAAACCACTCACATCTGGAATTTTCTTTTGGTCTCAACATCTGCAGCACAGACCTAAAAAAAAAACTCCTTTCCTCACCCATGGTAAATTATCCTTGCAATTATAGGCTTTAAACCCTCCACTGCAGAAATCTCACTAATGTAACCTCAAATAACGCTCCTCTAAATCAGGGTTACCTTTAAAGTCCCTCAGTTGTGATCCTAAGCGAGCTAATCCTCACAGAGCGCATGGAGCTTTGTGATGCTTCTGTGTCAAGCAGAGGAGCAGAGCCTCAGCGGTGCATTAAGACACAAGTCAACAGGAGCACTAAGTGATGTTACTCTGCAGCAGCGGCTCACAGAGGAGGGCTGCTGGCTTTGTTGTAGAAAGCAGCATGGTGGTAATAGGCCTGAGGTGCTGACAGGAAATTAGTTTTGAAAGCGGGGGGCGAGGGGGGGATGTCAGAAAGCCTGGTGCTGCACCAAGTTCTGATTATATATTCATGCACTGATCTCTAGGTTCAAAACAGCTTTTGTCATCAATGTTATTCCGCGGGCTGACTCTGCTGTCAGGTTTCTATTACTGTAAACGGAAGCCTTCCTGCTTTTCTTTTTTTGCCCCTCATTCACAGGCATGCACAGACAAAATTCTCTATTAAATTGTTTTCAAAGTAAATTAATTTCTGAGGAGCTGAAAACAGATGCCTCACAATGAGTTCAAGTTTTGACAGAAGAAGCTGAGCTTAGTAAAAGGAGATTCTCGGATGGTGAGTAGGATCCGGGGTGTCGTCCCTGAAGTCCTTCCACCTTCAGGTTTCTGATTAGTAATGTCTTAGGATGAACCCAAATATCTTCTCTGGTCTGTTTGTGAGCATCCGCATCTGATCTCTGCACAGTTTTGTTTGTTGGTTATTTTTCAATCTCAGTTTTATAGCAAAAAAACTAAACGGAAGACCAGCAAATGAGATGTATTAAATAAAACAATAATTTGGTCAGTTTTAGGTAAGAATAATTATTCTAAAGGGGTGAAATTATTGTACAAATCTCATTTAACTTGCTTTTTCACTTTTGTCTTTTATGAAATATAGGAAAAGAGAAGGAAAATAATTATTGGTCTTGTTTGAGACAACAATGCAAAACATTTTGTGTGGAGTATGTGTAAAGGCCAGCATTGAGAAAATGAATTTATTATTTTTTTGTGTGAAAAAAGTCCTTTCTGGTTTATGCACAAAACAATATTATCGTATCTTCTGCACTATGGGGTACACTGGATTCAAAGGCTCACGGTCAACAAGTTGTCTGTTTTTGAACTTTTGTCATATATTCGGCACACTAAGCTATAAGGCGCACTAAGCGACACAAATAAGTTCATCAGTCAGACTTTAGGAACTGTGTGTGACTTCTTCACAGTCACTTGAGAACCCTTTTGGAACACGCTACGTTAGCATTAACCGCGTTAGCGTATTCACAACATCTGTAACTCCCAACCTTGTTTGCAATGACTAAAAAACCAGACTGATGCCGCTAAAACAAACATTACTGTGACTACGCTAACTCCAAACCTAGATAGGGACTTGTAAAAAAGGGAAAGAAAAGATGATCCGATACCGCTACACGTTAAGCACATTAGCATATTTAAAATAGCATCTAACCAAACATTTTGAAAGAGCACCTTGTACTTCTAAAAATCGCTTCAACAAAAACACATCCAGAATAAACCCTTTATAAGGTGCTTCGGATCGTAAGACACACTGTCATTTTTTGAGAAAAAAAAAAAAAACCAGTAATCCCCATTGAATATCACTCAAAATGTATTTTACAGCAGCTCTGGAAGCCACGGTGATATGGTTCAGACTAATCACAGCCTGACACAACAGTTTTCTTTTTTTCTTCAGTCATGAAGAACCATCATGGTTGATTGAAACTGCGAGAATACCAAACAAATTTCCTAACTGCCCTAAATCATCACATTTGAGATTGTCGCTGTTTCCAAGGACAATGCCCAAAGTAAACTTGTAGACCCAACTCTTAAAAAAAAAGTTTTCTTTTTTTGTTTGTTTGCACTAGTGTTCGCTGCCTGCAGCTTACCCACAGGAAAAACGTGCATGAACATTTACCCTCTACAGGCTCAGAGAATTGTCTATGATCCTAAAGTCTTCTACGGACCACCTGCGTGTCCGACACGGGTTTGTCCATTTTCCCCCACAGACAGCCCGTATCCACCCCTTAAGGGCAGCTGTGACTAAGGCAAAAGGCAAAAAGAAAGTCATTTGTAACTTTTACTGTTGCAGTTTCAAGGCTCTCGTGGTCTAAATCCACACTGGAGTTCCTCAGATAATCCATTATCCTGTAGATGTGCAATTAGTTGTTTGGACACAGAGAAACCCCTGCAGATACTCCATAACCCAGCAGAGCATCTGGTCTTCGATCATCTAAAAAGGTCATGTCAAACAACTGTTCACTAAACTCTGCTGGAAAGCCATGCCTGCATGAATCAACTTTAAGTGACCAACGCGTGCTTACAGAGTGACTGCAGGGTATGCACCCAGGCTTCTAAAACTCATACGGGGCACGGGCATAAAAAACTGACTGAAAGAAATCACCAGAACACATCTGTTTTACCCTGGAAGGGCAGCATCTTTCCAGGGCAGCGAGCGCTGTAAAGAACTGCTATCACTCAGCACAGGAACTGTTTGCACTTCTACACTCAGGGCAGCGGTGCAGGGCCATCAGAGCACCAGCAGACTAATGAACTCTGTCAAACCTACAGACAATGCCCCAAACAAGTTGACACTAAAATCATGCACTTTCTACAAGCTTCAGCTGTGTGACATACTCATTACTTTTCTTTTATTTTCTTTATTATTGATATATTTTAATATGTGTGACTCCAGTGTTAATAAATCCTTCAGCAAGGATAATAGAATTTTTTGGCCAAAACACTGCCACCACATTTGTTATCCAGTTTGTCATCTCTGCACAGACCCACCTTCATTCAGACTGTTCATTTGGGGTTCCTCCAGGGCAGAGGGAGCCCATAATCACAACAGAACTGCTCTCTCTACTGTCAGTGGCTTCTTGAACACTCTTTAGAGAACAACTCTTTTACACGTTACATTTCTTCACCTTGTATTTTTCTTGAAGACGTGTCATGACATCTGGACTTAACCCTTTAACACAGCAAATGTCGCTGGCAACACCTAAATAACACGCACACCATAAATCTTTGACCGTTTACACAATCCACGTGAATCAAGAAAAGCTGATTTTCATCATATGCATAACTACAAATATGCCTAACTGTAAAGCCACTTTTCTCTGTGACATAATCAGCTGATTGTCTAATCACTTCACTACTTTAAAGGCTACTTTTCCGCTTCAGAATCGCCTGGAATTATGTTATTTTAAGTAAACGGTTGACGGTATGTTGTCAACACTGGAGCTAAAGCTACAGTGAGAACCTTCATCGTCACCTTATCTATATTTACTGTTGTAATCAGAGCATAAGAAGAATGTTGTTCCCCCAAGTCTATCAAGTTGCTTTGGTCTGTTTAGTAACTAGGTGCAAATTTGCATCATCTCACTTTTCTTCATTCTGTCTTCCACTCTGCTCCCTCACAGTTTGCCACCATTGAGACCATTGTAACATCTGTGTCAGATGAGTTCCCAAAGTACTTGAGGAAGCACAAACCGGTCTTCACGCTGGTCTGCTGCATCTCCTTTTTCATCCTGGGTTTTCCTATGATCACAGAGGTACGACACAAGCACTAAATATGAACTTTTTGGCCTCAAGAGGCCAACCTCGGTGAGTACGTCGGGACTCCTCCTTAACTCCAGTGATAAAATGTGATGCAAGTTGACATGAATTTTTCAACAAACTGCAAATAAGAGATAGACATCACTGTGGTAATGCCAAAGAGCGAGGTGGAAAGGTTTTGTTGTATTGTACTGTTGCAGAATGGGATGTACATGCTGCAGCTGGTGGACACGTTTGCCGCCTCCTATTCTTTGGTCATCATCGCTATCTTTGAGCTTCTGGGCATTTCTTATCTCTATGGTAAGTCTTTTATCAAGTTGCAGCTTTTTCACTCTCAATGGTGTTTTGCTCACGTATAATGTTGATCAATATTTAAAGAAACAAAGGCAATTTTTTTTTTTTTTAGATTTATCAACATTACTGCACAATGTCATATTCTTAAATTAAAAAATGCACCAATTAATAGAAAAAAATCTGTTAAAAGGAGAAATGAAACGAGCCAATCCCAGAATGTATTGGTTTTAGGAGTTACAGATAATCGTAGCCTATTCATTTTCTTAGCTATATGGCTATATTAAGCTATATGGTTGTTACTGAAGATGCAGGGCAGCAGTCTGCAAAAAGTAAGTGGTTCAATCCCCTTACAATCTGAAGTGCTAATGGGAAAATAGAGCTAAAGAAAGGAGAAGAGTGGATGACAAAACCTGGAGAGTATGGTGTTTAAATGGTTGAAAAGTGAAGAAAGGCTCTTTAAAAAATGATTAGATCTTTCTCGCTGTTTTTTTAGTGTTCGTGATTCTCCGAGCTGTCCTAATATACGGGTACGGAAATAATTCAGACCCCCTTACATTTTTCACTCTTTGTTAAATTGCAGCAATTTGCTGAAATCTTTTAAGTTCATTTTTTTTCAAACTCAAACTTTATTTATTGTTTTTATTTATTTGTACAGCGCCTTTTCTTCGATTGAAAGACAAGGCGCCTTACATAAAAATGAATAAGTAAAAACAAATAAAAACTTAGAGGGAATAGACACACTTAGAGGGAGAATACACACAACGTGAGAAGAACAGCCACGCAAAACAACCACCCTTCCCTCCCCCAGCTCCTCCCTCCATCCACCCAGCCCCCACAATACATGACTCCCTCCAAGAGGAAAACTGAACAAAGACTCAAAACTGCAGCTCTAAGGAAAAAGTCTGGCTTGGTACTGCTGTGCAGAAACAGTATTTCGGGGATCCATTTATTCCAAGGTCCAGCACAACCATAGGGGTCATCACCGCAGTGCCCGCTCAACACAGGGCAGCCCAGAGCCCCCTCTACATGGAGGCACCCCAGCTGCCCCAATGAGAATGAGCACAGCAGCACCAGCTCACCCATAAGCAGAGCCAGGAGGACTCCAGAACTGCGGATCCCCGAGAGGAAGCTCTGGAGTTAAAGAAGAAATGAACAAAAAGCATTAAAAACAATTGAAGAAACACTTAAATAATATGAATAATAATCACAATAATAAAAACCTGGTTAGTATATTAAACAATAATTGTGTATATAAATTAACTATAAAATTATAAAAATAAAAGTTAATAAATAAATAAAAAGAGAGGAAAAGAACAAATAAAAAAATTACAAAAGTCATAAAAAAGCTAAATTAAAAAGGTGGGTCCTGAGCCTCTTCTTGAAAAACCTCTATGGTCTCTGAGGCTCTCTGGCAGGCCGTTCCAGAGGCGAGGACCGTAACGGTGGAATGAGGCCTCCCCATTGGTTTTGGTCCTCACCTTAGGAACAACTAAGAGGCCTGTGCCAAAGGACATCAGGGTCCGCGAGGGTTCATATGTTAAAAGCAGGTCACTTAAATAAAAAGACCAAGACCATTAAGAGATTTATAAACCATTAGGAGATTTTTAAAACCAATCCTGAAATGCACAGGGAATCAATGCAGCGATTTAAAAATGGCAGTAATGTGTTCCCACCCCCTGGTCCTCGTCAGAACTTGTGCCGCTGAGTTCTGTAATAATTGCAAGTTTGTAAGAGACTTTTTAGGTAAACCAGAGAGCAGGGCATTACAATAATCCAAATGACTAAGAATAAAAGCATGCATCAGCACCTCTGTGCTGGCAAGAGAGAGGAATGGACGGACTCTGGCAATGTTTTTAAGATGATAAAAATCCTGTCTTCACAACATTTCTGATGTGTGGGATAAAATTCAGCTCAGAGTCAAAAAGTACGCCCAGGTTTCTTACACAGTGAGAAGATTTAAAGTTTATGAGTTTGGGTAAAATCATCTCTCTCTTGTCTTCAGGACCGATGATCAAAACTTCAGTTTTGTCCTGGTTGAGCTGTAAGAAGTTTTCTGCCATCCACGACTTTATATCTAAAATACACTTTAAGAGAGTGTTTATAGGTTCAAGGTCATCAGGAGACACGGCGATGTAAAGCTCTGTATCATCAGCGTAGTAGCTGCGACAGTTAACCCCGTGTCTCCTGATGACGTTCCCAAGAGGCAACATGTACAAATTAAAGAGTATAGGACCTAAGATTGACCCTTGGGGAACCCCACAACTTATTTTGTGGATTCTGGAGGAGCATGTATTCATACTTACATAAAAATGATGTATCTGTTAAATAAGAATGGAATCACTTAAGAACAGTTCCTGAGAGGCCAACCCGACTTCTAAGTCTGTTTAAGAAAATATGGTGATCTACTGTGTCAAAGGCATTACTATCGAGCAGCACAAAAACAGAAAGTTTCTGCGTGTCAGAATTATTTCTGAGGTCAGTTAAAATCTTTAAAAGGGTCGTCTCAGTACTGTGATTTGTCCTAAAACCAGATTGATATATTTTTTAAATATTATGTTGATTTAAAAAATCATGTAATTGAGTAAAAACTATGTTTTCAATAATTTACCTAAAAATGGTAAGTTGGATACAGGTCTATAATTATCCATAATATTTGAATAAATGGTAATTCTTCCTCAGACGGGGCATCACCACCAGCGTCTTACAGGCAGCAGGGAAGACACCCGTCTGAAGAGAGCAGTTTACTATGGCTAAAAGCTCCGGCTTGAAGAATCCATAACATGTTTTTAAAAGAGAAGTGGGAATGGGGTCTAAAAGGCAGGTTGTAGTGTTGGCTTGGGAAAGAACTCGACCAAGCATCTTTTCATCAACCAGGACAAAACTCTCCAGAGTTTCCTCAGGTAAAGACAATGCCACTGATCTACAATTAGTTTCCTCATTAATGTACACACCCCATATAAACAAAAACACAGAATTTTTGACATTTTTACAGATTTAATAAAGAAGAAAAACTGAAATATCGCATGGTCCTAAGTATTCAGACCCTTTGCTCGATATTTAGTAGCAGCATCATTTTGATCTAATACAGCCATGAGTCTTTTTGGGAAAGATGCAACAAGTTTTTCACACCTGGATTTGGGGATCCTCTGCCATTCCTCCTTGCAGATCCTCTCCAGTTCTGTCAGGTTGGATGGTAAACGTTGGTGGACATCCATTTTCAGGTCTCTCTAGAGATGCTCAATTGGGTTTAAGTCAGGGCTCTAGCTGGGCTATTCAAGAACAGTCACAGAGTTGTTGTGGAGCCACTCCTTGGTTGTTTTAGCTGTGTACTTTGGGTCATTGTCTTGCTGGAAGGTGAACCTTTGGCCCAGTCTGAGGTCCTGAACACTCTGGAGAAGGTTTTGGTCCAGGATATCCTATACTTGGCTGCATTCATCTTTCCCTCGATTGCAACCAGTCGTCCTGTCCTTGCAGCTGAAAAACACCCCCACAGCATGATGCTGCCACCACCATGCTTCACTGTTGGGACTCTTGGACAGGTAATGAGCTTTGCCTGGTTTTTGCCACACATACCGCTTAGAATTAAGGCCAAAATGTTCTATCTTGGCCTCAGACCAGAGAATCATATTTCTCACTCTCTTGTAGTTCTTCAGGTGTTTTTTTTTTTTTAACAAACTCCATTCGGACTTTCATGAGTCTTGCTCTGAGGAGAGGCTTCCATCGGGCCACTCTGCCATAAAGCCCCGACTGGTGGAGGGCTGCAGTGATGGTTGACTTTCTACAACTTTCTCCCATCTCCTGGCTGAATCTCTGGAGCTCAGCCACAGTGATGTTTGGGTTCTTCTTTACCTCTCTCATCAAGGCTCTTCTCTCCCGATAGCTCAGTTTGGCCAGAAGGCCAGCTCTAGGAAGGGCTCTGGTCATCCCGAACATCTTTCATTTAAGGATTATGGAGGCCACTGTGCTCATAGGAACCTTAAGTGCAGCAGATATTTTTTGTAACCTTGGCCAGATCTGTGCCTTACCACAATTCTGTCTCTGAGCTCTTCAGGCAGTTCCTTTGACCTCATGATTCTCATTTGCTCTGACATGCACTGTGAGCTGGAAGGTCTTATATAGACAGGTGTGTGGCTTTCCTAATCAAGTCCAATCAGTAAAATCAAACATAGCTGGACTCAAATGAAGGTGTAGAACCATCTCAAGGACAGTCAGAAGAAATGGACAGCACCCGAGTTAAATCTGTGAGGGTCACAGCAAAGAGTCTGAATACTTAGGACCATGTGATATTTCAGTTTTTCTATTTTAATAAATCTGCAAAAATGTCTAAAATTCTGTGGTTTTTTTTGTGAATATGGGGTGCAGTGTGTACATTAAAGAGGAAATAAATTAACTTAAATGATGTTAGCAAATGGCTGCAAAATAACAAAGAGTGAACAATTTCAAGGGGTCTGAATACTTTCCATCCCCACTGTATATTTTTACCAAAGAAAGACTTTGGGAAATTTTAAATAGACATCAGTTTTACTAAACCAAAACTGATCACAGAAACAGAATAGTTCAGTGGCAGCGCTTGCCCTTCACTTACACTTCAACACATGGATGGGTAAGGCGGGAATCAAACCTGCAATCTTCCAATCAGGGGTTGACCACCCTACCGCTCCACCATGGCCTTTCAATTTCCAGAGATTTTCCCCTCTTATTACAAGTAAACTGGACAATCAGTGGTTGATTCATTTTTAAAGAAGTGGGTATAAGTGAAGAAATGAACACTAATTCAGGAGATTTTCTCTTTTTAAGAGGAACAACTAGTATGAGGAAAACTGTTACTGTTGTAGCTGCAGTTTAAAGACGGACATTCCCTAAGAGTAGATTAGCTCAAAAAAGTAATTTTTTAGAAATATTTCTTTGGGTTACTATGTATTTGACCCTGCTGTCTCTATAACTATGGCTCATGAAAATCCAAAGTGTCTGTAAGGCATTCTGCTGCAAAAGTGTAGAATGAACACAGGCATTTGAACACCAGACGCAGGCGTGCCATACAGATTTGTCCTTTTTTTGACCCCGCCCCAAAATCTTTTGGATGAGTGTCATGATAAGTTCGCTCCTTGCATGCCCTGTACAGGTTTGTCAATTTATCACCCGTCGACTGTCCATATTTAGCTATAAGGGCAGCTGTGACTAACTCTTTACTAATGACTTGTGTGGTGGAAGGGCAGCGTACGACAGCATCACATCCACGTCAGAAGTGCAAATAACTTATTTTAGCCTTACAAATGCTTCACGATGCACTTACCACACACACAAAATCGTACTTTCCATTTTCAACGAGCCTCAAGGAAATTGCAGACACACCTGTGCTCCGAGTGCACCTTCTCTCTATGACCCTCCACAGGCCTGGACAACCCAAATAGATATAGCGGTCAACCCCCACACTGGTTTACTAACTATACCTTTAGTACACTTTTACACTGGTTCAAGACAGGAAACAAAATCCAAAGTGGCTGTTTTTCTTTAAGTGTCAGTGTTGAGTAAAGTGAACTAATTCCACTGTGTACCCTGTAAAAGACGTTTTATTAAAAATGTAAACTTCTTTTCAAAAGGCTGTGTCCCACTTCCCCATTGCCCTGATCACCTTGACAGAATGTGGGACTGCCTTCAGAAGCAACAGCTTCTCACTGTTTGTTGTTGTTGAAACGTTTGCAAGCCTTTGAAGTCCAACTTTGAGCGTAAACGTAATTATAATCTGCTAACACGTGTGAAGACTGCTTTGTCACGTCAGTGAGCATACTTTCTGCAGTGTTTCTCTCAGAAATAAGCTCTTGTACGCTCAGGGACCCTAGTTTCTTGGCTGCTTTATCAGTTATGTTTTGACAGTTTAGACCTTGTGGTGGAAATATTGGTTTTGGCTCTGATTGTTCTTTGTAATTGTCAATTAGCTCCTCACTTGTAATGCCCTCTGTGATCGGCAGGGGTCTCTGTTGTGATGCATTATTTAGGCAGGGGCTCAGCTGCGCATCAGCACGCTGTTTCCAAGAGGCAAGGCGGACGGACAGCTCCTCTGCAGTTTGTCAGAGCATCAGTACAGATGACATATTGAAATGATTGTGTGACTCTGCCTCTTCATGTCACTCACTGTTATCAGTCAATAAAGGTGCAGGAATGAAGCCATCTGCTCCCTCACAATTGCTCAGGAGTGACAGATTCCGATGCCCCCTCCCCCCCACACACATCCAGAGATGGATGCAATCTGCTCATACCTTTTTCAAGGGACTTTATTAAACCTAGGTCATTTTCTGTGCTTTCACTTTCTTTCTATCACTAATTTTTCTCTTTTCTTTATTTTCCTCCTCCTCCTCCTCCTCCTCCTCTCCTGTCTTCCACCGGTGCAGGTCTGCAGAGGTTTTGTGCGGACATCGAAATGATGATTGGTTTTCAGCCCAACCGATTCTGGAGACTGTGCTGGGCCTTTGTGACTCCAACCATTCTGACGGTGTGTTTGTTTTTTTCTCGTCTCATTTTCAGACAAACCGCCGCAGTCACCTAAGGAGACCGTGGCTGTTTGTAACGAGTCAATTTTGCTGCTTTCTTTTTAAGTCTATTCATTTGCGGGACAGAAAGAGCAGAGTCGACCCTCTTCCTCAGAAAGAAAAAGTTATTTCCTCCTTGCTTGCCATGTCTTGCCACCAAATTTTCAAGTTGTTTATGGTTGCATCTGCATAACACATTGAAGTCTGTCAGTGCAGCTTATCAGGCAGATATATTTAGGCCCCAAGGCTGAATGTGACATCGTTTTTATCTGTTTCAAACACTCACATGCATTCCCATGAAACACAATTTATGTATAACAGACACTCATCTGTCCTTGCCGTCCGGGGCAGCAGCTTCACCAGCATGTCAGGGCTCGACACTGTTATGTTTGCAATTGTAAAGGAAACATCTGCACTTCTAAAGCAGAGGTGACCATGATTGATGGAGCAGCAGTTAGCTCGGCTGGTCATCTTCCTACTTTCAAGAGGGAGGGGGTCAGATTGCTTTAAAGAACTCTTTCATTCTCAGCCACTGGCCGATGCGCTCCCTCTGTCTCCATTTTGTTAGGGGTGTAGGATAAAATCGATTGAGTGAAATATCACAAAATTCCATTTGGCAATTCTTGTATTCATTTCAAATGCTGCCTAAATTATTATTTTATTTTTATATGCAAACATGTAGCTCAGCATCTTACCCTTGTTTTCCACCTGAACCCCAACTGCTATTTGGCGGCACACCACGGCGAGCCTCTTTCAGGAGGCTCTACACCACAGCAAAACAACAACATCTCACGAGAACCATCTCGTGGTAAAAGTACACTCATTAGCCTCGTGGTTATTGTTGTTACAGAGCTCAATGACAGATATACATCTCAGTTTTAATTAATTTTTTTTAATTAGGGATGAGTACCAAAACTATGTTACAAGTTGGTACTGGTACCACTGCACATGGGACTACCGCTACCATGAAACGTGGATTTCGGTGCTTCGTTTGAGTCATGTTATTCACTTTTATTCTATTCAGTTTTGCTGTACAATTCTAGGCAATACTTTTGGAGTATTAATCCTTGTGGAAAGATAAAATGAGCCCACTGGCGTGGTTTATGTAAGATCGAATGAGGCTGTGAAGATGCGTGGAGCTCAATCAAAACCCTGAAGGCAAAGTTTGTCTGAACTTCACAGCAAAAGATTCTACTTCAGCGATCAGATGAAAAAGAGCGTTGTGTACAATGCTCTGAAAAAAGACCATCGTCGTGGTGATGAGCAATGAAACATGCTTACTTCCTGGTGTATGAAAATGCAGATGCAGACTGCTATGGAAATATAGCATTTAAGGCATATTGAAGCGCTCTCCTTCACCTTCTCACGCTGCTTCCTCACACATCAATGTTTATGGAAAAAAAAAAAAGTTTTCTTCACGTTTCTTCATTTATGAAGAACTTGTTCAAGCATCCCTCAGGCAGCTGAACCATTTTAAAAGGACCAGTTATGTACCCATCCCTAATCGTGTCTAACTGGTAAATCCATAGCTTTTTAAGCTAATTTGGCATCTACTGAGGTTTTTTGGGTTAATTCTGAGATAAACTAATATTTTAGCAACATTCTAACATTTTTGGCTAATTTGGTAAATAACCTGATTTTTGGAATAATTCTAAATTAATCTAATATTTTAGCAACATGCTAAGTTTTTTTGCTAATTTGGCATATTCAGAGGTTTTCTGGGTCTAATTCTTATTTAGGATAATATTTTAGCAACGTGCTAACTTTTTTCTTTAATTTGGCATATTCTGAGGTTTTTTGGGATAATTATGAGTTGAGGTAATATTTTAGCAACATGCTTACTTTTTTTGCTAATTTGGCATATACTGAGGTTTTTCTTCAAGATAATCTGGATTTAAGATAATATTTTAGCAACATGCTAGCTTTTTTGGTTGTTTTGGCATCTACTGAGGTGATTTGGGTTAATTTGGAGCTCATTGTGCACTTTCTGCAATTTCTGCAACATTAAGAAACTTTAGCATCATGCAAATAGCTTTTACTATTTTAGCAAAACGACTTCAGCATATTCAGCGACCACATTCAGTAAACAGCATTCACTCTAGCATTAATGCAGGGAATGCAACTTTTCTAGTTTTAAATGAAATAAGCAGATTGTTGGAGATTGATCATTGTTTATTTATTTGTTCAATCCAGCTGTCACATGCTGAATTTATAAAGTGCATTTAAGCAGTGTCAGAAATAAACTGCACTTTATTGTCTTAACCATAGTTAGACAACCTTATTGGTTAAAGCACATTTGCCCTTTGTTTTAAACCGAAAAATAATTTGTTGTGGAAATCAGATTTCGTTTAGTGTTGAAAAAATGTTTCTTAATTTACGAAAAGAAAAGCACCATGAATTTTTTTTGAGAAAAAAAAGAAAAACAGAAAAACAAGTTATGTGAGATAGATTTTTAATATATGAATGCTCCGATTATTGAATAAAATGTATTCTATGCAACTTCGATCATGTGAACGGCATACCGGGATTCATATTCAGACAAGGTTTTTTCAAAGTTATACTCTTTCAAAAACTGTGACATATTGTCTTTGTTACAGTACTATGGTTTCATGTTCTCACATGAGTATCATGACACATATCTTATCTTGACATGTTTTTTCATGGCATGTACCATATTGCAACACGTATTGTGTTGTGACAAATATCATATTGTCAGGCTTTTGCCAATATACACTCCTACTTTTGTATAATTTCTTCACTCTGATATCCTTTTTGCTTTTTGCACCCTAAACTGTTGTGAACAAGGAGGTGGGTGGAACCCAAGAGCAGACACGTCTTAAAGATGAGAAGGTTATGTTTATTGATTCAGCGAATAGTGGAGCAGGATGACAGAGCAGGCAGGCAGGTGAGCAGACAGAGCGGGCTGGCTGGCAGACAGGTGAGCAGACA
>BSAI01000104.1:809930-887201 GCA_036245035.1 Adrianichthys oophorus
GCTGGCTGGCAGACAGGTGAGCAGACAGAGCGGGCTGGCTGGCAGACTGACACACAAGCAGCATAACGATCTGACACTGGCTGGAGGTTTGACGCTGCTTAAAAAAGCCATGGTGATGAAGATCAGGTGGAGATGATCAGGAACAGGTGCCGTCGCTTGACGAGGGGGAAGGAATGCCTCCAGGGCACAACATAAACACAGCGTTTATTATTGTTTTATTATATTTGATTACAGCAAATACAAGCTTTTAAATTAAATTAAAATTTTTGTTTTATTTTATTTTTGTCCCAAATAAAAACATTTCCTCCAAAATGCTCACAAAGTTTCTGAGTTACTGTGGGATTAATTTTCTGTAAAGAAATAATGGAAGATGGTTTCATTGTTCAATTGTTTCACATGAGGGATTTTACAATCATGTGTTCAGGTATTGAACTTGTGTTTTCAATACCTGGAGGACATTCAGAAATAATCTGGCTATATAGTGTGCAGCCTGCTTTTTAGGTTGTTTTTGCACATTTGCTTCATTAGTCTTGTAGTTGCATTCACATGGAACTCAACTCATTAGTTTGCATGTCCTCGTACATTTTATCATTGCCTGGAGCCAGTTTACTCTCAGAGCAGTGAGTGCTTACAGTAAGAAACAACTTTTACAGACATGAGCTTTGTTAACCATTTTAAAGCCAAACCCGAAGTGCAACATTTTGCTCACGTTTATGCTACTGAAGCAGAGGTTTTAGCATTTTGAAGAAAAAAAGACATTAATGAATGCATGTACCTTTTGGATGTATGCAGGGCATCCTGGGACTCAGTCTTTATCAGTGGAAGGTGATGACTTATGAAGACTACACCTACCCCACCTGGTCCATGATCCTGGGGTGGCTCATGGTCATCTGCTCTGTGATCTGGATCCCCATCATGTTCCTCATCAAGATGTACCTGGCACCAGGCACTGTAGGCGAGGTGATATTTCCTACAAACAAAGCACTGCTATGGAAATTCCCACCCTGTCATCCATGCAGACTTGCACTTTTTAAGAGATCCCTCTTTTGTTCTGTCTCTCATCATCACGAAGAGACAAACCACAGGCAGGAGGATTCATTTGGGAGACATTCTGTCGGTCTCACTAGTCCTTTAAATGCTTTGATTAGTGACTGATCAAGATTGTGGCTCTTCGTCAGAAATGTTTTGCTTCCTTGCCGTCTCTGACAGAACGCTCAATCAGGGATCATTCTTAGACTCTACAATTACAGTTCTATGCTTCTCTCAATTCACCACAATTTTGTATTCATAACAGCTTCATTTTTATTCAAATAGGAGATAAGGACAACTTTGAAAATAAATAATTTTAGGGTTACGAGAGAAAACATGTCATTAGAGGAAGAAAATGGGAGATTGTTCTGATTTATTTTATTTTCAGCTTAAGTTTTTTGACTCTCTCTCTATTAGCTAGCAATAGTTTCAATTGTCAAATTCCCTCACACCATATTGTCATCTATGACTTTGTGTAAATTGATACCCTATAGGTTTAAGATAGATTCTGCATTTCCACTCTTTCCTATTAGCAATACTTTTGCGTTTTCTGACTTTTGTTTC
This sequence comes from Adrianichthys oophorus, assembly GCA_036245035.1. Taxonomy (NCBI): domain Eukaryota; kingdom Metazoa; phylum Chordata; class Actinopteri; order Beloniformes; family Adrianichthyidae; genus Adrianichthys; species Adrianichthys oophorus. Next base: position 811,524 of record BSAI01000104.1, read on the forward strand.
CTTTTTGAATCAAAGAATAAAATGTTTGAGCTATTTTATATAACTATTAAAAGTCTCTTTCAAAGGAGATTTTCTTGCCGACATGATGTAACTGTGTGTGAATTTATATAAAGTATCTTAGATTTTAAAGTATTCAGATTTTCTTAATTTTTTTATATAATTTTACTTGAGCTTTTTTCCCCTAGTGTTCATGTGTGAGATGAAACAACAGGAGCACATTAGTAAGTTCTTAATGTAACTAAGTTGTGCACATTTGTAACAGCAGTAGACATCGGTGACATAAGACTAACAGGAAAAATGACAAACTTAGAGATAATTCTATGGCGTCACATCTCTGCCATTAATTGAAGGGCGCGTATTTGATAACTGAGTGAGCGTACCTTACAACTGCACCGCGCAGTCCTAACTGAGCGTGCACAGAGCTCTCACCGGCGTTCCGGCGGCTAGACTGGCGTTCTGGCGGCTACACCGGCGTTCCAATGGCTAGACCGGCGTTCCAGCGGCTACACCGGCGTTCCGGCGGCTACACCGGTGTTCCAGCGGCTAGACCGGCGTTTCATACGCCGTTATTTTCTATTAAAGCAGATAAAAAAAATGAATGCTCCGCCCCATTGCCTTGTGGATTTGACCAGAAATTTGGACCAATCAGATTAACCAGAAAGGTTACCACCCCCTGAGTGACAAAAAAACCCCTGAAACTGAACGAGCAAAACTGAGTGAGCGGAGAAAAAAACTGAGCGCGGGCGGTGAGAGCTCTGTGCGCTCAGTTAGGACTGCGCGGTGCAGTTGTAAGATACGCTCACTCAGTTATCAAATACGCGCCCTTCCATTAATGGCAGAGATGTGACGCCATAGAATCCAAATGGCAAGCTGCTTTAAAGACCTACTCAAATGAAAACTGTGCTTCTGGTGTTTTCAGCATGTTCTTGTGGTATATTTTGATGATGGATGACAAATATGATGAAAATTAAACTTAAAATTCAATTTTAAAAGCGTATTTGTGACAGAAAATACAGGCTCAAAGCTCCCTGCTTCGCTCCACTCTGATGCATCTGCGTGTAGATGACTACATCCATGTGCGTCTTCGTTTTCCTCATCTGAGCTGGTATCTGGATCAAAACTGTACACCTGGATAGCTCCAATATTTCCTGCCTTTTTTGTTGCACTGCTAATGTTAGGTTGGGGGTTTGAGTAAGCTAACGGAGAGCGGATGAAGAGAGAGCCCTCATCAACAAGGAGGGGAAGTGGGGTTAGGGTTAGGGTTAGCTCTGCGCCAGTGGTGCTGTCCGCAACTCAGAAGCAAATTTCTAATGAATTCCTGCCGCTCTGAAGAACCTATGTCCTAGAAAACGTCACAGGCTTTTTTATTTGGTCTAAAAACAACTATATTAAAAATACTACTGGGAACACTTTGAAAATAACTAAAGATGATTGGTGTGTGTCTTTAAAGGTGCCAAACAGGAATGATTAGGCAAACATGGAGAGGGGTTCCGTGTACCCTTTATGGAACAGTCTGTAAATATGTAAGGATTATGTGGGCCTGCTATCTAACAAATGACTGTGTTTTATCCCGCAGCGCTTAAAGCTGGTCTGCTCCCCTCAGCCTGATTGGGGTCCTTTCTTGATGAAGCACAGAGGGGATCGCTACAAAAACATGATTGATCCTCTTGGAACCAGCTCTCTGGGTCTCAAGCTGCCCCCAAAGGACTTCCATCTTGGTTCCTACCAGTAGCAGCCATCCTGCCAGCATCTTAATCACTACGTCTGACCAATTCAGTTTCTGCTTGGAGAAGGTGGACACCTTTGTCCATGTCGTCCTACTCCTTTTTGCTCTGCCTTCTCGTTTGTGCTCAACACTGTTTGCTTCCTGTCTTCTGCTGTTTCTTACAAATGTGGACACAGGATTCTTCTCCTTTCCCTTTACTTTTTTGCAATTGCCTGTCTTCTCTCAGGGAGGAGCGGCTGACCAAGTGAAGCCTGCCTCTCTGCTGCTGCTTCGTACTCAGTTAATAGGCTTTCTTTGCCTCCCACATATGTTCGCTGATTACTCCAGAATCCTTCCCAGAGAACCTTATTCTGAAAGAAAAATTGTGTCATAAAATGACACAGCTCAGACTGCACTTGCAATATTAGACTCACTATAGCTGCTCCCTGTAGAGTTGTGTGTGTTTTTGTGCGCGTGTGTGTGCACTGCATTATATTTGTGTGTAGACATAATTAATTGTGTTGGAGTAAGCAGGAAGGGAAAAAAAAGGAAAAATGCTTTAAGACATTGTTGGAAATCAGTTCCACCTATTTAAGAAAAATATTGCAGCATAAATGATATAAATAATCCTAGAAAAAGTTTTAAAGTATATACTATATTATCAGATTTTGTTTCTATCTTACGGTATAGTTATATCAGCTGCTACTCAGTGGCTATTGCTTTGTCAAAACAGATTACAAGATCTGTGATTTGTGCCTCCAACGTACCAGTAGAGTTGAAAATCCATTCAGACATCCTCTTTCACTAGACTTCCTTTAACCTCTGAAGACTTGGGGACAATGTGCAATACCCGCTCCACTGAAATATTAACATGCGCTACTGTTGTATTATCCAGAATGTAGAGTTCAGTCTTTTTAGTGTAGGACACAGCTAACCCAGCCCTTTCAAGTCTCAGAATTAAGCCTGTAGTTAATCTCTCTGCACTTACTTTGGCTTCATGGTTCTAGCTGTTGGTGTTGTGATCTTCTAAAGCCATCTGTAATTGCATTACACATCATATTAGAGTAGAAACATCAAATATTTACCAGTATACTCATTCTGTGTAATTCGTTGCTTTCAACACAGAAGAAAGTGTTTATATGTAATTTATTTGTCAAAAATAAGCTTTTCTTGCTACCCCATGTTTTGTCAAATGCACTCTTTATGAACAGAAGACATATGTGTGTTGTTGCACCCTCATAGCAGCCATTGGCATGGATGAGCAGATTAAGATTGGATGACAAAACGACTCCCTTCTCTGCTGAAAAGTGTGCTTTGTCTCTTGTAGCTTGTGGTAGAGCTCTGAGCACTGCTTTGTCCCATCATCCTCATCTCTCCGTGTGTTCTCCTGGAAACAGGGTCTCAGGTATACTCTGTCGGACTACTGAGGTAGTTTCAAGAACAGCAGCATCAGCTGCACAGAGACCTTAAAAGTGCCGCCTTTCAAGCTAAATGACAACAAAAGCTGTGGTAAAGTGTTGCATAGGAGAACAATGTTCTTGCCGAGGACTCAACGCTTAAGTGCTTAGTTTTAACTGTCTATGACTTACAAAGGAAATTGGAATTAGCTAAGTGATGATGTGAAAAGGTAATGGAGAAAAAGTTGAATTTTGCACCTTTTATTTATTTATTTTTAAAATATGCTTCATTTGCACAGAAGGTACTCTTTTTTTTTTGTATCCCTCTGCTCGCTCTTCTGTCTACCAGAACCAGGCATTTAACTGTAATTTAGTGAACAGTTTCCTTCTGGGTCAGGATGTTCAGACTCAATCTTCTGAGGTTGTAAAAGTCATCTGCTGTTTCGTCCACCAGCGCAGCCCTGCTGATGGTCAGCTTTGTCTCTAAAGAAGTGTCATACCCAGCCATCAAATTTTACTTTCAAAACCGATTATCTTCAACCTAACAGCAGGCTTCCACTCTGAAGCCTTAAGTCCTTTACACTCACAACTTCCATCTGTAGTTTACCAAGGTCCCGATTGGCCTGATTATGCTTTTAACTCAGCAGGTATTAAATTATGGAGTGTTTCCGTTGTAACAGCTGATAAAAGTTCAAGGATCTCTCTCTCTCTCGAAGCCATGTCTTTTCATAACCTTTGCCTGAAAACAGCACAGGTCTGATTTAGGTGTTGGGTTGTTTGAAAACAACACATAATCAGTTTATGAGCACAAATATCCTGATGTTAAATTATTAAATGCTTGCTACACTGTGTTTCTTTAAAGATGTTTAGCCGTAATTGTTCAATTGTGATAATTATGTATGTATGTCTGTGTATGCTTGTGTGCGTGTGATTGTCTCTGTAGAGCTGAATTCCATTCAACCGTCAATCAAACATGTGCATGGCCTATCTCAGAGTAGAATGTAGGATGAAATGGAAAGGATCGTCAAGCAGCGTTTCCTTGAACGTCTCAGTTTAACGCACCTTCGTCACCTCTGATGATGGGAAGGTCTTCTTTGAGAAGTCGAGAAGCGCAAACTTAAAACAACAATCTTCTCCAAAGCTAACAAATATTTTTACTCTGAGTGTAGTTTGTGGTTTTTAAAGCTTAAAAATTATATAACAGATGTATTGTTCTTCACTGCAACGCTAAAATGCTAAACGCCTTCATGCCCTGAATAATTTTAAAGATTTTATTTAGGGCAGGAGCTACAAAGCTGTATGTTTCTGGCACCGTGTTTCCTTAATTTTGGGGATTTACCTTTTTTGAGCGTGAGAAAACTTAGAAATAAATAGTTAAGTAAATAAAGCTCTAGGTTTAGTTAAGACCTTTCTGCTTCATGAAATGCACCAGATGAAAAGCTTGCATGTGCAATTTGTGTTGCTGTCAGTCAGTGTCCATATATAAATATCTTTTTTCTCTTGATAGAATCAGCTGAGCATGTTTACTTTAGAGAACATTATGTTCTTCTTAAAGTCGAGAAACAGAAGGTTGCTGTTGTCCATTTGCACAAGAGGAAAAGAAAAAAAGTAACTTGCTATTCTCTTGGCCTGCAATTCATCTATGGACAGTGTAGTAACCAAAGAAAGAGTATTTTAAATGACCTTATAGTAATAACATAAAATATAAACTATATAAAAAAAAGGAATGTGTCATCAGCGTATAGGAGGTTGAGATACTGCCATTCATATATTAAGTGTTCGTCAGTGTTTGCCAATACGTTACAAAACACCTTCAGGTAACCATTGGCCTTATAGATGTCCTCTAATGGTAGAATATTATATGTACTTCAAAAATAACACCACAGCATAGCTGTCTGTCTCATGTAAAAATAGTATTCCTATTGTTATGTCTGTTGTGTCTTTTTGGCACCTTACTGTGGGACCTATGAATGCATAGGAAAAATTTCTAATTACTTGAGTAATGTCATATATTTCTGTGTGTTTTACGTGAGGTACTGCTGCCTATGGATATAGATATGTGCCTCCAACAGCCCATGACAGTCATTTGATCAAAAAACTGAGAGTAGATAATATGTTTGAAAATGTGTGATGTGTAAAAAAAATACAACATATAAATATATCATAAATGTGAATTGCATTTATTTATTTTTCACAATCATCAATCTTTGAGGCCCTACCTCAGTTTTTCTATTTATCTATAGAAATGCAATTGGATTATAGTATCTTTGCCAATAATAATATATTATCGCTATTCTATCATGAAATGTATAACATATGAATCAATAAATAAATGTTATTCTATGTTGCTTTCTTGTGAACTCTGCAGCAGAGAAACCCAACCTGCCATTCAGCTTCTTTGTAGGACAGCAGAACCAGCAGCAAAAGGCTGCTGCCAGAGCAACATGGGCATTTCAAACCCCTGCAGACACTAATACAACAGTAACAGACTGATTGCCTCAACGCTATGTCACTATATTGCAGTTTTTCAGAAACACTGGCTCTAAAATATGCCTTAAATATGCCAGGCAAAAAATGGGCAAACCTGTACGGGGCCACACAAAATATCAAAATAAGAGATTGCTCAGTGAGCCCGTAGGTTGAAAATGTCCATGCACCTTTTTTTTTCATGGACATGCTGTGGGCGACAGGTTATAACAAACACTGAATCAACACACAAGGGTAAGTAGGGGGGAAATAGGTAAGACACAGACCGGTGGCTCAAGGGAACTGCAAGACACCCCTGCGCTAAGATGCTGGCGCTCCTCTCTATGACCCTCCATTGACCCGGACAACCCAAAAGCCTGCAGCACCTATACAGATCAATCCCTGAACGGGTGCATGTGACTAAGGCCTTAGCTGCAGGATATATTCAAGGTAATTGCTGAAAAAACTTGATTGTATCAAGCAACATGTTATCACTTTAAAGCCCAAATGCTTATCTGCTCAAATGCTTAATCACACACAGACATTGTGGGAAAAAAGGTGGAGTTATTAGGAACACCATTATGATTCCCGCACTGTTGTATTTTCTGTCACTGCAGGTTAATTTTGTAACTGTACTATTCCAAAGATATTGAATGGTTTGTTTACATTGGCTACCCCAGCAGAACATGAAAACAGTCAAGTGATGTTGAGTCATTTGCTATCGGCCCTTCTGCCCACTCTGCATTGGAATTAAAAATTGTTTACTTTGAAAACAAACACTTGAATTTAATTAAAGCACTTCAGCACTAATGAAATAGCAGTTACCAAAAAGTAAATGTTCTTATTTGGAAAAGCAAGGCTCACATTAAGAAACAAAATTTGAGATTTGGCGAATTTCAAGTACAGGAAAACAAGGTCTAAAACGGCCCTTGGAGTTACGTCGACCTTTGACCTTGGGAAGAGGCCGCCATCTTGAATTTTCACAAAAAACACTTTTACTACCAGCTAAAACCAAAATTTAGCCCCAGGGTTTTTTTCTCGGATCTTCTTCTAACTTCTAGTGCATCATTGGGAAGCAATTTGAAATTAATTGGTACCATTACTATTTGTAGATCTTTAACGGCGTGCACATGGCGAGCTCTCAAAAGTGGGATACTCTTAATACGCGCACACTTTTTGACGGATTAATGTGAAGATTTAATATGTCGAGCCCTGACTAGAGCTGCATATAATATTACAAGACCTGATAAGAACATGATAAGAAATGTGGGCGAGGCTAGCTAATAACCTTGGTTGCTAAGGAACTTCAAAAGTTAACTTTTGCAGATTCTGTTCGATCTGTTCGGTATCATCAAACGAACCAAAACATATAATGGTGCTATGGAGATAGAACTAGACAGAAATGTACTCTTTGGGATAATTTATTAAGTTCTTAAAATAGATAAGATTGTCATAGATTATGCTTTGTAACCACGACATTGTTCATAAAAAGCTTTTCCTCCCTTTTTTATTTTAAATTAGGTTTAGTTAGGTTTTTTTACTCAACATTATTGAAAAACAATTCCATTACTCCTTTGCTCTGTGGCAGACAGCCATCATGTCAGGTGATCTTTTTCAAAAATATGTCCATATTTTGTACAGATCTGACTTTGACCCATATTTCCTTATGTTTCCTTTGCATATTAAAACAGTGAAAAGAGACAGAAAAGACTGGTCACTCAAATATGTTACTTTATTTTTTTTAATGAATCACACATTTCAGCAGGAGTCATCTACAAATGTCACAACTAAACATTTTTCTCATTTTCCTTAAAAATGAAGATGCTTGTCTTGGTTTATAAGCCCACTCACCACAAAAAGATTGAAAGGCCTAGAGAGGAACATACGAGTCAAACAAAATTAAAACCACAAGACAATAAGCAAAAATAATTAAACACATACATCACATTTTGGGTTCTATTGCCACAATAGTTATTCTGCTTAAGTGGGCCTTATGACTGTGTGTGTAGAAGAGGGTTAGCGCAAATAGTAGCTTGGGTCTAAAGGCGTTAATGCCACTATGTTCAACCTAACTCAGGGGGAAAACAGAAAAAACTCCTTACATTCGAATCACAATATTATATGTAATCGAATTTCAACAATTTTATTTAACACGAGAGAAAAAAATTAAGTTTACACGTTCATCTATTACTGTTATTATGTTTTTTTGTATTTTTTTTTTGTATATAAAGGCTACAATAACATAGATTAGGATCACAGAAATAAGATTTTCAAACTTAAAGAAAGGGGCCATTCAGTTTGTGCTAAACACGTAATACGGGAAATGCGTTTTTATTGTTGTCTAAATGTCACTTGTACAGCTCTATATATTATGTGTAAAACGCCAACTACTTACCCATAAATATTTATGATATAACTAGTCCACCGCTGCGATGGCTTGCTGGAGACTTTAGCTAAAGCGTTAGCAATAGCATGAAAAATTGCAATCTTAGGCTCAATCTGTATTCTTCTCTTCGCCCTAACAATTCTCCCTACTACTCCATTTTCTTCATGAGGGTGCACTCTAAAGCACAGAAGTTTACATTTAAATGTAAGTAATTACTTTTTGTTTTAGCATGACCTTTTTAGAGTTATAAAACCACCGTTGTTATGCATATTTTCCAATGCTGGAAGCTTCGCGCTAACGTAGCTAACCGCAACTACTGATGACGTTATCGAGTGGTAGTGACGTCCGAAATCGGAGACACTATTTTTCCATAACTCTTTTGTTGGAGGGCTAAATGTAGGCAAAGGAAGAAGTGGTAGGGCGATGTGAAGAATTCGGATTGAGCCTTATACGTCAGAAGAAGCGCGAGCACTGAGCTCATCGTGGTGCGCCTCTTGGAACTGCAAAGTGGAACTGATTTATGAGACACTTTTTACATGGCGAGATGTGAAAACGAAAAAGACAATTTTCATGGGCTTTTTCACTTTAATTATGCCATTTCCTTTATCATTTTAATTAAGTTACAGAATGATCGGTGTTGAAGAAGAAAAAGAAAAAGCCGTTGAGAGGATTGAGTTGTCATTTTTTTTGAGTCAACTGTCTCAACTACGTTGTGAAAATGAAAAAGCATTTCTGGTATTGATTTTTATTTTGAAATTTGTGTCAAATTTGCTTCCATACACATAAAGTGAAAAAGTTAATTTTTGCTACAGGCGTGCTGCAGGCATCTGGTCGTATTTTAGTGGACAGAAGAGTGAGCACAGGGACAAGAAAAAAAAGCACCTTCTGTGCAAATGAAGCACATTGCAGATTGATTGTGATGTGTCACATTCGCTTCCATATATGTGCTCATTGAGTGATCTAACCTTGATAAAACCTCCGTGTCCCATACAGGTTTGCCCATTTGTATCCCGCTGACAGCCCGTATTCACCCAAAAGGGCAGTTGTGACTGAGGCTTCAGCTTCCACACTCATGGTAGATATTGATAAAAAAAACAGTTTATGTTTCCATCAAAATTATATATATATATATATATATATATATTACTTATTTAATACTTTGTGTTTCAAACTCACTTGTATCAGAATTAAAAACACTTTAGATTAATAAATATTTAAAGTACTCAGATTTATTTGAACAGAAAATATATCTATTTTTCATTAATTCTGCCATATATTTTTCATTTATTATTGTATTGTTCATTAATTGGTTATGATTTTTCATTCAACTGATTGGAGCCATATTATTTGAGTTGCTGGTTGTTAAAAGGTGAAAACCTTTATTTGATCTAGTCTGCTCCAGGACAAAGAGTCATATCATCCTATTTCCTATTCCCTCAGGCCTGTAGCTTTACGCAGGGATGAGTGCCTTTGTCTTAAAATTTAAACTTTCATGGTTTGGTGCTGCTTCAGTTCAGAAGTAACAACAGGAGAGAACAAATCAATTACCTTTCTAGAAGGTAAAAAGGATCGTTCTTTAGATCACACATGTGGATTAAACGAAATTATGGCTGCAACTCCTTAGCATTTTAAGAATTTATTCTTAATTTGGTTTTTAATAGTTCAGTTAAGACCAAGCAAAGAGAAGCTAAGTATTACAATTAAAAAAATTGCATGAAATTAATGTAAAACATCTAATAACATACATTAATTGAGAAGATGGCATCTGTGTTAGTTAAATAAAACATTTAGATTTTTGAGTTAAATATCTGTTAAATGTGTATATTAAATATAACATAGCTGTTAAATTAAAAGCAGGGCTTCCCATCAAATTATTTATTTAACTGATTTGATCATTATTACATTTGGAATAGACAATTGTGTTCCACAAGACAACTTGTACAAATCAACATTATGGGTCCAGTGTTTAATGTGTAAAATTGTCCAATTATATTATGACTTGTTACAATGTCTGAGTAAACAAAGGCATAAAATGTGAGTCAAACTGAACATTTGTCTGCATGTCTGTATGAGAGGCGTATGGTCAAACAGAGGACAACATCTGTCTGTTGCATTATGAGGTCTTTAATTTGTTCTTGGTGCAGATGGCCAGTCACACTTCCTGGTTTCACACAATAAACACCACGGCAACAAATGGCTCAGACTGTGATCCAATGACAGGGACTTCCTGTAGGACAAACAAAAAGCTAAGCTAATAAACATTTGTGGCTACACCATCAATTTATTAGTAAATCATTTAAGATGAAGTTTAGTGCAGGAAAAGTTTGAATGTCAAAACACTAAAGTTGTACTTGAGGGGATTTATTCTATACCGTTTATCTTTTGTTCTTCATCAACCTTAAATGTCATACTATATATGCCTACTTGCTCATCTTTTGACCAACAAGTCTGGTTTGATTTTCTCATTACAGCTAACACATCAAGTCTCTTCTTTCCTGTTTCCTAATCACTTAATATGTAGCTTTCAAATCATCTGAAATAACCTTCAAAACTCTCAAAGTCTGAACTCCTCCCTCCCTAAAAACACCTTACACGTTTCCTTTTTTTTAACTTCTATCACTTGGTTGTCTGTTCTGCTCTTGTCCTTTCAACTTCCTCACCACCAGAGTCATAGTATACACCAACATCCTCTGCTGTCTGCCCACATTCTCACCAACTAATGCTTTGCAGTCACTGATCTCTTTTAATTTACAACATTTGTGCAAGATGTCAACTTTTGTGCTCTTCTCATCACTCATTTATATCACTGTATCTTCTTTCTTTTCTGGAAAATGTATTCACCACCGCTATAATCATTATTATTATCCACCACATGTCATTTCTGCAGTCCTGTCCTGAGCACCAAATTTGCCCATCACTTCTTCCTCCCCCCAGTTTCCCTCACCCATGTTGTAGTCTGCCGTAATCAACCCTTCTTCCCTTTAGGAATACTCTGGATTACCTCATCCATCTCCCTCCAGAATTACTGCTTCTGATCTCACTCACATCCTATCTGTGGGGCATAACCATTGGCAACATTCAACATCACACCTTCAACTTCCAGGTTTATACTCATCATTCTATCTGATACTCTCTTAACCGCCAGAACATTCATAGCAAACTCCTGTATGTGGATCATTTCTACTATGTTCCTTTTTTCCATTCACATCATGATAAAATAGCTTAAACCTGCTCCCAGGCTGCTAGCCTTGCTCCCTTTCCATCTGGTCACAGAAGAGATTTGAACTGTCAGAAAAATTCAAGTACAATTTGCAGATGAACAATAAACTGTGAATCTTTTTTTTTAACAGTTGATAATTTGGATCATTATCAGCTCTGTGTTTCCTTTAAGGAAAACAATCCCCAGATATTCAAATTCGAAAACCTCACACATTTACTTGTAGTGTCACTTTAAAATATTGTAAAATAAACAAACAATAGAAAGATCTTCTTATGTTTGCCTTTTTTTTCTAAAACACTTCTTTTTTTGCCTCTCCTTTATCACAGGATAGGTGCATAGAAGAACTTCTTCTCTTTGATAAATTAGCTCTGACACATGGGCCATACTTTCATTAATTAAACATAGCTTTGTAATAATTTCATACTGATAGAGACCTTTTTTACCACCGATTTTGGGCATACAAGACATGCTTTTGCCACATTACTTAATTACAGAATGATAAATGATCTAATAGGGTGCACTCACATTTCCATTCATCACACATTTGCTGTTGGGTTTGATGCAGCCCATTCTGTAATTCTGTGGTCCACTGTGTGAGTTTGGAAATGGATAATGGCTGGAAGCTTTTTGAGTATGGGCCTCTGACAGTATCTGACGTAAAAGTATTGATGCTCATACTTGAACATGAAGAAGACTTTCCAAGTACTGTAGCAACATGCCAACACTCGACACATTTTCAAGCAGTTGTGTTCCACTTTGATTGTAACTTCTCATACAATTGCCGGTGTTCGTTTCTGCTCTCTTACAAGCCTCATCATTACAAACATGGTGGCTAAGCTGCCATACTTAAGAAACTTGTGAATGTTTTAGCCCCTATCCATCTAATAGAACACAACAGTTTTTAAAAAATTTCCCAGCCAGCAAGGCAAAGTGGGCCCCATATGGTTTAAAAGTGGGCCGAATACGTGGGCCCCAACTGGGTTTGTCTGCAGTTTCTGTGGTGGCCCCACCTGTTTTTGCCCACATTGGCTCTGCTGCAAAGGGACCAGCAGCCTGTGCAGCTACCCTGCTAGCTCTACCGGCCCCTGGACGGAGGCACTTGCTCTGCCGGTCCGGTAGGTTGGCTCGCAGCGCTATTAAAACTGTTGAAAGTTGTTCATGAAAGGCCCAGCTTATAAAAAAACATTCCTATGAAACTGAAGTCACTTATAATAGAGGCTTTTCCCCAAAATGTTTTAATTTTAAACTGTTTTAGTCTGAAAAGTTCTCCAGGATGATCAGATGCATGCTGGGTAAATCAATGAAGCAGAACTAACCTCGAACAGTTGATTCACAGTGTAGCACAACTTGATTTTTTTAGTGGTTGGAGTCCATTGGAAAATCAAGAGCATTGAAACAGCTACTTTTAAACACATTCTGATGTATGAGTTAATATTAAAGACTCCTGTTTTGATTTTGGTGGTGCATATTTATAGAAATGTATTTACATATAAAATATCCACATACGAGTGCTCCTTGTGACAGTCTTACTTTCAAAACATCCTCCTTGAATAAAGGGGGTTCTAAGCTTTCATAGATGTGCACTCAAAAAGGACAATCCATCATAACCATAGCTAAATACTGTATGTGGCACTGTAAGCGCTGCAGTTTCTGTCTATCTAAGCCGCTGACATTCAAACAAAGCGATTGCTTTTCAACTCCTCTGCAGAATTTCAATGCAAAACAAAAACAAATGAATCACAAGCAGCAGCAGCCCACTTAGTTCATATGTTGTGAAGGGAGCAGTCAGCATGAACGGCAATGCTCTGAAATGATGGATGGGTTAAAGTCTTTGCCTCATACAGGATACAAAGCATTGACTTAACCTTTCACTACCAGTGTGCTTTGTTTTGTTTTTTATTTAAAGTCATGAAAAAAACTTTAGGATTTATTTTTCCTTTTACAGTTTTTTTTAATGATTGACAGTAACAGTCAAACTCAAACACTTCAAAAAATCTCATGGTCCTAATAGCAGACAAACCATTCTGGATGAATGAGAGTCTCCAAAGGTGTACTCAGAGCTGAGTCACAGTAAGGCTGTTAGGCTATGTTCACACATTCAAGCGACCACTTCCAATGAAATGTCTATGTAAACACGTATGTAAACGTGCATGTTTCAAGCTTCTACGTTCAAAACTCCCTCGTGCATGTGTCGCTATGCAAGTTTCTATCATTGTTTTTGGACTCTTCGCACAAAACTTATTCTACAGTTTATCAGAAGAGGAATTTAACGATTTAAACTTTGAATTTTTTTTCATTGAAAGAAACTTTTGCTTCACCATCTGGACAAAAACATGTGGGTAGAGATCAACTTTCCCTCTGAAGTGATGCTTTTTTTGTTTAATTTCTTGTGACCACGGAAATGCAAACGGCAGCTCACTTCACCAGACCGCAGTGATCACTTTCCTCAACAAGAGCAGAGCACAGCCTGCGTGCTGAACCTGTTACCATGACAACGCAACACACCATATTTAAATAGTTCGATTTTTGTGAAAAACGATTTAGTCATAAAACTATAAATGGACTCCAGTTCTAATAATTAATTTAATATTGATTTGTTTCTGACCATGGTTTGAGCGGGGTGATGCCTGGAAGAATTGTTTCAGGTGGGAATTTTTGCATTTTCAGACATGAACGACTTCTCTGAAAGAAGATATTATTGCGATTTAAAAAAAAAAAAAAACGCACTAAAATGTCTGTAATTACGGTAATTGATCGCGAATAACGCGATCATTTGACAGCCCTACTTTTAATTCACAGAAGTACTAACCGTTTCAAAATGGATCATGGAGGAGAAATTAATTGTCGTCTGTGCCCGGTTAGAATTAGATGACTTCAAGTTTTTCGTAAACCACAAGAGAGCTGTGAAAGAAAAAGCCTGGAGCAAGATTTGCGAGATTTACACCGATTTGACATTTCACACTAAGCCTCTTCCAACAGTAGGTGGTGGACATGGGCCAGTCTCAGGTAAGGTGGCAGACCAGTGTGAAAACCAGATATACAGCCAGTTAAGAAAATGGATAGAAGTTCAGGAGAACTGTGGATCGATTTTCTATATTAGATGTGTTTTCTTCTTGCTGTCACTGAAAACGACACGTGCCCAAAAAGAGTCCCTGATTGGTTGAGGCCATGTGGCGACCTCCCCAGAGTTTTGACTTTTTGAAATGCTGGCACGCTTCCCAAATTGTGCAGCGCCGCTTAAACTGTGCTGCAGGACCTCAGAACGGGTCTGTACCATTGACTTACCGTTGAAACTGGCCGCCGCTGCCAAGCTTTACAGTTAACTTTACGGTTTGGAGCCAGATACCAGCTTAGTCATAAAAAACTAAAATGCACATTGATCAATTGGTCTGCAAGTGGATGCATCAAAAGCAAAGCAGGATACTTGTGCTCCTCATATTACAGTTTGAACAATCATCTGCTCCTGATTCACAATGATTTGAATAAAAAAATACTCTTAACACAGTTGTGATCTTAATTTTCTTTAGACATTTCCTCCAACACTAAAAACACCTTTTTCATTGGAGTGGGTCCTTTAGTGTTTTTTCTGAATTCTGTTCAGCTTGTGACGTTTTTTCATTCTTTTTAAATTAATTTGTCACTTTTTCGTCTTATGACGTGTAATTATGGCAACATGGGAGTATTTTACAAAGATTGAGCAGCTAATGGACATTCATTAAGATGAAGCACTACCCACATTAAGACCAAAATATCAAGGGCTACATTTGTAAAACTGTGTTGATTGCAGTGTAACACGTTGTGTCTGCCTTAGTCCACAAATGTGCGAACACACACAAATAAGAAGATTTATAAAACACCTGCTTTCTTTTCTATAATGATTTACTTATTGAGTGGGGTCAAAAATGATCACATCTGTGCTGAATGTGTTGTCATGCTGTCTTTGTGTATCACACCTAGTGATATGTGTTGTTTTGTTTTTGAAAAATGTCTCCAATTGTTCTGTGGAAAACTTTGCAGAATCTGACCTTAGGTTATGAGTCAACATGAAAATGTGTGTCAGTGAGTATCTTTTTTTCCCCTAATTTTTCTTTAGATACTGCACACTTTACACATTTGTGAGACGCTTATTCATCCATGAGGGTTCCAATGCAGATAGTTTTTGAAAGGGTAATCTGTATTTATGAGGCAAAAGTCTTCAACTTAAAAAACTCAATCCAGATAGCCTTTTTAAAACATTTTTCGCTGTTCGTTTGCGCTAAGTTTTGCGTTTTCACATTTTTTCATGGTTTCTGTAACATTTATGTGCAGTGTTTAACCCTGGAGAATCCATAGGATCAAATTTGACTTTTTTTTTGGTTTGTTTAATGTTTTTTATGGACTTTCTTTTTTCAATCTCAATCTTTAAGTTTTCATTTGTTTGCTGCTGTTGTTGGGGCTTCCCAAAATGAACAAATAAAAACCAAATGTGTTCAATTAAACCCTGAAGAAAATGATTGTTGGGTCCTCCAGGGTTAAATGAGGCCTCTAGGTTAAAAAGAAGACGTTGAAATGGGAGGTGGGATGTTTGAACATTCTCTTCTCTTGCTGGTGAGTTAAATGGGAACTCAGTAGAGTTCAGGAATACAGAATTTAGTTTTGCTGAAATGTGGCCTCAAGAGCACACCCTGGACTCCAGTGTGCCTCTGCTTGGCTTTTAGATGTTTGCATAGACAAAGATTTAAAAAGAAGTGACAAAAGGTTTTTGGTCAACAGTGTTTTTCCACAAAATATGATGTAATCCAGGATGTGCATTTGGTAAAGCCATCTGTGCACTTTAGTTATTGAACTAATAGCTGTAATTTAAAGTTTTAAGGCTAAATAAGTTCACCAGTGTTGTTTTAGTACCAGTAAATATTCCGACTTTCAGCTACCGTTAAGTCATCCACTTGACCTTGTTGCTTCAGAGGTTGCTAAGCTACTAACATCCAAATGTCTCTGTGGAAATATGTGGAGAGTTTAACCGTGCCTCTTTTTCTTTCACAAAAGATTGATCTTATACATACTGTATGTCTGAATGCATAAAGATTCTCTGTATGACCGTTGTGCTTGAAAAGATCAATCTTGATAGTCTTTCAGTGGTATGTTTGCAAACCCATCAGTCAGAGGCAACCTGGGAAACCTGTGATCAAACAAACTGTGAGGAGACGGTCACAGGAAGCTGAAGAAGCTCTTTGAGGATGTCATGAGACTATGGACTTGCAGACAGCATCAACCGCATGTTTGAGTGCATATAACTTTCAGATTCCAGCCCCCCCCACCCCGCCTCAAACACATTCCTCTCACCTGTTTCTCTGTTTTTATAATCAGCTGTTCCATATCTGACTCTGCCAGTAAGATGTTAGATTTTTCTGCCTGTAGTCTCTACGCATCTCTGCTTCTCATGGTTTATGGACTCAATTTCCTCCCTGTCTACATTTTGAAATCATCTTGTTTGTACCTCTGCATCTACTCTGAGACTTTCTGGATTTGGACCTTTGGAACCGCCTAATGATCTCCCCTCCTGGATAGTCCTCCTTTATCACTCCTTCTCTGAAACTGGATACCCATATTGGTCAATCCTGGCTCGCTGCAGCTCCATGCCAGATCCTTCCTGAGACTTCTTCAATTTCTTCAGTGGCCTCTCAGTTCTTCCTCCAAACCGACTCCTAAATCACTGTTCTATGGAAAAAATGTAGACTAATCAGATCCAACTCTTTTTTACATTGAATTTTTAGCACTGAATTTTTTACATTGAATTTTTAGACTTAATTTTTATGCTGCATAATTGTGTATCTGAATTTTTTCCCTGCCAAAATTCACCTGGAAAAAATCACCGGTCAAAAATTCACTTGCAGAAATTAGCCACGCTTAAAAGGCTTAGAATCCTTGAAGTTTTTTAGGAACAGATGTGTTTGTTTGTTTGTTTGTGTTTGTTTCAAGACTGCTTTACCTTCACATAGTACTACAGAAAAAAAGAGTTTCATTATCCAATTATTGCTGCTTCAGAACGAAGAGCAGAATCTTTCAAATTAATCTAATTTTCCTTTCCCAGACTCCATCATTGATGTGCTCCAAAAAGAAGATTAAAGGTCAATTTCACATCATCTGAGATCTTGAATTTTCCAATAATTTCTCTCTTCTCTTCTCTCTGTGGACATTAGAAAATTACTTCCACAGCCTGTTCTAATGCTGGTTCTGGTTCTTTTCTGTATGTGAATCTATATGAATTTATACAGGAGTCTGTAGAAAGAGAATGGGCTGTTTTCAAATGTACAGGATAAATTAGTTGCCTTTGTTTTAGCTCATTAGGGTCAGTCCACCTAAAGAATTGTCTGCAGTACTACTTTGAGTTGAAATGTTGCCATTGCTTGAGTTGTGACAGGCCGTGAATAATTACGTCTTTCCAGAAAGTGGATTCTTTTAGTGCCATTTGTATTTTTTTCTTTAACACATGGTCTCTCCTTATAGCCAGTGTTGCTGCAGTTAGCTCCAGGCAGGGTATTGAGATGTGCATGATGGGAGCTGCTCGGGCCTATTCAAACACAAAAGCAGTTTGTCCTTGTTTTTGGTGACTTGTAAGTCTGTGTAGCTCACGGTACCATAACCTGATTCACGTGCATCAGAGAAACGATGTGGTTCAGTATTTGGGGATCAAAGGTTTTGTGAGGACTCTGCTCTTGGATTTTTGTGATGTTTTCGGTTTTTGTCGTGTTCTGTTTTCCATGTTCACATCAGGTTGTTCATCCACAGCTTTAGTTAATTACCCTCTGGAATCCAGTTCTTCATTGTCAGGTTCACCCTCCTGTTTTGTCATGCTTAAGTTTAATATTAAATGTTTGAGTTTCTGCCACCAAGCTTGGTCTCCTGTACATCGGGTCCTACTCCTCCAGTTTCTGACAGGTTTCAGTTGTCATACGTCTAAAAATTCTTTAAAAAAAAATGTCCAAAACTCAGTTTTCTTAAATCATCTCTGCTGTGGTTTTAAATACACTTCTGAGTTTATTTCATCCCATCCCTGTGGTGGAGCAAGAACATTTAAGGGGGGGGGTGTAGAAGGCTTGTAAAAGATGGCACATGAGAACAGCAGCGTGTAAGAAAAAGAAAAATATTGTTTTTGTAATGCTTAGAGTAGGGCTGTCAAATTATCACATTAGTCATGATTATTAATTACAGACATTTTAACGTGTTATTTATTTTTTTATCGCGTTAATATCTTGCTTCCTCTCCGTGGCGTCCGTTTATGTCTGAAATGCACACGGTGAAGAACGTGACCCCGCTCATATGGTGGTCATTTGTGAAAAAAAAAAAGATTAAATGATTAAAACTTCACTCCGCTTGTATTTTTAATTTTAAATTGTCTTTCACAAAAGGTGGACAATTTCAAAGCGGTTGAAGTTTAAACGCGTTAAGATAAGTTAAGTGACCTTATCACAATCGTGGGATACAGTTGTGTCCAGAGCAGCTCCTGAAGTTTCTGCAGGAAGGGAGTCGAACCCAAACAGGACAGTGCTACAGAATCAGGCAGCAAAGGGGCTATGGATTGAGTTAGGTGCTTTTCAAATAATTTTATATCACAAGAACAAGAAAAAAAAGCATTTCGGTACCTGTGGGAATTATTACTTAACTCTAGGGTGCTACTAAAGACAGTATGGTTGATTCAGGTGATGTTCTTGGCAGTGAGCCTCTCAAACCAAATTATTTAGTACCAGTGCTTCAAAGATAGTGTTATGTAATCTTGTAATTAGGCATTTCCTATTGATTGACAGTTTAGGAACTGGGTGCTGAAATTGAAATAAAACACGTTGAAACAATGCGCGTCCCTAAGTCACGCTTCTATAAAGAGATGCTATTGGACAGGTGTAGCATGGAGATGGTGGCTTCGGTTTAAACCACAATAATGGTGCAGAGCATCTGCAGCTGCTGAGAAAAACCTTACTGCAGATTCAATTAAAAAGCAAGAAGAGACTGCAAGATGTGAAAATCAGTTTCACAGGTAACACAAGGCCAGTGGATGAGATGGGAAAGTATTTAAAGAAGGAAATTCTTCTATAAAGATCCATGAGAGGTGGAAGCATGCAGAACGCCATTATCTGTCAGGAACCATGTATAATGTTTGTCCATCTTCCCTATATTTGATCAATAGACAGATGAGGATCTATCATTTTTTCATTCAGGGGCAGCATCACTTCAACACTTTCTGTTAGCATGTAAAGTCAGTAAGTCGGCATTGACGTCCCCGTCAGCAAGGCAGGTGCGGTGGTTGGTCAAGGTGAAGCCATATCTGGCATGCTCATCTTCCATTTCCTGGACAGGATTTGGTTTATCTTTTCCCAACATGACCTGGTGTTTGGATCCACTTGACGTCTGCCTAATACCTGTCATTGGCTTCGACAGCACCCCCCCACACACACACACACTTTGTCAGCCTTGCGGCCGTGGGGTGAACTCCTTAAATCTGGTGAGGTACCTCTGAGTTTTAAACATGCAGTTGTTCTACCCCTCCTAAAGAAACCAGGTATAGATGATGCAGTATAAGTCAAGTTAAGGCCCATCTCCAAGCTGCCTTTTTCATCAAAAGTTTTGGAGAAGGTTGTCTACACAGCTGCAGTCTTTTCTTGTTAGAAACAATGTCCTGGAGGTTTTCCAATCTGGCTTTAGTAGCTTAGCAACCTCTGAAGCAAGCAGGCAGAGAATTTGACTACCTGGTCTGCCCTCTGACTCAGGTGGAAGTGTGACATGGTACAAGGTCCACAGTAATAGATCAGATCAGCGGGGAGCAGGATAAAAATCAACCAGGATTCCTCACCATGTTGACCAAGTTGAAGTCCAAGTTTCTGTCAAGCACGAGGAGACAGCACCGTCTAATCCTCTGGGGGAAAGTAAACTGTAGAATATGGGAGTTAACTCCAAGGATTTTGAGAAGTGTAACAGCCAGCCTGCTTGTTCAGCAACAAACAGGCTGAACAAGCCTGCTTGTTGAAATAATATCCTCCTGTTTATGTGATGTGTCTTTGCTTTGATTATTGCAGCACTTTTCTTTAATACCTCAAGCTTGAGAAGACAGCTCATCTTGTCTCTTTATGTTAACTGGCTTGACAGCTGGGCCACAAATCCTCCAATACAACCTTTTGCATGTATTTATGTGCGACCAGCACAAAAAAGTGATGGGAATTTATGTTGGCCACATGTAAAACGTGCAGCCAAGATGCACATTGCTGCGTTGCCCGCACATATTTTAAGTGTGTCCAAGCCTAAATGCTGTTGTTGGTCGCACTTATTTAAAATTAAAGTTAAACTTTAAGTCCCATCAGCTGTCACGCACCTATAGGTGTGAAATGTTTTCTACGGATTTGATCCATCCGCTGGAGAAGAGTGAGCTGCAGAAACATCTACACTCAGGAACCATTTAGTGGTTTAAACCTAACTGTAACCCGTATTCCTAACCTTTGCCCTTCCTCTGGGTCCAAGCAAAAGTTCAGCACTGGCCGCATGTATTTCGAAAATATTGTGCGAATAGACACTTTCTTTATTTAAGTCATTTCCATCTGTCCTTCTCTCCCTGCACCCTTTTCCGTTTGCAAAGAAATGTCACGTATACAGCTGTTCTGGTGTTGGACGCCACCGGTGTATTTTTACTGCTTGAGCGACTGAAATGCCGAGAGGACAATAACTGAGAGGATCCTGTTGTCTTTAAAACCAAAAAGGTTTTTCAGAATAAAGGTTGTTCAGATGTTGTTATTCTGCTCCCCTGACTAAACTTTACAGCTCAAGCGCTCAAAGGTGTAGCTGAGAGAATCCATTTTATTTTTCAAAATAAAAGATTTTTCAAAACAAAAGATTGTTCAGACTGAAAAAGACAAAAAAAATAAAATAAAATATTTCTTCATATAAACACAACAGAGTATAACACCCACATATTTTCAACACAATAAAGACCCACTTTGACTTTGAAAATGGTGTTGTTGGTGTTTTTGAGATGCTCTTGTGTGGTATAAAGAAAATTAAGCTTAAAATAGCATTTTGAGTATTTCTTTATTCAAACTGTTGTTAATCAGGAGTAGACGATAAAATGCTGTTGGAAAGAGATACTATTTTGTGACTTAGAAACTGTTCTGGCTTTTTACAATTGTTCAAAAGATGATGGTATAAGTCCTTAAAATGTTCTTAGAAGACCTCTTGCAATGACCACAAAGACTTTGAATATTACAAAAAAAATAACAACACTTACAGCACAGAGTTCCTATTCCAAGGTTGAACAGCTATTAACAAGGAGACCTAAATCCATAGTAAGTAATCCATAAAGTATGTCAATTCTTTTGAAGTTTATTACCTGGAACAGGACATTTTTCTTCATTATGCACAACACACCAAACAATTAGAAATTACATTTTCCCAATAATTTGTAGCTGCAAGTTAAACATAAATGAAAACTAAAACAGAGTTTTGGTCATCCACTAACAACATGATTATGAAGATATCCATTTGTGTGCAAAATGTTGAAGGGTAAAATCATAATTTCCATTTAATTTGGGGGTCTGTTTCTATTTATGATATGTAGTTTTAAATGTATTTTCATTAAAGTGATCAGATGATTTCATGAAACTCATTGAGCAGTTTATTCTAAATCTCACAAGTCGGATTAAAAAATGTTTTCATGTGGAAGAATGTGCAGCATGTTTGTAGTAGATACTTCTTGCTGGTGTGATTTTCAGTAACAGAGGTCAGATAGATAAAAAAAGACTATTCCAGTTAATATAGAGAATTTAGGTAGCCTGCTTTACTCATCACTCATGTGTGCTGTCTCTTTCTCCCATATACTTTTCCAGTACTGTTCAGTTTCCAGCCTTGATGGGTCTGTTCTGCTGTTTTGACCCTGCCACTGAGCGTACACTTTCGCAGGTGAAGTTGCGAACAGCCCGCTTATGCATCTGGCTTTATTGTCTCTTGTGTACCTCTTTAGGCGGCTGCTCAAGGCCAGGAGCCTTTGTTTGGCAGTTTCCAGTGCTTCAGGTATGGGCATCTGGCTGCATTTCTTCGGCACTTGCTTTTTCATTGCACCTGTCTGGGCCTCTGTCAGTTGACTCACTTCTCTCCACGTTGCCGTGATTTTATACTCCAGCCATTGTTTTGTCTTATGGTTGCTCTTATAGTCAAGCATGTCCAGGTTCACTGCTGCTGAAGTGTAAACCAATTCATTGGTCTCAGTGATTGTTTTGGTTGATTCACAATTTCCAGGAGACTTTAAGGTGATATTGCATTCGGGTCAGTGTTGTTTGGTATTCATTCTACCCATGATCCTATTTTCAGTTGATGCCTCGCTTAGCGAAATTGTATTTATTGGATCGATGTTCTCAAATCTGACAAAGCCACCTTTCTGACCTGGTGTTCTGGCTCTTTCTGTCTTGGACCTGTTCACTCTTCTGAGAATCTTGCTGTTCCAGTTGTGTTAGCAGTTGCTGTTTGTGGACATTGGAACATTGTGCTACTACTGTAGTTGCTTTGATTGAGAGTTCTGAAGCATCCAGTCCACATTCTCTGCATGTAACCCCTCTGAGTTTGGTTACTGGAATAGCAGCATTCCAACATAATTCATTTTGTTCCAGTAGTTCTCACTTCAAGGTTCTCTGGTTCCCCAGCACCTCACGCAGAGCTTGTTTGGCCGGGCGACGTCTGAGCTGGTGTGAAGTGTTTCATTGTCACTCAAGGGTTATGAGGTAAGTAGTAGCATACATATTATATGTTCATTGGTCACTACACCCTCTGGGATTTTATCAGTTATTTTTTTTATACTATACTTGAAAAAATAAATGATCTCAAACTGTTAAAGGTTTATTCCTCTAAAAAAAATTTTGCTCTGTCCATCACTTATTGTGTTTCAAAAGTACATTATTTTTGTTTTGTTCATGTTTAATGAATTACTTACAACAAACCATAGCTGGTCACTAGACTAAATGTATGCACTGGCTGCACCGGTGCGCCTCACTTTTTTCTTGGATGCATCAGCACTAAAGTTGGTGCACCCACCTTCTCAACCACATTGAATTTAACTCAGCAGTTTTATATGTTCAATTTCCTTTTTAATTGCTGTCAATATCGGCATTAAGAACTTGGAAATTACTAACTTACAAACTGGTAAACATAAAGCCCTTTATGTAAACACAATTCTACAACAATGACAATTTACATTAAAATGTTGGTACTTAAAGACCCACTCCAAGAAAAATGGTGTTTGTAGTATTTTTAATTTTTTTCTTGTAGCATTTTTCTCATGATAAAGGACTTATATGAAAGAATTTAAGACTAAAACTGCCTTTCTGAATTTTTCTGTCTTTACATCGGAGCAAAGAAAAACATGCCATTTAAAAAAGCTCACATTTGTGACAACAAGTGAAATGAGTGAACTGAAGTCTCCCTGCTTTGCCTCATTCTGATGTGTCCACTTACAGACATATCATAGACAAAAAAAAAACACAAAAAACAAAAAGGCAATGGATGAATCGAAGTGTGACATCACCCACGAAAAATGGCTTATCTCCGGCTCTCACGAAATGAAGCCAAATCCGTCACCAATGCTTCCAGATATTTGCGCCATCATTTTGAAACCAGACGACAGTGATTGGTCTGAGTCACATTTATAGGGGATCTACCATCGCCAATCATCTATGAGCTTGTTTGAAATCCACACCCCTTCCACTGAAAGCAGCTCGGGAGAATCTGTCAATCAAATCAGAGGCGGGGCCACCGGGCACCACATGCTTTTACTGAGGCTTCTGATTAGCCAGTTTATAACTTGTGATAAAGAAAAAACATCTTTTTAAAAAATTTCGATTGGAAAGAACATGTTAAGAAAAAGGTTTCAGATGAAGAATGATTTTCTGACAAATGCAATTACTGAGAAAATAACTGTCTGTTTCTAATTAAAAGTCTATGTTATTTAGACTTCATGGAACCAGCAGGAACTTCCCATTTGGGAACACGAAAAGGGAGGGGTTAAGATGTCCACTCTTTTTACAGTCTGAGACTTTTTGACATACTGTAAATATTCAACCATTCAAACAATCTCAGTGAATCAGTGGATTCTGACGTGGAAAAAAGCGTCTTTTCTATCTGCGGCACAAAGCCGCTTTTCTCCATGGCGGAATCTGCTGATAATCGTTGATGACGTAAACACTTCACAACTGCACAGTGCTGCATATCGGTGCGAGGCAGCTTTTCTCCGCTACAAACTCAGCTTTTATTTCATTGCATGATTTTCTTAGATCCATAAATATTCCCAACCTATGTAATTATGTTAGGAATAGGTTTGCTCCTTCCTGATAAACAACATCTGGAATTTTAACCAGAGCTAACCCGTGATTACATGGTACACATGATACACCCTCTGATCTATAAAGATGGGACCGAACAGATATTCGGGGGCTTCTTCCATCTGACTGGGTTAACTGCATTTGGGCTCCGATCGTTAATCGGTTCTGAAAGGAAGATCTTTATTCTTGAATAAACAGACCCTTTGAGCAGACAGCAGATTTCAGTCTTTTCTTGATTCAGAGTTCACTTTTTTCCTCAACAGTTTTTGTAGCATCCTTTGGCAATGGTTTCATGTTAATTTTTCCTTCGGATGTCCTGACATTCAACAAGCAAAGTGTGTATGTTTATGAATTGATCTAAACAATCTTTAAGATCATTTTTTCACATTGGATTATCTTGCATTCCTTCTAGAAAGCAAAACATGAGTTTTAGATAGAAAGAGGTTAGACTCCATCCATTCTTTCTTTGTAGTGTAGCCATTTTACTTTGTCTCAAAAAGCCAAAGCACATAAACACTATTATTGAAGGACCTGCTGAAAGACCCCAAAATACCTGCCATGAGTCACATGTGTTCACTTGCTTTTATCATCCAAGTTTTGACAGTTTTCATGAACTGTACTGGAACTTCTGTGAAACAGGGTCTTATTAATTATTAAAAAACACTGATTACTGTAATTTGCAATCATCAGGGGTATAATTTCAGTTTTTCAAGTGTGCACGTGTGTGTGATGTGTTTGTGTCTTCTTGGCCTAAATTATTTCATCCACTTATGAAGACGATTAGGTGTTTGCATTTTTATTCTATCTATCAAGGTAAACTGCAGCATGTATTGCAAAGGCGGTCTTGGTTTGCATTTCTGTGCACACTGATCTGAAATTCTGCTTATGCCATGCTTTTCAGCCTTTGGGATATTTTTTTCTGTACCTTTTATGTTTCGCTTTAAAAAAAAAAAAACCTCACCTCAGAGGCAAAATTCACCTTTACTGGTTTTGTAGCCTATAGCAGATTAACTGTGACTTTTGGTATTAATCAAAACCCTGAACTGCCGTTTCGTTTTGTAAGAGGTAATTGGCTTTTAGCCTGGCTTGTTGAGCTTTTTTTTTGTTTTAACTTTAAAAAGATCTTCTAATTCAATCTTGTAATAAACCTGATTGATTTGTCCTTACACACCTTTTGTAATATATCCAGTGTTCTTAAGAGTTTACCATGCACTTTTCTACATCTGACAATTGATGAAGAGTGATCAAAACCTTTTTTTATAACATAATCATTGATCAACTTCCAATTGACATCCAAAGACATGCTTGTGAGCGAATTACTGATAAATTAGCTGGATGTGAATCAAATTTATAATTTTTCCAGTAAATTTAGGAGAAGAGAGCCATGCTGCTCCAGAAATGCATAACTTCTTCTTACCTTGGTTTTGAAGCAGATTGGTTAGGGGATTGGCGATCACATGGGACCATCTGGGGTTGTAAGTTACCGAAACCACATGGTAACAACAGTGTTTTTATATGGCGGTCCAAAGTCTGGCTAAATGCAGATGCTTGAGTAATTATTGTTGTGACCAAGGCTCAACCACTTTCTTAAGTTTTCTGCCAGCTGTTGAGCGGCTGCTTTAATAACCGTTGAGGCTTGATGTTGAAACTTAATGGGGATCTTACGCATCAAAGGAACATCCTTTGACCCTGAGACTCTGTTTTTCCCTGGAGAGTTCTATTGTGACTTGGATGAAAGGAGCAAGCAGCCTGAGCATTTCTTGAACTTTTTAAAAAAATTCTTCAGGAGTCAGTGGAGTGACATTTGTATATAAGGAGGCCACAGAAACCAGACTGGCTTCCTCTGCTCAGTCATTCATTCAAGCATGTAGTAGGTGCATTGTGTCAGCATCCATCCATCCATCCATCCATCCATCCATCTTCTGTTCATGTGGGACCGCATGGGGGGGGTGAGGGCTGTTATGGCCCTGGGCCGTATGAGTCTGTTTCTGCTGCCTACTCCCTCCTGCACAGGTGCAGATGTTGGACACTCTGAGGATGGGGATAAAAGATCCGCCGTTAAGGTGTTTGGGAGATTCTTCCTCTGGGCTTGCTTCCGACCGTGTCCAGATCAGTCGCTGCGGCTCTGTCTTTTCTCTGCATCATCCCTGCTCTTTGCATTGGTGTTCTTTGTGCATATTAAAGTGCCAAAACCAGTTTTCCTCCCAATATCTTTGTTACGGTTCAAAGCCAGTCGTAACAGGGACAGAGATGCCCAGACTTCCCTTTCCCTGGGCACTTCCTCCAGCTCCTCCATGGCCCCTCCCTAAAGCTGCATTCACACTGGCCGCGGCAACTTGCCTTCAAGCGGCCTCTTAAAAAATACAGTAAACACTCGTAAACCCTGATTAATGGCTTCAATGTTCGAAACCCTCGTGTCCACACGTCGTTACATGAGTGTAAGTCTTTCATGGGCTCAATGTACACACTAGGCGTTCACCGAACACACACTGAAAGTTCAACCACCTGAACTTTTGAGTGCTTGAATGCCAAACAGTTGAACATTGACCAATCAAGGACTTGGCAGTGAGGTGTGAATAACGTCCTTTTCAAAACACAGAAGTGCCAATTGTTGTAAACAAGATCATGAAGGATAAGTTAATAACGGCAGTTTGTGTCTGGCAGAAATTATTAGACACGAAGTCTTTCATATTTTGGAATAAAGCTGTAGAAAAAAAATCCTGGAGCAAGATGCACAAGATTTGCACCACTTCGAAATTTTAGACCAAGCCTCTCCCAATTTTTTTTTACATTTTGAAGAGAGGCAAGATGGCACCCATGTACTTGGCCTCTTGTCTGTTACTGTTATTTTTTGTCACTTTTTTGTCTATCCATTATTGACATCCAAACAACAGAGTCTCTGCTGGAGTGCAAACCACCAGTTCCTACTGGAGCTTCAACAAAACTGCAAAAACAATCTGCTAATGGAGCATCATAGACAGAAATCATTGCCACCACTGCTATCGGGGATCCCGACTTACCTGCTCAGGATGCCAGCTCTCCTCCCCCAATGGCAGCGTCTCCACCAGTGCGGCAGGCACAGTGGTTGGCTGGTCAACCTATCTATCTGGATGTGGATCTTGGAAATCTGGATCTTGCAAGATCCAGATAGGCAAGATCCACTTCATTTTCCCGGATGAGCTCTGGGCTAGGCGCGTTTCCATCTGCTGTGTCCTGGCGCTCCCTAGATCCACCTGATATCTGCCTTACATCTGTTGTTGGCTTTGACGATGCTATCCCTCCCAGTGGTATGCATTGTCATTTACAGACCTCCTTAATATGACAAATCATTCGTTACTTTCTGATCTTCTTGCAGACATTATGGCTCACTTTGATAAGGTTATGATTGCCAGTAATTTTAACATTCATATGTGCTGTCCAGATAAGGCATTGGTGAATAAATTATTGCTTATTGCTTTCAATCTTGTGCAGTGGGTGTCTTGGCCAATGCATAATTAAGGACACATTTTTTGGACCTAGTTTGTTTATCAGTTTCAGATGTGGTCTTCTGTGACTGTGATTTCTGATCACATTCCGATATTGTTTGATGTTGAGTTCTCTCGCCCTACACTTAAAGTTGACACTCCTACTCGTCGTTGCAGGATTTTTAACTCCTCTACTACTAGTTTTCCACTGACTTTGACCTGATCTGTGCTCCCTCTGCTTTATGTACTTCTGACCCTGAGGAGCTTAGCTCCTGGTTTCATTCCTCTTGTTTATCCATACTTGACACTGTTGCTCCTTTGAAAACTGCAATCTAAATCTAGGCCTGAGCCCTGGTTCAATCAGAGAACCTGTGCAGCAAGGAGAGGATATCGTAGAGCTGAACACAGGTGGAAAAAGGACATGCAGCAGATTTCCTTTCAAATCCTGAAGGATTCTTGGCATCAACATCAGACCACTGCTAAAGAGTAATTCAAACAATATTTGTCCAACATAATCGTGGTGAACAGCCATAATCCACGTGTAAAGTTTAAAACCATTGAAACTGTCCTTAATATCCCACCGTCCATGGATCATGAGGCACCAGCTAAGCTATATAACAACTTCTTAAGCTTGCTGATAGGAAAGGTTGAGAACATTTCAGCAAACATCCCAACTCCGTCCACTGACTTTGCTGAGTTTGGTTCTTCTCCGGCTGTCTTTGAGTGGTATGAGTCTGTGAGTTTGCCTTTTCTCAAAATGTTGTTAGCTATATGAAGCTGTCAGGTTCTACCCTGGATGCTCTTTTCCCTCCTTTTGTTAAACAGGTGTTTCCTTATCTAGATCTATCAGTTTTGGAACAAAGATTAACCAGTAAATTGAGACTCAGGTCTTTCTTCACCCAAACAGACCAGCAGGAGCACTCGACCCACCCGGGTGGGTCTAGCTGTTGTGTCAGCTAGAGGATGATATTTTTTCGGGATTCCTGTGGGATGGGAGTCATCTCTGCCATTGATCACGGGACCGAGACGAGAGTGGGACCCAACCAGTTCAGTTGCAAATGAAAAGGCTCTCAGGGCGTCTCTTCAGAGTGAACGACAACCTCCTTCCTATGAGCATTTTATTAAAATTTCACTTTGTTTTTTTTCTCTTCAAGCCTCATGTGATTGATCAATACATGCATGCTTTCGCCTGTGGTTTGCGTGAGTGGGGTAGTATTTGCTCTATGGCAAGCAAAAGGGGTCAATAACATTGCGCTGAGCGAAGGCGTGAGCGGGGTGGAGATGGGGTGTTACACAGCACACAGCAGCACATGAACGGGGTATGATCAAGGTGCAACAATAACAAACCACAGCAACACTGACACGTAAAGAAAATTAGTGACAGCAGGAAAAGAAGCAAAATCAAGAATCGTTTCATTTTTATTGATAATGCAAAGGAAAAGTGTAGAGTCTGCAGGAAAGTCATTTAATCTAGAACAGGCTCCACAACCAACCTGTACAGACACCTGAGAACTGAGAGAACCTTCTTCAAAACTGTATTTCTAATTGCAAACCTTTATTGTGAATAAAAGTCTTTTTTTTCTGGTTTTGCACATTTTAATTTGAATTTTGTGTTGTGGTTGCAGTATTTTCTGTTGTTTTACTTCAAATTAGTTTAAAAGGAAAAAAAATGTGTATAGGTAAAAGTTGAATTGTAAATACTTGTTTTTGTTTATCATTTATTTTGTACATTTTATCTAGAAGGAGTAAATAACAGCAGATATATATTATACACTTATTTTAAAAAAAACACTTTTTTGCATTAGTTATTAATTGTGTGCATATTTTTATTTAGTTCATGATAATAAATTAAATAAAGCAACCTAAAGAGCTGTTTGGAAGCCGAAAGAGCAGGTTCTCTAAGACCCAGAATTCCCATCACTACAACCAATGAGACGAGGACAAAAAAGGAAAGGCTGAGCAACTTTGTAGTTTTCTAACAATATGCCTATAATGTAACTCATTTGAAAATATAACATTACCTAGAAGTCACCAGTGTTTCTGGTGACAGTTTCCTGCTTTAATTAAAAGTGCAGAAATCATATATTGATGGCAGCGATAAAGAGAATTACAACCATGGTGAGTTCAATGACAAAAAAAATGACATCCAGAAAAGAGTAAAAATGAAAGACTCTTCTGTTAAGTTAAAGCTGGTAGGAAAGTCAGGCGGAATAAAAAAAAAAAAAGGTATGAGAGTTGAGTGCGATGGTGATGTATGCATGCAACATATGTAGCTTGTAATCAAAAATTGCAATGCAATTTGCCTTACAAATTAAAAACCAAAAATGTCACATTAAAATGACAATTATATATAGTGTTTTACATAATGATAAAAAAAAAGACAACAATATGAGGGAGAGGGACAGGAGCAGGATTATTTTGAATGGGAGTGGGGTAGGAGTGGGAGTCAGATTACTGGGAGCAAGACGAAACAAAATTGTTTTTTAAAATTTTGGTCCGGGAGCGGGACGGGACAGTGAAAATCCACTCCCGATTCATCCTCTAGTGTAAGCACGGATTAATTTATGAAATGTTTCCAGCTGTTTGCTTGATTTAAGTCAGCTACCCTCTGGCCATTGTGCTTGATCAAAAGTGTCACCATTTGTTGCGTCTTGTTGCATGTTTTCGTTAGAGTTGCTACTTTATGGCATGATTTTTTTTTTTACAACTGCAGTCGTGAATACAAATGGTTTGCCACAACTGCAGTATTTGAGCCCATGACATCATGTTTGATGCTGCAGTAGTGATGAGACAATTGACCTGGTCCACTTTGCCCTAACCCTTCCTGAGGCTCCTTTAAACAGCGACAATGTCATCTACAGTGTGTTTCTGAGGAAAATGCTGCACTCCCAAGAGTGAATGGATTTTGAGGCTTTCTTTATCCATATAGTGGCAATTACCAGCAATACATGCCTCCATATTAATGGATGTCCACAAATTAGCTGTTAAAGTAGCAGCAATTACATTCTGGAGGTCCTTTTTTGCTTTCTCCTTTTCCTTCCGATATTTCTTGGTCACCAAATCCATGATGCTCTAAAAATAACAATACAAATACTGTAATACATTATATTATATTATATTTGTCATGAATTGATTCACTCACACATTTCTTAAGCATACCTTACTGCTTGGTGGAACATAGGACGATCCAATAATCTTCAGAAGCTCCTTAAGTCCCTTATTGTCAATAATGGTGAGTGGCTGACAGTCTTTGATGATCACATTCATCACTGCCTTATTCAGTGCTTACTTATTAGGAAGTGTAAGCCAAAAGGATATAAAAGATGGCATAGCGTATACAGGTTTCATATTCAAATTGGAATTGGACTTTTGTCAAATTTGAGAAACTTAAATGCAATAGTTTGTCTTGTAAGGAGCACCGCCTTTTTTAATCGATGGAAAAATTACTCATTCATAGGAATGTATCAATCTTGGCATAAAAGATTGATTAGTTTTCATTATCAATCTCAACACTTCAGGACTTAAGTTCTAATCTTGGATGGATTTAATCGCAAAGAAAATCAAGATGGACAACAAACTGTCTTTTTGATATATGTTATAATATTAGCATGAAAATATAAATTGTGATGAATTGGTAAAATCAATATTGTGTGTGTAAGAGTGTGTCTATGTATGAAGATGTGTCAAAGTTTTGGATGACCAAGTAATGCCTCAGAAGGGTTCAAGAGAAATATTGTAATCTGAAGAAAACAATAAAGTGAATCTGTTCAAGATGCTAGTTTGGACAAATAAAATTGTCTCTTATCATGACCACACCAAACTTTAACAGTTAGCAGCATATGGCTGAGAGGGTCTCCTCCCTGGAGTGGCTCGAACCCCCAGCCCTTTACATGAACGTTTGACAGTAGTAATGATAACCGTCAAGCAACTTGTTACCTCTTTTTCTAATTCTACCCCTCCTGTTCTATGATCATCCTCTAATTTCTTGACTTCATTTTTAACCTTTTGTACCCTTACACCCCCACCCCCCCCCATCTCTATACCCCACTTTCTCTTTCTTTCTCAACTTATCCGTCTGGTCCAAAAATAAATGCATTCCAATAAAAAATATTTAAATTAAGTTTTAGGCTCAAATACAAAAGTTTTTTTTTTAAATAAATATACACTTCGTATGTCCAAAGATGAACAACCCCCTTTTGTAACAGTATAGCATTTGTCCAACACAAGAGGCCCTCAACTTTTATCAGTTATTCAGCAGCTGGATAGGAAAGTTAGGAAAAATGTCCGTATTTGAACCAGGATTCTCTCACAGCAAGGTGAGCGTGCTAACCGTCACACCTCTGTGCAGCTCTTCACTTTCAGGTGTGTCTGCAAACAACAAGCAGGGTCTCTCAGGAATGATGTTGAACACAAATGTTAGCATTTGGGCCAAAAAGTAGGGCAAAACGTCTCCAAAATTGTTTTCTATTTTTCTTACTCCAGTATTGTTAGGTTGAGAGTGAGAGGCTTTAAAGTTAGTGGGAGAGAGTGTGGAATCGGGCTTCCTCTGTGCCAACAGTCCCGCTCACAACTCAGAGATGAATTTCTACTAAACTACTGCTGCTTCACAGAACTAAGTCCCAGAAAACAACATAGTTTTGTTTTTTTTACTAAAAGCAGCATAATCACTGACCACTGGGAACGCTCTTCCAATAGATCAAAAGATGATCAAAGTGGATCTTTAAATACAATAGTTAATTTCATTGGATATATTCACTAATAGAAAGAAGTTACTTTTCTTAACTGTCAAGTCATGTTAGGCATTTGAGCTCTGATTTAAATATTCTAACAAAGCCTCACTTTGGATGGATCCATTAAAAAAGGAATACCTTAAACCAATCATTTGTAGAAGTGAATAATTAGGATACTCACTCTAAGAGCAGATTATACTGTTGAGAGATAAAACATCAGTTTGATCACTGGAGACAGACTTAATGGACCAAATGTAATTGTTGTATCCATTTATCATTGTATAATCATTAAAAAGATTATGCCAACAGAATGTTAGGCAATTCAACTAAGCTTTCTACATTAGTAGAAAGGAACTATTATAGCCTAAATAAGAATCCCTCATATTGTATTTTTTTGTTGCAATTTAGATGGGTTTTTTTAGGTTTAGCCTTCAAAAAAAGTAAAACGTCTTCTCTCAAACATGCATAGAACGCTGAAGTGAAAAGAAAAGAAGGGCCAGCTGGAATCTCTTTTGGCTCAAGGGCTTGGAGATGTTTGCCTGCTAATGCAGGTCCACTCACCCAGGCACAAGTGTTTCTTTGTGTTTCTTTGGGCACAAGTGAAGGTGAATCTGCGTGTGTGTGCACGTGTGTGTGTGTGCGCGTGTGTTGCCAGTGAATATTGGAATGGAAGCAGTTCTTGCTTTTGCAGGGTCAGGGTTACTGCAAGAAGCACCAGCAGCCTCTCATTGCAGGTGCAGACCTCACGAGCCTGCACTCACAGATAAAGTGGAGTGCTCTGGTCAACAACAAAGCTATATATGCAAATGCAAATTTCAACTGATGTTTCTACAATTTTTGTTTACTAAAAACTTTCCAGAGAGAATAAAGTCAATTCAGCTTTTTGGGACACCTTGGCAAAATCGGATCGCTTGTCAGTGTGTGTGTGGTGTTGAAGGTATGCAGGAATGAGATTTGCTGTTGCTCTTTAGAAGTGAGTCTTAAAGAGGGACTCTTGGAGAGATGCTCTTGCGTTTTTCCTAGTGTAAAGGTTTCTTCCTGGATCTTTTCTTAGAAATAGCTGGATTTGCACATCTTTATTTGTATACTTTTCCTATCTTTGTCTATTAAATCAGCTGTAAATGCACGTCTTTTTTTTTTTTTTGGACACCTCTTCTTCTGCAATGCTGTCAGTAGCAACTACTGATACACAAATTTACAGTGCCCTCTAGCTGTTGTCAGTGGGAAAATAACAAACAAATAAGCCTTTTTACTTAAAATAATAATAATATTAATACATCAGATAAGTTGCACCTGAGTATGAGTCACACCCCCAGCCAAACTATGCAAAAAAACGTATACTCCAAAAAATAGGTCAAAACAATGGTAACAAAAATTTGGAGCAGTGCCACTTATCTTTAGCACCTGCAGCAGTTAGAGGTTGAACTTAAAGTTAAGTTCACATGAGAAAGCCTTCAATTTACATTTTCTTCTAGTTGCAAGCAATTTGAGTAGCAGCTAATTGAAATGCTGGGTAACTAAACTATTTTGTCTCATTCACCTGTGTATATGGTGTTCCAATATCACAGTAAGCCTCTCCAATACCTCACTGCGCCTTTTGCACGTAATGCCTGAGAAGAAAAGGTTTTTGTCAACCCCATCTTCCATTTCAAAGTGACTTAAAACTATCTGCAATGATAGATTCATGGTTTCTCACTGGGAAGCTACATAGCTTCTTGTGAAGAGGTTGAGACATCAGAGGTTTTGAGCTATAACAAGTTTTTTAAATTTTCTAACATTCATTTGTTTTGCTTGGTGCCCTATTGTTTATAAAACATTTGGTCCATTCAGTTTTTAGTCTTGTGCACACAGAGTTGTTGTATTCCCTTAGGCTTTATTACTGATTAGACTAGCAGTCTTCACGCTGCTGGATTTAGTGAGCCACATCACTTTTTGCGTCATGTTAAGGCTTTATTCAGTGCCTCATGAGCTGAAATAACAAAAGTTCAAATAAGGTGGAACAAAAAAAAAATGAAGACAGTTCAAATATTACTTTGAAACACCTTGCTTTATAATTCTCCATTTAACTCAGACTTTCAGTGTCCAATGTCATGCACTTTCTAAAATTATATGTAATGAGTGTCTCTTGTGATGTGGTGTTTTTATTTATTTAGGTCAAGTGGAAACTGAATTACAAATTAAATTAAATTAAATCTGTGTTTTAAGCTTATCCAGAAATTTCCATGAATAAGTCCTGGGGTTTCACTCTCACAGTCAACAGAAGAGCAACCCTAGAATTTGTGAAGCTTAACAGAGTGTGTTTTGAAGACTTAATGGCAGAAGAGCCCAATATGTCAATCGCAGGCAATCAAATAACAAAAAAAAAAAAGAAAAGAAAAATATATTTAAAAAAAAAATGCTGTCAGCCAATCCTCGACGAGAAGTTGATTGACATGTAGAACTTTCTGTCAAAAATCCTCTGATATAATGTCATTAAACACGTGTGCTCCACATGTTTGTTAGTATATTCATACGGGCTGCAGTCTGTTGAAGCCTAAAAACGTAGGACTGCTGGAGATGGGACAGGCTGATTAGAACAGACAGTTCTGTTCTTAGGAGAAAAATAAGACACTTCCCTAATGAGTAAAAGTGCATTCACACTAAATGCGATTCACGCAGCCAATTCGAGTGGGCCGCCCCTCTTCGCCACGCAGAGAATCGCTGCTTGCCTCGTGGCCAAAAACGTGTTCCTTAAGCTCGCCCCCTCAGCTGCATGTGGGAGGAGCTAGCAGCTAATGTTTTTAGCTTGATTCCTAAATAGAGCTAGCAGCTAATGTTTTTAGCCTGATTGCTACACGGAGCTTTGTCTGTTTATCTAATTTAGAATGCATGGGAAACACAGGTGATGTTTAGAGATCAGGTTTATTCATGTCGAAGAGCTCTACAAAAACATCAATGATCACGTCTCCATGTTTGGGTTCATAAGAACATTTAGTCCCCCTTTAACTCCATTGAGCTTCTCTCCTGCTGCTGTGTCTGACTGATGGTCGCTTCTTCTGTGTTTCCGTCAGTCTCCGGCTGAGTTCCAATGCTTACTGTCGCGCATCAACATGAAAGGGCAAAAAAAACAAGAATAAAATGAGGGGACCTTTTTGATTATTGTCTCAATGAAACTAAGAAAACAAAGTTCAGGAGGCCTGAGCAGACTGCTTTCCCATCCAGCAGCTTTGACTGTCTTCTTCCGCCTTTCTGAGCTTCAGAAATTGGTAACATTTATGACTTTTAATGTCATCGTGTTCCCTGTGGGAGAGCAGTGATGACATTGGGACAATCTGACCCAGACATTCAGGCCAAGGCCCAGTTGAGGTGCCAAGCTGGACGATTGCCATTACAACCTTAATGTCCTTCTATTACTTTTAATGGCTTTCCATTTTAAAACTCTTATCCCCCATTATGTGTTTTTTTTCTCGTCAGGCTTTAAATCACTTAATATTTCATTGTTTTGAATTTAAAATCATACATAGGAAGATTTTATTTAATTTTCTGTCTGTAGTTAAAAATGGGTGAAGAATCTTTTTCTGAAGATAAATTAAACAAACAAAATTCTATTAAAATAACGTACATTATGCACACTTGTAGTCCGCCAATACATTTAGTTTTTAAACAATTTAGAAACTAATCTTAAAAAACATCTCATTTTAGATTTTATGGACAAAATATGTAGCAGTATTAACACATCTAACAGGATTTTGTTTTAGCATTTGAGGGGCGTTCCCAGAAATGCTCCAGACAGAAGAATCTAGTACTAGTAATCTAGTAGTTGCTTTTAAAAAATCAGTTATTGTCAGAAAATTTGTTTGCTGAAAATGTTGGTTTAAATCATTTTCTCCAGGAATAGGAAAAATTGCAAGATTCTGTCTGCTTGTGCAGTCATTCATCACCCTTCAAGTCCCTTTTCAACAATGTTTTGATCTATTATTAAATTTTTCACAGTAATCTTTTGGAAACAATTATGCTGTTTTTAGCAAAAATCAAAAAGCCTGTGTTGTTTTTATGACTTACTTTCTGCAGTGCTGCAGGAGTTTATCAGAAATTCATCACTGGGTTGTGAGCGGAACCGTTAGCAAGGAAGTAACCCTACATTGTAGTGATGGGAATTTGGGCTCTTCAAAGAGAACCGGCTCTTTTGGAGTGGCTCACCAAAAGAGCCGGCTCTTTTGGCTCTTCAAGTTGTTTTGTTGTTGAAAATTATGCACAAAATGAAAAACAAAAGTGTTGCATTCATATAAGTGTATAATATGCATATGCCTTTATTTACTCACTCCAGAAAAAATGTACAACATAAAGGATAAAACAAACAATTTTATCAGTGGCCTTGTGTTGAACTGTCTGAGACAGGAACATTGTGAGTTCAAATCCTCAGCTGAGTCATACCAAAGACTCGAAATGCCTCCCTGCTTGATATTCAACTTTAAGGGGTTGGATGTGGGGGGTCAAACCGCAAATAGGTGTCTGAGCACAGCTGTGTGCAGCTCACCGCTATGCCACGGCATGAGTCAAATTCACGGTAAAGGTTACCACTTAGAAGAAACCAGATCAGCTCCTCAAAGCTGAGGCATTTATTTCTGTCACTTATGATCTGTCCTGTTGTGGAGAAGGTTCTCTCAGTTCTCAGGTGCAGGTTGGTTGTGGAACCGGTTTTGTATGGAGCTGTTTTCTTGCAGTCTCTACCCTCTCCATTTGTATTATCAATAAAAGTGAGATGGTTTCTGATTCTGCTTTTGTTTCCAGGGTAACTTGTTTCCCACATCACTACTATGTTGAGATCCTAGCATTCCTTTACAAACTCTCTCGGTAACTTAAAGCCTCTCACAGCCCCAAGCTAGCATTGGCGAAGCAAAAAAAAAAAAAAAAGGTGAGCGATATCATAACAGTTCGTTGTACAGTTTTGAGCCAGATGCCAGCTCAGACAAAAAAAATGAAGACGTTGATGTATCTTTCTGCAAGTGAAAGCAACAGTATTGGAGCAGAAAAGGGAGAGTTTGGCTTGGCCTTTTCACTGACTGCATCACAAACCCGAGCTTCTTCAAACTCTATTTTATCTATTCTTGATCCATCACAAATTTAATGAAGAATTATTCAGAAATGAAGTTTATGTTTCAAATTATTTTATATATGTTCTCCATCATCACAAAAACATGTTAAAAACACCAAACACTGAAGAACACATTTTCTTCGGAGTGGGCCTAAAAGTGACTTAAACAACCGCTTACCTCATTTTTACACATTCTTTACCCCCAAACCAATGTGACAGCAAAATTGCATTAGTAGAAAAGGAGAAAAAAATGTTTTAATTGCAATAAATTAGAGAGGAAATTTCTTGTGGAAAAACACAATGTTTGTTGTTTTTGTTATTTTCGAATAAAACACTAGAAAATTGAAAAAGGTATTGAGTCAACGGCTCTGTAAATTCTGATCTATGGCCTGTGTGGAAGAAACAAATCAAAAACAGCTTTCGGAAAAAGCTGCCATACTATTGATCCTGTGAAAAAGCAGATATTTTCAGGCCTAAACTACTATAACGTTTTTTTCTTGTATATGTGGTTTAAAGAACTAGGGACTTGCACATATTTTATGACTGTCTTTTTCATGAAAACCATGAAATGAATCAGCAGGAAAACATGTACGCTTTTTGTATGTATGCATTATGTAATGAAACATTATGTTGCCAATGATGGTGCTGATGGAGGAAGGGGAATTTCAGACAGTTTCACCCTGTTTTCAATTCAGTTTGGCTTTTTCAGTTCCCTGACTTTCTTATAACCCACTGTTGCTAGTCATTTCAAGGTTATTACAAAACACGAACGCAATCACACAGAGGTAATCACAGTGCCAGTCATGGTTTTTAATCCCTAAACAAAACCTGAAACAGCAAATGACTACCTGCAACAAAACACGCAGAAAAATGTAGCATGCCACTGCCTGAGCGCTTAAAGGCCAAATTCATATTAACAATAACTAGATTGGTAAACTTCAGTAAGCAAATTGGATTTAAAGTGTTCTAAATGCTTTTATTATCTGAGATAGGATCTGTTATAGGTTTATTTTTGTTCATCTATACTTCAGAAATAACTAAACTTATGTGTCCAAATGGATTTTAAACACAAGCCAATGTTTACTTACTGTTTATAGTATGTTTACCAAAGCAAAGATTGCCCTGAGTGCATGACAAAAATACTTTAAAAAAATCAATTACATTGATTAAAAGGTTTAATAAATGAAAACTTCAGCTAAGTCTTGTTAATAATTGCATGAATACTACAGCCTGTCCACCACCTGCATTTGAAAGAGGCTTGGTGCGAAATGTCAAGGCAGTTCCAATCTCGTGAATCTTGCTCCAGGCTTTTTCTTTCACAGCTCTATTCCGATATATGAAGGAATTGATGTCATAGATTCTGACTGAGCACTGACCACCGTTTTTAAATTTGGTTGGCACTTCTGTGTAATTAAACAGATGACATCCATATGTCGCTACCACATCTTAATTCCTGACTGCTCAAAGTGCAGCTGGTTTACTTTCAAAACGCATTCAATGGATGCGTCTTTTGTACTTAGAACCTAAAAGCTGTCTTAAAAAGTGTGCATAGTGATGCGTGAATGCTAGAGATCTTAATGCAGATGCTCTATACATGCATATATGCATTTTTACATATACTTGTACATAAAGTGTGTAGTGAGGAGTTTTACAGCCTTAAGCATCAGTACTTCATAGATTTTACTTTTTACTTATTATTATTAATTATATGTATCCCCTGTGATGAACGAGGGAACACTGTAAAGCCATCAATCCATCTTCCAAACGCGCTTAGTTCCTTTTAGGGTTACAGGGCTGCTGGAGCCTATTCCTGATACTGCTGGGCAACGGCAGGCCACTGTAACAGAGAGTCAGAGGCAGTTGGATCCAGTTGCAGGGTTTATTTGGGAAGCAGGGTTGGGGATTCTCAAATAGGTGGTGGTAGGGCAGGCATGTGTCAGAACCGGCATGGGCTTGTCAAAGATTAGAGCAGGCGGTGGTCAGGGGCAGGCAGGAGTCGAGGCAGGCGGCTGATAGACAGGATAAGAAACAGATCTTGGGGTCGTGAACTGAGAAGCAGAGAGGAAAGCGCTCAGTGTTGTCAAGGATGATCGATACTTGGCGCTGAGCAGAGCTGAAGGCACTGGCTAAATACAGTGGAGGGTGAATGGTGATAAGACTCAGCTGTGGGACTCCTGGGAGTGGCCGCAGAGGTAGCTGGGTAATGGAGTAGGGGAACCAGGAATTAGTTAGCAGTGTTGGGTAATTTACTTCTAAAAAGTAATTGATTACTTTACTTAATTACTGGATCAAAATTGTAATGAAATTACTTTACTCATTTGAAAAAGTAATTCACTACTCGTTACTTTACTTTTTTTGCACTTATACAAATTCTCAAGGGAAAAACAGCTTCACACAAACAAGATCCTCTTGTCATTCATTTAACAGAGCTCCTTTGAATAGTAGACTTTTAATCTCAATAGGAGTCATCTGGTTAAATAAAGGTAAATAAATAAAATAAAATACAAATAAATAATAAACAACTACATTTTTAAAGCAATAACCTTGTGCAAGGTATGAACATGGTTCAAGACGTAACCTGCTTCATTACAATTCAGACAACAGAGCGTAAAATGACACAAAATTAACTTTCTGTTACAACATATGTGGTCTATGCTACAGCTTTTTTGAAAACACAAAGAACTATTAAACACCTCCGTGTTCATTCTGGACAACTTTATGTATTCCATGGCAACGAGCTGCACCCAATGCATCAGTCTCTCTCTCTCTCTACATCTGTCTTTTCTGCAAAGTTCTGCGCTGCTGCAGGTCTACCAAACTTTGCACCTGCCGCCCCCGCAGGGTGCATTGAGCGCAAACTGATATTGATCAGTCGCGTGCAGCATAGAGAGAAAAAGAAAGAAAGAGTGAATTAATATATAAATAACCCTCTCAGATTCCCAGGAAGGAGCGGACTCTTGTGTTGTCTACACCAAAGAGTGGCTGTAGAGTTGTTTCTTTCGTAACAGACACATCAGTTCACGGGGCTGCTCTCTGCTCTGCCGCTCACCTGCTGCTCTGCAGAGAAGACAGAAGTCCCTGCAGGACAGTGTCTCTTTTTGTCTCATCTTTGAGCCAGTTTGGAAAGCACCTTGACTGCAGCCACGAGTGCATGTCTGTACTTTGACCGATCCCCGACTCTGAGCGCACTCCGTTTTGTTTTAAATTGAAACCTAAGTAACGAGGGTTTCTATAGTCCAGAAACTGTAATTAATGACCGAAATTTGAACTGTAATTCATTACGTTACTCCATTACCTATAAAAGTAATTAAATAATAATAGTAATTATATATATATATATATATATATATATATATAATATAAATAATAGTAATTTGTTACTTTGTAATCCGTTCCACCAACACTGGTAGTTAGAATTCATGAGAGTGTGAACGCAGGCCACCAGAGGGGGAGACAAGAGCAGCCACCTGACTGTTACACTTTGGGTAGTTTGTAAAGCTTTGTCCAAATAAAAGAATTGTTTTTTGTGGTATGTTACAGTAAAAAGCAGATGAGTCTAGGTCTTGGGTTCTTAATTCTAGTCATAATTAAGATGTTCCACAATGTTTGCTTGTCACCTATATCTGTATTATCTTTTGGAAATAATTGACTGAGATCAGTGACACATTAACAATTAATGAGAGGAACCATGACTTTGTTTAAATCACACCATGGATTAAAACACATCCCAAAAAACACTGTCAGAGAATGAAAACGTTTACTGAAATTTGCTATTATCAGTGTTTACCACTTTTTTACTGATTTTTTTCCTCCAGACCACTGCTGTTACTCTTTGATTTTCAGATCACACATCCCAAGAGCCTAGGTGATGGGTCCATATTTTGCTTCCTGAAAAAAAACTCAGTCAGCCTCATTCAAGAAGTCCAAGATATTTCTGATAGCAGGGCAGGACATAGCTGCCATGAATGACAGTTGACTGGCTGGTGTTACCAGCGGGATGGCAGGGTCTTATCAGGAAGCTGTCATTCCCAGGGAGAAAGCAGCACTCCTTTAATTACGATTAATCCAGGTAGAAGCCAGCCAGTCATATCGCAGATGTCACACTGGGCAACTAAATGTGGTTGTCAGACATGACTTGTGTTGGAATCCAAGGGTGCATTTCTGTGCAAACCACTAAGCTGTCACCATGTTTATCAGAGTCCAATGCAGTGTGACTGCTGGGAAGAGAGAGTAGAAAAATACCTCAAACAAGAAAGGGAAACGGACATCAATCAATTCTATTTTACTGGGATGCGTTCAAAATAACACATACCATGAACATACTGATAGTGAAAAGTATGTTTTTTTACACCTTTTGCTACATTAGTTTGCCTTGACAAAACATTGCTTTTACATCATATCTCTATATCGGAGCAAACACCAGCTATTCTCACACATATGACTACAGAAAGTAGTGTACATGTTTTTTTTTTTCATCATTCAATTAAGCTCGGCTTTCGTTATATTTGCCACATTGTGTTTTTGCAGCAATAAAGCAGTGTCTTAACAGATTCAAGGTTAGGTAAAATGGCCTCTCAAGCTGAGTAAAACATTTGGAGCTTTAAGGATGCTGTCAGTTGAAGCCAAGGGTATTGAATATAGAAGTGTTCCTCACTACAGGGCGACCGGATTATAAGTCAATAAATGAATGTTCTATTTTTGACTATTTCCTAGTATATAAGATACACTGAAGTATAAGTCACATTAAGCGAGACTAAAGACTCAATGATAAATACTTCGTAACTGTCTTCACAGTAATTCCAGAAGTTGTTTATGACATGCTACATGTTAGCGTATTCTTCACAATACCTTTGACTCCCAACCTTGTTCTCAACAAATAAAAAACAGACTGAAAACGCTAAAACAAACGTTACCGCGCTAACTCTCAACCTTGTTAGTAATGCTTAAGAAAAACACAGTCCTGCTCTGCTACACATTAGCGGTGTTAGCATATTTACATCAACCTTGCTTGACACACCTCTCAAAAATCATATCAACGTCATAAAGCATGACCAGAATTAATCCATATGTAGAGGATCTGGGTTTAAAGGCAAACTGTTTTTTGAAAAAAAAAAAAAAAAAAGACATGCTTTATAGTGGAAAATACAGTCATCGCAACTGAGTAAGTCTCCACAGTTCTGTATGTTCAAGAGTGTAGTTGTGTTTGTATGAAAAAAGTATGTACAATCTCTGGTACCACAAAGTAAATTCCCATTACAACACGGCTTTTTGCACCTTTTATCAATTCATAAGCTCTCTTTGTTGTACAATTACAAATCCTATTCAAAAGGCTTTTTGATAACACTTTATAATAACTACCCGTTATAGCTAGTTAACAAGTCATTATTAAACTGTTATTTAAAAAGTCATTTATAACTCATTAACTAACAGTTTACAGTTTGTTAAGGATTTGAAAATGTACCTTATAGATAGTAGATAACTAACCAGCTTTTAGTTAGCGAGTTATAAATGACCTGTTACCTGTATATTAATAATTTCTAACTGCACCTTATTAATTAGTAATATATCATGAAGAAGCTGTGCCTGAATTACTTACTAATGTACTAATTACTTACATGTTACTGGGACGTTTTTTAAAGTTGTAGCTATTCCCTATTAATTAACGGTTAGTAAATGAGGAACAATTAACCTTAACCCTACACTGCGCGTCCAGTATGAACCAGGCGACACATAGAGCATTTAGAGCAGGGGTGGGCAAACTACAGCCCGGGGGCCATAAGCGGCCTCTTAAACTATTTATTCTGGCCCACAAAACTGGTATTTATATTTATAAACCTTAGTAATGTTTTATTTTCCCTGTAATTCTGGTGTCTCCCCATGAATGGCACAAATACATTGACCTTTGTTTAGATGCAGAAAGTTATTCTGCATTCATGTGGTCTTGAAAGATTTGTTGCTTTTCTGACATTCATGTGTGTTTTCTGAGTCAAAAATCTTATTTTATAGCAAACTGAATTTCTGAATTAACAGAAAGTATGCAGTGATTTCTTACATCACTTTGACTTTTTTCCTGTGAATAATCGCAGACCACAATCAGATGAGTTCAAACCTTAGATGAGGTGTCACAGCTCCGTTATTGATAAAATATTGGACAATATAGATATTGTATACATTTGCACATTCAATAAGATCACATTTACGCATCAATCCTACATTGTTACATGCTATGTTTTTTTACACAGCCATCAAGATTTTATTTTATTGATTCATGAATTAATGCAGAGTAGATGCTTTTTGGGGTTCAAAAACCCTGCGTCCACTGAGGACAAAAATGTCACTGCTAAATGTGAAACACTGAATAGCTTTCTCAGCCCAGCTCTGTGAGCAAATATGTATCATCTTTGCGTCAAAAAATTTCCATCAATATTCTGTTATTTGACTTCACAGGGAACTCATCTTCCCTTCCTTTCCAACGCTTTCATTGCTATTGAATCCCAATCTAAGTCTCCAGAAATGCCAAGACATGTTCCTGAGTGAACTGATCACAACAGGCTTTCAATAATAATCAGCTACTTTGGTCTGCTTTAAACAGAATCAAAAAA
Organism: Adrianichthys oophorus; assembly: GCA_036245035.1. Taxonomy (NCBI): domain Eukaryota; kingdom Metazoa; phylum Chordata; class Actinopteri; order Beloniformes; family Adrianichthyidae; genus Adrianichthys; species Adrianichthys oophorus. The sequence continues at coordinate 855,893 of BSAI01000104.1, forward strand.
TCAAATTCAAGTTTGTTCACTTTCCCTCTATGTGCCCCCATTTTCTAACCATGTTTTAGAATGTATAGAAATCTTTACAGTGCCATAGAGTTCAATATGATGTGGGTCCACCTTTTGCAGCTGGTACAGCTTCAACTCTTCTGGGAAGGCTGTCCACAGGATACTCTGAGGCGTGTGTTGATAGGGGTGTTTGACCATTCTTACAAAAGGTGCAACCTCACACACAGAGGTTGGTGGAGAAGGCCTGACTCTCAGTCTCTGCTCTAATTCATCCCAAAGATGTTCTGCTTGGATCTGCTTTGAACAGAAGCAAAACATGAAATTCAAGTTTGTTTACGTATGTGCCCCCATTTTCTCATCAAGTTTTGTAATTGTAAAAGAAATCTTTACAATAGTTAATTGTCAGTGGTTGATAGTCACATTTACTTTCCTTAAAGTACCAAGAGTAGTTTAACTGAACTGTCCACAGTACTTTTGCTCAATAATTTATGAGAAAACCCCACATATGTTCTGCATAAATTATCTTGAATATGACTTGTTAATTAAAGCACATCATTTGTGTCATTTATTATAACCATTCTGGTCTGTTGTGATAAATCCATAAGTAGGACTCCTGGTGGCACAACACCAGTCCTGGTGAACGCTGACCCAGTTGCAGCCAGCGTCACTACTGGGGGGACCGGACCTGCATCGTCATACAGGGGAGCGAGGTGCTCGGCGCACAGCTGAGCGCAGTGATGGCACCGTGGACCCCGTATGAATGGATCCCCACAATACTGTTTCCTTACGGTGATGCCCAAGTCATGTGTTTCTTTCAAAAAAGGTATTAGTCCATGTTTTAAGTGGGGCTGAGGTGAGTTGACAGGGTTGGTGTTAGGATGAATATGTGCATATGTTGGGTGGGGGTTGAGGTGGGGTGAAGGTATGATCCATATGTGTACATGTTGTCCGTGTTTTTTTTTTCTTAATTGTTTTGATGTACAGCGGTTTGAGCTGGCGCATGAAATGAAAAGTGCTTTATAAATAAAGGTTGATTTGATTTGATTTTTAAGTTGGGTGTTATTGTGAATAAGCCAATTCTACTAACGTGAAGTAGTGTAGGACTGTGGTGTTTTTTTTTTTTAACGCTACTAACAAGGTTGGGAGTCAGCGTGGTCACAGTAACATTTGTTTTAACGGTCTCAGTCAGTTTTTTTTGTGTTGCAAGCAAGAATGGGAGATACTGGTATTGTGAATACTCTTAACGTGGCTATTGTTTCTAACATGGCTAACGTGTTACACACAAGTTTTGTGTTTTAAATAATTGAAGGGTGGGTGCTGTTGAGTGCAACTCTGTGTTAAATATAGCCCCCAAATCTTTTCTTGATGCATAAACAATCAATGCTTATTTACTTTGGACTTTTACAAGCCAGAAGGATAATTGCATTATTGTGGAGAAGGAGGAACACTTCAATTCAAATGTGGGCAGAAGAACTGATGACATGTCTAGCTCTAGAGAGACTGACGTGGTGTGAAAAAGAAAGAAAAAAATTAAACTTCAGTTGAAAACTCGAAAAAGATTTTTCAAACACATTCTATGTTTAGTACTCCCCAAAGCATTTCTGTAAGGACATTACAGTGCGAAATTATGCTCCTTTGTCTATTCACTTTGTTAATTTCAAATGAATATATATTTAGTTTAATCTAGTAATTTACTTTAGTTTATTCTTATCATTAATGTGAAGTGATAGCATTTTCTTTCCTAAGCTATATAATTATTTTTTTAAATACCAGAATAAAGAGTTAATATTGTCAATGTGTTGTTAAAGTTTTGAAAATCACAATAAAGAATTTTCATGAAAATAAAGTCACACTTTTAACGCTGTTAATAAAGTCTGACTGACAGACTCCGGTCTCGCTTAATACACTTTACAATAATCCCAACTCCTCATACTGTATATGGACGAATGGTCCGGGACCCCGGAGATCCACCTGCCCAGCAGCCCGGCCAAGCACCCAGACCAGGGCCCGCAGGACCGCCACACAGGCCCGCAACACCCGAGAGCAGTGAGATACGGAGGCACAGAGTAGCCCTGCCAACCGCGCCAGGGGGCCCAGCACTGGGCCCAACCCCTGAGAGCCCCACCACCCCAGACAAGCCACCCACCACCACCCAGGAGTTCTGAGCATCCCACCACCACAGCCCCGGGTACGAGCCGGGGCCCCCCAAGGGAGACCTGCTCCAAAGCTCCAGGCAGCCGCGGAGATCGACAAGAGAGCACGGCAGGGGTCAGCTACCCCCACCTAGAGGAGGGATGACCAAGAGAAGTGGGGGTCCCCGAAGGCGTAGAATAAAATAAATACATATCCTGACCAGGCTCTCCTAATGTTGTAATAAAGAAGGGGCCCGGCACCCAAGAATAAGGACCAGAACCCGCACCACAAGGACACAGACACCCTCCAGGCTCAGATGGAATATGATCCCCCGCTCACGGATTTGCCAGAGAACTAAGGGATCCCTCTCCTTGCGTGGGGAGGGGGCCGCCGGGCCCAGGAGGCCGACACCCAAGAGACAAGGCCGCCGTTGCTGGAGGCCCTGTTCCCTCCGACAGGGATGGGGTAGGGGACAGAAGATCAGTAGTCCCACCTTTCTTGTGTAATGTATTAGTGTGTGTGTTGGGGTGTGTTTGTTGAGGTTTAAGGGGTGCGTGTAATAAGGGGTGCAGTTAAAATTGGCGAGCAGGGCACTGAGGACATCTCCTGATTGCCTACAGGGATGTCCAATCACCCTCTCACCAAGGGGCCCAAAATGTCTACGGTGCAGTTAAAATTGGAGGGTAGAGCACTGAGAGGACATCTCCTCCTTGCTGGCAGTGATGACCAAGCACCCCCCACCAAGGGTCCTACGTGTCTAAGGTGCACTTAAAACTGAGAGAAGGGGGCAAAACTGTGCGGAAACCATGGGAGGAGGGACAACTGCCAAGTGGTTCGGCCCCTCGAGGTATTTCGCAAGCACTCCCCCCCTTTCAACCTAATAAGTTGTTGTAAGAGGAATGAGGGCAGGTAGGGTACAGCTACCAAACTGTCCCCCGATGATGAAACAACCGTGTCCATCCCCCCCCCCCCCAAATCTCCCAGGGCAGAGGCCCCACCGCATGAAAGCCAACCCCCCCTGACCCCATACAAAGAGAGAAGAGGCCAGAGGGGGCCAGCCCCCAAGGTGTAAGGGTTAAGACAAGCCATTTAAGCCAAGCTGATTCTGGGATTTAGTGGAATGCAAGTTCCAGAAAATGTTTTTCTCAGGTCCTTCTTCACATGGTTACATATTCTTGTTCCAAAGTCAAGTGCGATTGTTCCTTGTACCTCAGCAGTGCTGTCAGTGTCTTTGTTGTTTACAATCTGGACGTATTTGTGATCAGCATGTCAGCCAGATTAAGTACGCTTCAGTTCATATGCTTAATGTAGTTACATAAACAAAGTTTGCTCACTGTTTTCAATTGATCTCCTGGTTTAAAACAATTGTTACAATTTTGTGAATGTATTTCTGGTTGAGCTCAGCATAGCTCATCAATAAGCAGTCAGGTGTAGTTTTAAAGTACATTTAAATTCTTCTTTGAAAAAATTATTTTGTTAAAACCTGACTTTTCAGCAAGGGGGTTATTGAATGATGAAAAAGCTTTTATCTATTTTGTATTTAATTTAAATTTTGTATCTTATTAATGTTTTATATTTCTTTTTTGTTTAAATATGCTGAGTCTAATGCTGCTACCCCAATACAAATGCTGTATTGTGGTGCTGTCCAAAAATAAATGTTATGCATTAACATTCTTAGTATTGTTTTTACTATTACTGTATATCCGTGGTCTCCAATCCTATTCCCTGAGGGCCACTATCCTGCATGTTCTAGATGTTTTCCTGCTCCAACACATCTGATCCAGTAGTTGAATTACCTCCTCAAGTTCTGCAGGAGGCAGTTAATCACCTGTTGATTCAAATCTGGGGAGCAAAGAAGCATCTAAAACCTGCAGGATAGTGGCCCTTGAGGACCAGGATTGGAGACCACTGCTTTAGATAATTAATTTTGAAATTACATTCTCAATTTCTTTTATTTCTCAAATACATCTCAAATATCATTCTCATATATGGCTTTGGTAAGACATTCAAGAAAAATGATTTAGACATGAAAGAGACTTGGGGCCTGTGTTTGCTCCAGGAAAAGCCTACCATGGTGGGGTCTGGGGGGAGCGGGTCAGAGGGGAGGGGATGTCTGTGGGTAGGAGGGTGGGGGTCCACCACCAATATGGGACCCTGGAGGCTTGACATAAAGATTGCAAATGAGACCCAAACTACTATTGAAGGGGTGAAGGGTCCCTGTTGGCTTAGCAAACTTAAATGTTATAACCTTATAAAAGGCACTGGCATAGATTATATGCACTCAGTCCTCCTTGGAGTGATGCGTCTTTTGATGGTTTTGTGGTTTTCTACAGAGTTTTCTCATCAACCCTTCAGCATGGCAAGAAATGCCAAAGAAATTGATAGGAGATTGCTGGATATCTGTCCTCCATCCTCAAGTCAATATCCTCGGTCAGTTGCATCTCACAGAATGTTTTTCAAAGCATCAGAATTTCGATATGTTTTGCTCTTCTATGGACCCATTGTTTTTCGTGGAATTCTTACAACACTTTACTACAATAATTTCCTTCTTCTAAGTGAAGCCATTTTCATTTTATTGATGGAATCTATATCATTTGAACAGATTGATCATGCAGAAAGACTATTGTGGAACTTTTGCTCTCAAATGGCTACACTGTATGGTGAGAGGTACAAAACTGCAAATGTACACCTTCTTGTACACCTTGCAGACAGTGTCAGGGCCCTAGGCCCATTATGGAATCATTCATGTTTCCATTTTGAAGATAAGAATGGCTATTTGTTAAGGCTCATACATGGCACTCAAAATATACCTATGCAGATGGTCCATGCAGTCAAACTTGTGCAGTCTATTCCCATTATTTCACAAACCATAAAGCCATAGCTGAATTTTATGACTAAAGGTGATAGTTTCTGTCAGGAAAACAATGATTTGTCTAGGACTAAACTATATGGAGCATCTAGTGAACTTCATCTGGACACAGTTCATCTCTCTACTCTGGAAAGATGTGGTGATCATTGTATCATTTCTAAAACTGTAAGGATCTTCCACAGGGCACAAGTTAAGAGAAATTATCTCACATCCAAACACTACGGGAAAGGCAATAGAAGAAACTATTTCACTGTTGTTTTTTCTAGTGAAGGACAAAGAAAATATGGGCAGATTGATTTTTTCTTTACCTCAGAACAATCATGTGCCAAATGGGCTCTTGTTCATGAATTCAAAGGTGCAGGTATTTGTTTGCTGCAAGATAGTGTAAAAAATGGTTCATGCAGTCATGTTGTTCCCATTTTGGAAACCCCTGCCAGTACAGTAGTTTCTTTGGATTGTATTTTGGGTAAAGTTGTTTTCCTTGACTTGACATCTATGCCAAGCACAGTGTTTGCACCTCATTTACCAAACACACTTGAGAAGTTTTAACCCATTAAGACACAAACTGGTTTAAAAAGCCACAAATCACAATTGACCATTGTCACGACATGCTCTGAAAATACATGCCTGTTCTGTAAATTTTTTTAACCCCAATATATCTTCGACCTATAAAAGATGCAACATATGAGGTGGAAAGATAATTTCCCTCTTGAATTATTAGAGTTGCTCAGAAGATTATTAAATCAGCATGTGGTCTATTATGTGTTACTCTTACCAGGACTTTGTTTTAATGCTCTATTCAACACATCTTTGCTGTGACTTCTGTAAAAAAAGAAAAACCCATATTCCCTATATCCGTAAAAAATCTGTATTCATTGACATATTTACACAACTGTCAAAAGAAATTTTAATTAAATCAACACTGCAATGTTATCTTGAAATTTCATGCTTTTTTAAGTTTCAAAAAGATGTCTTTTGAGCACATCATGACTGTCTTAATGGCATAACTTTTCTAGCTTGAAATTGTAAAAGAGTTATATGAAATGTGTAAGAAATAAACAATGTTTGTTAGTTTAATGAAAATATATCATAATTGATTATTTTCTCAATAAGAACTGTGATCGCATCATAATGAGACATATTTGAGAGCTTGTACTACTCTCATTTTTATTTTTGCTGAGAGAAGGAAAAAAGTGACTAAACTGAGATCTAAATTTTTGAGCAGCAAGAGACAGAACTATGCATATCGTTCACTGAGACATAAGTTAGGGGTTTGAGGTAAGGATATCATATTGAGACATACTTGAGATCAACATAGTATGTCTCATTTTTCTATTTTTTGAGATCAGGAAAAAAGATAGTTTTAAGATTTCACACATTGCTCACTGTGAGACTTATTTCTCAGGAGAGATATTTGAGAAGAATGAGAAAACCAGTTTATTCTCAAATAGAACTCATTTATGTCTAGGAGATGTAAATGTGACAGAAACGAGATCTCATTTTCCATTTTGCTTTGCTATGGGAAGTAGCCCAAAGCTAAAAACAAATAAAAACCAAACAAACTATTAGCATTCGGAAAGTTTTTTTCACTGGGAGAAAAGAGCCAGTTGGGAAACCGAAAGCTGCAATTTTCAGAAAAAAACAGGAATCTTCCTCAACAAATGGATTTATGGAGGCAGTGTTTCCATGAACCAAGCTGCTCTGGCTAATATGCTACAACTGCCTCTCGTATGTTTCCCATACTCTCAGATTAAAGTTACAGACATGGTGGAATTATGTTTATTATTATACTAAGAAAAATATCAGTTTTACCATAATTTTGTCATTTTGTTCTGTTTTATTTATCCATCTCACTTTCAAAGTCAGAGAGTATTTCAGATAGAATGAATTTTTGGTCTGAAACATGATCTGATCCTGGACTGAGTGCTCAATGATATTCTATTAAATTAAATAAACAAAAATAAACAGACAAAAATTAAATAAATGTAATGTAGCTTATTTATTTTTTGCAAATTTTGAAACAACTTCTACTTGCAGTATAACAATTAATTTTAACAATGTGTAAATCAATATTTGTGGTTTTCAATTCTATTCACTTTCAATGTTTGTTCATTTTGAATGATCCGATTGGATCCGAATTACTGAGCTGAAATGGATCCAGGACATCTTTAGCCAAAAACTCAACCAGTGTGACTCAGAGATAAATACCTGGTAATGAACAGTGCAGGTGAAGTTTCCCAGATTCTTTGTATTTCTTACGAGATAATCAAGTGTAAATTAAATAAGTGTACAAACAAACTGAGAATGTGTTGGCTGTATATCCATCAATCCATCCATCCATCAATCTTCTTCCACTCATCCGAGACCGGGTCGCGGGCACTGTTGGGGGTAACATATTACAAAGTAACGAATTACTGTAATTTAATTACTTTTATCAGTAACGGAGTAACATAATGAATACAGTTCAAATTTCAGTGACTAATTACAGTTACTGGACTATAGAAACCCTTGTTACTTCGTTACTTATGTTTTATAGGCTCTGACATTTTCTCTTGGATACATGAAACGAAACGGAGATTTAGGGGATCGATCAAAGTACAGACATGTCCTCATTTCTACAGTCACAGTACTTTCCAAACTGGCTCAAAGATGAGACGAAAAGAGATGCTGCAAGGAGTCCTGTCAGGTGAGCAGCAGAGCAGAGACCCGCCCTGTGTGCTCGAATGTATGGGGTTCCATTTGTGCCAAAAATATGTCTTTGGTCCACTGTCAATGTCTACTGAACAAGTTTATTGAACATTTGTCCGTGTCTATGTACTATTAACCATCAGAAAAGTCCTTAGCAACCGTCGTTAGCTAGACAGAGGAATTTTCTGATATTCTGAATGTAATAATCTGAATTGTCCAACTAAATTCAGATTATAACTGCTTTGCTGACTATTGCTTCTTCAGATCGTGTTTAATCAGAAGCAGGCTTATAAAGGGCGTTGTAAAAAGCCTGCCATTACGTCCCAGCTAACGTCGGAAGGACACAAGCTCCTTTCACCGCTCCATTTTGATGCATCCATTTGTAGACTGATTGATCCATGTACGTCTTTGGTTTACTCATCGGAACTGGGACATGGATCAAAATGTGTGTTTGGTTCCAATATTGCTCGGCATTTCCTTGCACCACTAATGTTTGGTTGCAGTTGTGAGTGTATGTAAGCTAATGGAAAAATGTGTAAACAAAGGCTTGATGGGAAATGAGGGAAGTCCTACTCCAATAGACATGCACACAACTCAGAGATGAATGTCTGAGTGCAAAAAAAATGACAGTTTCTTTTTCTTATATATAGCACTCTGGACCTGAAGTTATGTTCTCGTTTTTTTTTTCTTTTCTTTTCTTAATTGTTCAAGATTGAAAAAAATACCCCTTCTTGGAGTAAAATATTGGAAGTCTGATATATATTAGAAAAAAAAAAAATCAAACAACCATTTTTAGTTGTAATTTGATCATTTACTGATTCAATGTCATTCATTAAAAAAAATTTTAAAAAATCAAAATGTGGCTTTTTATAACAATTTTTAGGTTAAAAAGAATTTCTATTAAAAATAGACTTAGTAGAATTTTTAATTGCAGGTCATGATTAATTATTCTTGCAAAACAAATTTACACAATTTTAAAATTGTATGTCAAAACCCCAAAACTACCTTTTTTAGTTTTCCTGTAGACATTAAAGAAATATTGTTTGCAAAATAATAATTTATTTTTATAAATATTTTGTTAAATGAATAGAGTTGTCCATGCTTTACTAACTTTTATGGATATAATTTTTAACTAGAAAAAGCTTACAAGAAACTGACAAATTCTGCTAATTGCCAGAAACCATTTCACAATCCTACCCAAAAAAAAAAAAACTAAACAATTCCAGTCAGCCACTTAAATTGTCAATCCACTCTCAGTAAAATAATGACGTTGTTTTTGTTAGAAAATAGCCTTTTTTTATTTGAATCACAGGAGTTCTGTTTTTCACATTAAAAGAATTAACATTGAATTACATGGGGACCTTCTTACTCCACTTTCAGTATTAAAATGTGCCACATACTGTGGAATCAATAAGTCATTGTTCTGTAGGCAACCCTGATCTTTAACTCAACATAGATTAGTTTGCAAAGTGAAGAAATGTTTTATTGTTGATACGAGTATGATAACTTTCAGTCATTAGCAGTCAGGAATAGGATTTTCTTGCAACAAAAGTTAATCTCTTCTGAGATGCAATTGATCAGCCAGTCTGCCTTTGTATTGGGTTGTAACAGAATGAGCCTGGCAGGGGGGGTCTGCCTCAGCATGGGAATAGCACAAACTGACCAATGTTTTTAATTGTTTAGTCTCTAACCAACACTGCTGGGAGAAGCTTATCTGAGGACTTGCCAAACTTTATTCTGTCAATTGCCTTGTCAGCAAGAATGCTTTCAATGCAAGCGGCAGAATAAACTCTTATTCCTCTGGAGCTGCTGTGGAAAACTGGAGTCAATTAATTTCTCCTCAGTTGGGGGCCTTTTTCTTCTACAAGGTGCACATTTCATCTAAATAAAAAACATACTTACAGTTCCTCATAAAAATTAGGATTTTTCATTTTTGTTTTCATCGTGGAGCTTGATGAAGTCAAGCAATGCAATAAATCTGCCCTTGAAAAATCACTGTTAAGCCTAGTTCTTATATAAATGTCCATAATTACCTCCTTTGGTTTGATGGGATCTCTGTACGTTGATTATGCATGTCCTTTTCTTTCTTAATTGATTTGCTTGTAAACAGCCTATTAGCACAAAGATTGCTTTAGGATTCAATACACTCATCTCATTAGAGTAGAAATGCATTAGGGCTGATTAATATGAAGTCTGAATACAGATGATTGTCCATATTGGGTTGCAAAGAAGTCCAGTCTCCTGAAAAATGTAATCAAGCTTTGATAATGGTGGAAGAAACAAAGCATTTGCAGCCTGGAAAAAAAAAAACTGCGTCTCAATGAGTTGTTCTGTCCATCAGCATGCTGTTTCCAAGGGACGTGCATATTGGAATGCCAGTGGGCAGCAATACAGTGAGAATGCCATCTGGACTCACAACATTCCTGTTCTGGTGCTGGGTGTATCTTACTTATTTTTACCAATTGGCTGATGGCAATGATGGTAATTGATTTAATTAGACATTTTGTACTTTAAACACTTTTCTGTTCCCTTATTTTATCCCCAAACTAAATGGTTGCTCCACAGGAGAAAGGCCATGTTGTGGTTGAAGATCTTTTTAAAAGAAATTAGTTCAGATTTTGTCGTGTTGTATGTACAGAAAATGCACTAAAACCATAACTTGCTGATTAAAATGGAAGTGTGACCCAGAGTGAGATATCATGCAATTTTGTATAAAGACTAGTAAATCTAAAATAACAGTAGAGAAGGAGACTGACTGGAAAGGATAGCACTGATATGCAATACTTTACAGTAGTGAGATGCTTATGAAATCTGTCATTCAGCTGATTCTGTCTTTGCACCTTTAGGTTAGTAAAGAGTGGCATATAGGTGCAAAGCTGACACGGAAAGGATTTTTTTTCTCTGCATAAATAGCATTTAATTTAAGTTTATCGCGTGTGCATTCAAAGAGTTACGGTTTGTCAGAGCGTTTGTATTATTTAGGTGTTTCTGGCAACGTTTCTGGTGTCAAAGTCCCACACCAATCAAATTTTGATCCATTGTAAAAAAACGTTCTCAGTGTTCTATTATGATTATGCAGTTTTTAGCTGAATCAAAAAAAACTGTTTCGTTCTCTAGGACATAGTTTCTTCAGAACGGCAGGAGTTCATCAGAAACTCACTACTAGTTGTGGGCAGGATTGTTGATGCGGTTGTAAGCCTCCGCTAACATCCCATCATCCTTTTGTGTGCACTCTCTCCTGCTATAGCGTACAGCTCCTCACAACCCCAAGTTAACACTAACGGTGCAACAAAAACAGCGAGCAATATCAGAGCTTTCCAGTTTTGAGCCAGATACCAGCTCAGAAGAGGAAGATGTTAATGGATCTTTTTATTTGCAAGTGGGTGCATCAGAATGGAGCACAGCAGGGAAAATTTGACACATTCGTTTTTCAAACGACACTTGATTTTTTAACTGCTCCTGATTGGTTCAAAAAAAAATCTGAAACATGGTTTTACTCTTAAATTCTTTTATGTCTGTCCTCCGTTGTGACACAATTTTCATTGCCGTGATCTGCGGGTGGGGGAACTTGAAGTTGACAGTAAAATCTAGTCAAAGAATCTGTCCCAACAATAGACTTTATATTCCATGTGCAAAATCCACTTGTCAAAGAGTGATCTGTACAGGGTGTGTTTTTCTCTGTTAAAAACAAATAATGTAGCCATTTTTTAATTTTTTTTTTAAATAAGACAAGCATTTTTATTGAATCCTATTTTCCCACATTCTTTTTACCATTGAAACTGAAGAACAATCTGTGGAAAATCAAAGCCATCCTAAATATCAATTGCTCTTAGAAATACCACAAATCTTCAACCTATTCTGAAATCATCCGATTGTGTTGCAGTGAAAAGCTGTGTTCTTCTCATCATCAGATTCACATTCATCGCATCAGCATTTCACTACTGTAAAGCTTTGCAGATCAACACAACTGTATTAAACTATAAAGAAAGAAATGGCAAAATAATCTAAAATCTTGTAATCTGTTTTTTCAAAGTTTAAAACTAGGTAGATTTTAGATTGCCACTACAGGCTGTCATTCCCTTTTTCAAGAAAACTGCCAGGAAAAGACAAAACAGTGGGATGGGCGGCAGGTGGGAGGCAGGTTCATGGAAAGATCAATGCAATTTGCAAAGTGCCATACACACAATTTCAGGGTTGGATTGTTTCCAGCAGGGTAGCTGGTGAAGTATAAAAGTCATGAGTCAACTTAACTTTAACAAAACCATGTCTTTTTAACCTTATTTCAGTGATGACAGAGGCCAACTGTAAGAAAATCAAGCCGACGTAGATGAACTGCCACGTGGGAAGGCAACTGAAAACAAATCTCAATCATTTGGTAATTTTATCTGGACGTTTTGGTGCAACACATGGTTTTCCAATTCTGTAAAATAACCCTTTTCATTTCTCCTCTGCTTTAGTACAAGGCCAGATCATTTAAGATTGTTTGTTCTTCTGCTGTACATGTATTTCTGTGAAAAATACTTTTGATTCAAAAACAGTTTAATTTAACATTGTAATCTTTGAGATGACTTTATCCCCAAAGCCTCTCTTTCTTTTGCAATTGCACATTTTACTTTTACAAGAAAACCTTAAAATAGGTATTTTGTGTGATTCAAAGCATAAAGCAATTGAATGTGGAGGTTGCTTGACTTCACATTGTGCTGGACCTTTTATTCGTGTCTTCAAAATCCACCCATTTCTCACACATAATTCATGCTTAGAATCAGCCGGGGTTCTTATGGAAGTTTTTTTTATTTATAATTCAAAGTATTGCAATTTTCAGTAGACAATTCAATTTACAATTTGATCGTGCATTTTGAAAATGCATTTTTCAATTGACAATTCAATATTCAATTCAGACTTTTAATATGAAAATACATTTTGCAAATTCAATATGAGAGAATGTCCTGCCTGCTAATGAATTAGCTTCTATTTTTATGACGACTGCAACTGCTACGCTGCAGCCCTTAAATAATTTTTTTGGAGCACATCTTTAGGCCTGCTGTGTCCTTTAAGACAGCAGTCCTCAACCCTCGGTCTCTGGGTCTCTTGTTAATGTGCTACAGACAGAAAAAAACAAATAAATACAATAACAGATTATTTCCATTTTGTTTATTTTCTGATCCTGAAGAAAGTTTTATTTTGAAAAAAATTCCGGAATTCTGTTTTCCACATCTGTCTTGGTCTTGTGACTAACTGGCTAATTGTGGCTAACTGTTAAGTTAGTGGCCTAAAGCTAATAAAAACCAAACAATAAAATGTGATTAGATAGTTTCTTTTGGCAGAAAAGAGCCAGTGAGGAAACTGAAGCGGAGCCTTTGACTTAAAAGAAAACTAAAGCTGCTGTTTACAGACAAAACCGGGACTCTTCCTCGACAAGCGGTTTATTGAGACAGTTGTTCTAATGTAATAGAATCTGCATGTAATATGTGACGACTGACTGCCCAATTTTTCACACATGCAGACATAGAATATTCAGACATGTTTATTATTATTTTTTAGAAAATACAAGTTTTTGGTGGTTGTGTTATTTTATTTTGCTTTTTATCCATTACACCTTAAATTCAAACGCGGCTAAAGTTAGCGTACGGTTGTTAGCATCCACTCTGACGTTAGAAGGAAAATCTTCATTACAAAGGCTACGTTTAAACCATTACCCTGGGACTCACACCGCATGCCATTCTTTCCTGAAGCTTCCTGGCATATTCCGGTCCCGGTGGAGCCCCCACCACATCAGGGGGTTTCTCAAAGGACATCTCTCATGTCCCAACATGAGCAAGGCAGTTGTGCATCTGGTGGAGTCTTGCACAAGCAGATCTGTATGCCATCAGAACAAGGGGAAGATGCTCATCCCGTCATTCTGATGCTCTGAGGTCAGGATGGCCAGCTGCTTTAAAAGCTTCCGGTTGAAACGCTCGACCAAGCCATCACTCTGGGGGGGTGTAAGGGAGTGGTTTGTGTCTTCCGCATGCCCATGTGCTCACACGTGGAAGAAAAGACTGCCAACTCAAAGTTCCTCCCTTGGTTGCTGTGAATGACCTCAGCCGCCCCAAACCTGGAGAGCATGCCTTCCACCAGGGCATCTGCAACAGTCTCTGCCCCTTGGAATGAAATATGCTTCCAACCATTTTTTAATAAGTCCATGTCAACAAGTACGTAACGGTTATCTCTGTCTGTGGCCTCATTGGCTGTATCTGTATGAAGTGAATTGCAACCTCTAAATGCTAAATGTTCATACATCTTGCATGGCTTTGCTTCTTGTCACTCGATTTCTGAAATGTTTAGATCATTTCAGTGACACATCTTCAAAAAACAGCCATGGGTTTTATGCCAAAATACTGCTTTAATTCAAACTCAAACCAATATTTACTGTGTCCGGAGTGGAGGGAATGTGAAACAACATGGGCAAAGGTTGTATAACCGCCACAACAGCAGCGTTAGTATTTGTATTTCACTTTGGTTTCTTTTTGAACGTGCGTTTGTTGTGTCCTGTATGTTTATTTTTCTTCATTTCTAAGGGGCAGAACATTATTTCTCAACTGTGCTGCACAAACAATGTTTTTTACTGTTGCTCTGCTTAGTCAAAGGAGCTCCGTATGGCAGTATGGTTAAGAAAGAAGTCATCATTACTGCTTTATCGTAGTGTTTTTTGCTTTCTTGTTGGGTATGCAGCTAACAGAGTTTGCACTTTTTATTTTCTATTAGTAGTCAAGCTTTGTATTTATTCATATGTTTGTATGTTGGTTTGACTCTGGCTTGCGAAACATCAGAAAAACAGAAGAAAGCCCAAAAATGTTGGTGTGTTTATTCACCTGTGAGTCAACAGTAACAAGTCGGCTCAATTTTGACTGATTTGGAACAAGAACTCAGCACCATGTTACAAACACATGTTTTTTGGTTGGTGCCATGTCAGAGCAACAATTGTGTGAGCCCCAGACACATTTAAGACAAAACTTCAGTGGGTAAGTCAATTACAGCATTGTTCCAAATTCCTTTTTCTGTGGGATGTTGAACCCTAGTTAGTAGAAACTCTACCCGCACCTCAATCTTAGACAGTTTACTGAATAAGTGCTGAACTAATAATAATTTTAAGTCTGCTTAATGGGCCTTGTGGTTTGGTGCACCCTATATATGACATTATTTGAAAATAATTCTAAATAAGACTATTTATTGGCAGTTTGCCTTACAATCTGGCGCCCTATGGTGTGGAAAATACAGTAAATAACGAGATAGGCTTGCATTCTGCAAAATGTTGTACTTTTTTTTTTATCTTGGGGTTGTGAACATTATTGTTGGATAAATCAGGATATGAATTTATTTTTTTCTAAACTCTAACAGAAATTTTATTTCTAAGATGCAGGACTTGTGCTCCTTTTCCAACAGACTTTTTGGGGCCTTTGATATTTTCAGGTCAAGGACAGAAACTGTTAGGGGCTGCCCTGTGTACAGCCTGTAGCTGGAATTGTGCCCAACAGCCCTCCAAGGACAGAAACTACAGAAGGACTCCGAAATAAGTCAGATGTGCTCAGCACAGTCAATGGTTCTCTCTCAAATGGCCTACTTTGGTTCACTCTCACTCTGAATCTCCATCAGCATAATGCATCTAAACAAATTCAGATGTCTCCCCACATGTGACTGCCATCACCAGATGTAATTTATTTGTCATTTTCCACCAAGCTTTCCTTCGATGTCTTAGGGCTTCAATGCAAGATTTGGGAATGAAATACTTCATGGAATTATTTGTTTGCATTATTGTGTGAATGCTTTGCTGCATTCACACTAGTGACTCTCCTGCTCCTTTCCATACATTTTTTGGCACGCAAAAACACCATAATTTCTGCCATTTCAGCAATCTTGCTATCAAAACGTTCAGCTCATTCAGGACATTGCTGCTTGTACTTTTGGTATTCATATGCTTTATAGTTTTTGAAATAAAAAATATGTCTCATAGGAACTGAATGAGAAATTCTTTATATCCTTCACAAACTTTGTGCACTTTAAAACCTATGAACTTCTGCATACTTTCAGCTAGAGACACCATTCAAACTTTAAAATGTTAAGCAAAGATTGAGCAGTTTATGGTGTAGTCAACTTTTTCAATCACCCTATGGTTTTTACACAAATAGAGTTCAAGTTTTATGCACATTTGACATTTTTAAATTTTCCATTTAACTCAATGGATGTAATGTTCCAGATCTAGAGTGGATGATGTCACAGCTAGAGTGGGGCAGTTCCATTTTTTAAGATGAAAATTTTCCCGACAAACTGCCATTACTCTTGTCACAGAGATACAATGTTTTCAGCAAAACGTATGAAACTGCCTCTGATTGAAAAATGTGACAGTCAAACCTGTGGGGCAAACACATTTGCCCCTTCAGCCCATAGTCCAAAACAAAATTCACTCACTTTCCCTATTCCTGCCCACATTAAATCTTCTCACCGGTTTTACACCAAATCATGTTTTTAACTTGTGATTGTAAGAACATCTGGAACCTACAGACAGGAAACTAGCACACATTGTAGCCCAAAGGCTTGTGAGTCGTCTGTAAGGACAAGAGTGAGGCGTGTGGATTCATGAGCAAACATTTTACTTAACAAGGGCAAAACATGACAAGGTCATAATCCAGGCAAGGGCAACTCAAGGAGCAAGGCGAGAGGCGACAAGACAGGCAAAGAACAAAAACCAGGCAAAGAACAAAAAAGAGGCAAAGAACAAAAAAGAGGCAAAGAACAAAAACCAGGCAAACAGAACCATGGGCCGCTTGGACTCAACAGTCACTAGGAAGTTCAAGACTACACATGGAACAGAGAGGTGATCAGGCATATATGCAGTGGTGGTGATGAGCTGATGAGAAGCAGCTGGTGCAGACAAGATGGCAGCGGTCCGATGCATGCTGGGAGTTGGAGTGCTCAGAGGAACAGAGGCTGTTAGTATTCTGGCGATGGCTCCCTCTGGTGGTTGGAGAGGGAATCGGATGACCGGTTGCTGACACGTTTACGGGCTCAACTTTTTTGATAAATGAAAGAGTTTGGAAGACATGAAATGTTTTTTGGAGTTAGCACATATTGAAGACGTGCCATTGGATAACATGGTGTTTTTAGCTCACCAGAGGGAAAAAATATAAACTTTATAATTAAGACGAATAAAATGTATATCACTGAATTTTTCAACTTTTGAGGTTTTCAAAACTGAAAGAATGGGCTCTATGCACGGAGCTGTGTGACGTATTTCTGGTTTAAAATGAGACCGCTATTTTATTTCTGGTTGTGGCTGACTGTATGCATCGACTTAGCAAATCTCTGTGTACTGTTCCTGGTAATGTCTAATTTTGGTTATATTTTACATGGTCGAAGTTATTTGCCCGTATTTACAAGCGACCAGCATAAATAGTGATTTGGCCACACGTAATACGTGCAGCAAAGATGCACATTGCTGCTTTGCTTGCATGTATTTTAAGGCTGGATTTTCTTATTGGTCGCACGTATTTTTAATTATGCTGAAAGTTAAAGACACACTAGAATAGGTGTGTGAAAGGTGTTCTCCGTATTTGATCCATCCCCTGGTGGACCGGGGAGCTACAGACATCCAAAAAGGCAAAGTTTGCCTCCTGAAACACCAAACACCCAAAGTCACAAAACGCTGCCATGTACTGTATGATCACATGACTTCTGGAGATGAAACGTAGAGACGTTAAAACATTTAAACCAATTCAACTGAACTAGGCAGAAGCCCATCAGAGTTCAGATCAAGGAGGTCATTTATTCCAATCACACCCCTCCAGGTGACAATGCCTTTGTCCATATAGACATTGAAGTTCCCCAGGAGGACAATGGTTTCCCCAACTCTGAGAGACACCAAAAAGGCCGGTACTCCAAACTGCTGTTTGGCTCGTAAGCTGAAACCAGAGTCAGAGACCTGTTCCCCACCAGAAGGGACACGACTCTCTTGTCCACCGGGGTGATTTTCAACACTTGGCAGCTGAGCTGGGGATCACAAGTAACCCCACACTTGCCCGCCGCCTCTCACCATGTGCAAGTCCAGAATGGTAGAGAGTCCAACCGCTCTTGAGGGACTGAGTTTCATAGCTCAGGCTGAGCGTGCAGGTGAGCCTAACGAAATCTAGCCAGCACATCTCAACCTCCCACACATGCTCAGGCACCTTCCCTTCTAGAGAGGAGACGTTACATGTCCCAAAAGTCAAGTTCCATGGTTGGAGTTTTGGCTGCTGAGGCACCCGCCATAGACTGCTCCCCAAAACACATTGCGCTGGCCTCGTTTAGCTGTCCTCCAGATGGCGAGCCCACTAGAGTGATCCCACATGGTTTTTTCAGGCTGGACCCAACCACGGTCATGGGAGGAGCCCTGGTCACATGGCCTGTGAGCTCCAACTCCAGGCCTGGCTCAAGAGTGGGGCCCTGGTGGAGCCAATCTGGGGGACGTAACAGAATAGGAGCATATAGGGGATCCTACCAGTGGCAAAAGCCCCAGAGAATATAGCTTCTGGGAACATTCCAGCTCTCAAAGCCCCTCACCACGTTAAGGTGGCGGTTCATGCACTAAAACTTCCAGATTTAAAAAAAAAAAAAACCTCAGAATGACAGGTTATATTTCGTCTTTATCTCTAGCAGCTGCAATAATCTTGGTTGAATCACAAAAACAACACCCACCTCTGCATGTATCTGGACTTGGGACTGGCACATGAAAACACTGGATTGTGAACTCGTGGTTGCATTACTGTTATTTAATTTTTTTTATTTCATCTTTGCTTTTTTTCCTTTTTGTACTTTTTAAAGATGTTTTGGGGTCTTTTTTTTTGGTCTGTTTTCTGTTCTAATTATTTTTATTTATTTATTTTTGGGGGGGCGGTCTTTTTTGTTTTCTTTTTTCCAATTGATGTACCTTTCTTTTTTTGTTTGTGGGAAACCAGAGTGGTTTAGGGCTTAGTTTTAATGTGGGGAAACTGGAGTGCCTCGAGAAAACCCACAAGTGGTTCCACATATCTTTTAGGTTACATGAGATGTGAAGAACCTCCTCATTCTGGTGAAGACCCTCCTAAGTCTTTAGAAGCGCTTTGGTCTTTTCTCTAGTTTTGTTTCTTTGAAAGATCCATCTTTTTCTTCTTCCTTGCTGCCAGTTTGAGTTTCTTCTGGGGTTTGGTTCAGGGTGATTTCTGAGGAACCAGGGGGTATTGACTCTTCTTCTGTTGGTGGTGGACCATCCTCTGTGATAGCACCTGGTACATCACCAACAGAAGAAGAGTCAATACCCCCTGGTTCCTCAGAAATAACCCTGAACCAAACCCCAGAAGAAACTCAAACTGGCAGCAAGGAAGAAGAAAAAGATGGATCTTTCAAAGAAACAAAACTAGAGAAAAGACCAAAGCGCTTCTAAAGACTTAGGAGGGTCTTCACCAGAATGAGGAGGTTCTTCACATCTCATGTAACCTAAAAGATATGTGGAACCACCTGTGGGTTTTCTCGAGGCACTCCAGTTTCCCCACATTACGTTTAAAAAGAACTGTTTGCCTAGCCTAAACCACTCTGGTTTCCCACATACAAAAAAAGGAAAGATCCATCAATTGAAAAAAAATAAATAAAAGACTCAAAAAAAACTTATGTAAAAAAAAAGTAAAAAAGATGTTTTAAAAAGTTACAAAAAGTAAAAAGCAACCACATGAGTTCACAATCCAGTGTTGTCATGTGCTGGTCCCAAGTCCGGGTAAATGCAGAGGGTTGTTTTTGTGATTCAACCCATGTTATAGCAGCTTCTAGAGATAAAGAGGCAATAAACCTGTCATTTATGAATTCTGATTTTTTTATTATTCTGGAAGTTTTGGGTCATGAACTGCCACCTTAAGGTGCATTCGCACCAAAGACGTTTCACACGGCCAATTCGCGTGGCCCGCCCCTTTCTCGCCGCATAGAGAATTCGCTGCTTGCTGCATGGCCAAAATGTGTTCCCTATACTTGCCCCCTCATTCGTGTGTGGGAGGAGCTAGCAGCTAATGTTTGTAGCCTGATTGCTACATGGAGCTGAATCTGTTTGTCTCTGCTAGTTATAAAAAATGTGCTTTTTTTCCAACATTTTTAATTTAAAGAATCTTTATTTTTTTTCTAATCTTGTCTCTTTTAATACTAATTTTGCTCACAGATGTAGACACACAATTCCCACATTTAGATACACACTGAAAAATAATGATAATTAGTCGTAGTTTGATCAGAAAATGTTTGCTGCTGTGCTTTTTTTCTGATGCACTGCAGAATGAAATACTGTTGGTCACAAGATCCAAGTACGCATTCTGCAACTTCAGAAACGATACTGAAACTGCTGCATCTCATGCCTCTCAGAAACATAATTTAGTATGTTCTGGTACAGAACAGAAGAATGGACTAGAACATTATTTATTCATTATTGGATAAAGCCATTGAACTGTTCAAACTAGTTTTTTTCCCACTTCATAGATATTTTTTTAATTACTGAAGAGTAAAAAGGTGAAAATCCAGAAAGACTGCTTGTTAGGACGCACTGCGACCATCTTTTATCTTTTGTTAAAGTGTTCTCAGTGCTCGTTTAATTTAAATTGTGTCATTTTTAGCCAAACTCAAAAAACTTGTGTGATAGGACATTCTTTCTGCAGAGCGGAAGGAGTTCATTAGAAATTCAGCTTTAACTTGTGGATGAAACCATTTGGCTCAGAGCAACCCCGCCCCCCTTCCCTTTCGGTGAGAGCTCGGAGCAGGGTGCTTATTGCTCGCCTATTGTATTTTCATTGTCATAAATACGATCTTTTTCAAACTGCATTTTTTTCATTCTGTCCTGATTCACAATGATTTGAATAACAAATACTCAGAAAAACAACACTGGGCTTAATTTTCTCAATGTTTGTCCTAAAATATTCCAGAAAAACATGTTAAAAACACCAGAATCACAATTTTCATTGGAGTGGGCCTTTAAAGATTTTCTCAGAAAGGGACATTTTTCACAAACGTCATCAGTATTTTAAAAGGTAAATAATGTGTCTAAGTGCAAAATTGCCTCTGGTGGTTTTAGGTTGGTGTTTGGCAGGGGAGCCACCATCAGTGTATGACTGTGTGTGCATGTGGGTGACTGTGACTGAAAAGCCCCTTGGACCTATTTATAGGTGTCAAAATTGTTCAAATTAAGAGATATGAAGACTGCAACTGACTGAATTAAATGTTTAGATACTTTAGTCCAACAGTTCAAGTCTGACTCGTAGGACTTTTACTGGTCTAAATATTTGCTCCTCTGATTCGCCTGCTCCATCTGTCATTGGAATGCTTTTGATAAAAAAGCAGAAAACGAGAGAAAATACCTGGAGGAGCTTATTGAGATGGGTGCAAGGCTCCATGGAGGGCACGGGGCTGGTGGCTGCTGGAATAAGGCAGAAGGTATGAGGGCACCAAAAGGACACAACGAGAAAGGCTCCGAATACAGTCATTACCCACCCAGGGTTATTCCTCTCTGGCCCATTAGCTGCTGGGGGCCGTGACCAATTGGGTTTTGTTGCTCCTAGCAGGGTCATCCAGTGGTGGTCTGGGCCTTTTCTATAATGGACGCTCACTCAGCCATCCTCACAAAAAAAAAAAAAAAATCTCTGTGACTCCCTCTCCTCACCCTCTCTGTCTAAAAGGAGCCAGTCAGGCAAGAAAGAGAAAGAGTGAAAAGTGATCATGAAAAGAGATTTGTTGCAAGACGTGCAGGGAAGTGATCGTTTAGCCACACGTGGATTCAAGTGACTCCGTGGAGGTGGGTCTTGTCAACCCTTTTGACTCGCATGCTAATTCCACATTAAATTGTTCTGAAAGTCTAAGGATGTCAGCACTTGGAAGACAAACTTATAACTTCCACAACTGGGGACGTGCAGTTTTTAAGTAAGACAAGAGAACATCTAAAAGGCCAAATAAAATTACCGAGCATGTATGATCACTTAACTTCGGTGGTAAAAATGATGCTACAACAAAAAGAACGGTACCAGAAACTCATCTAACAATACAACTTTTTACATTTTCCCTCAAATTTGTCTCTAAGAGTCATTTTGTGGGCTCACCACTCCGCCAAATGAATAAATTAAAGGGCCTTTAGTTCCTGGAATGTATATGCATACAGGTTTCTATAATATAATAGCTGTAATTTGCATGCATAAATGCATATTCTTTATAAAACAAAGTATGCATGCCATTCTGTGTGGGGGTGGTTTCTGTCCAGTCCCAGACTGAACAAAAGGCCAGTTAGCCACCTAGCGTGCTGCTAATTCTCCATGTCAAATACAAAAGCTGCAATTATATGGTAATCAGTGTTGGTGCCTCATACCTTTTTGCTGCTTTCTGCCAGTGAGTGTCTGGCTGATCTTTTCCTGAGGGAGACAGTTAGTCACGGTTTATTATTGACCTATTAGACATCTGTCTTACTGCCAGAAAGAAAGCAGTCAGCTCACAGACCGCGCTGCGCTCAACGAAGGGCAGAAAATTAGTGAAACTAAAAACCAAGTTAGTCACTTTCTAAAAACTACATTAACAAACCAATCAAAAAATGCTGTCTTGTTGCCTCTTTGGACAAGTTACACTATAAATATAAACATTTGATCAGTTGCGATTACTCTGGCTTTCATGGTTACACTACGGCGGCCCTGAAGTCCAAATCACACCAACAAAATCACATGACATTAAAGATGACAACGACAACTAAAAAAGCAAAAAAAATAAAATTTTAAAAAACAGCATTGCATTTTAGAAAACACAAAATTCCAGAAACCAAAAGGTTAAAAACATTTCGGAAAACAAAAGTAATTTTCAGAAAACAAAATGAAACATGAAACAAAATGAGAAACCGGAAAAGGAATTTTGGGATACCGCTGATTGGATGATGATATCCAGTATGACTTAATGTTAAATAACTTTCAGTTAAAATGTCATCCTCCAATCAGCGATATCCCATCCTTATCTTTTGTGTTTTGTTTTGTAACATTTTATATTGATTTCTGTAAATTATTTTTGTTTTCTGAAATAATTTTTGCTTTCTTAAGTTTTGGTTTCTGGAATTTTGTTTAGTTTTCTAAAATGTAATGCTGTTTTTTTAGTTATTGATTGCGATCTTTAGAATGTTTTCTCACCGAGCGATTTGTGGATGTGATATGCACTTCAGGGCCACCGTACCAAAACACTTTATCCATCTTGGGATGGAACCCAAGTTCTTTTAATACTGGAAAATGTCATGATGCAATTGGAATCACACTATTGGAATATTTTTTAACCAAAAAGCTTCAGAGGAATGAGCACCTACTTTTGCGGCTTTATTACCGACAGCTGTGTTACATTTATGTAATGATCCAAATATGTCAGCTCAATACTGGTGCAGTCCCCCACCAGTCCCCCCCCCCCCCAACGTCACACCCACACAGACCCCTTGGCCAACCCCCCCCATAGAGTCCCCACCCCTGGAAAGCAAAGCTCTCTTTGTTAACCTAATGTGCTTTTACCAGTTGCTTTCTGCCAGGGAGACATCTGCTGTGTGCAACCAGTCAATATTGTGAGGACAGTTCAAAGCGGCCAGTTCATTATCTGTGTCAGCTTAACAACCCAAAGGTAGCGGTCTAAGGGACACAAGGAGGTGGAGGAGGAGGGAGAGGACCAGAGGAGGGGGGCACAATGTGTGAGGACACAATGGACTCCTCATTAACTAGTGATTTATCATGATGGGATGCCCAGTTCAACCTTTGGCCCTCTTCGGGCACACACCTCTAGAACCTCCCTTAAAAAGGACTCCTATTGTGAGAAAAGGGACTTTAAAGAAAAGAACTGAGAGTAAAATCACAACACTAAACAACAACGTAAGGAGTAAAAGAAAAGGAAACAAATGTGAAAAAGAGTTGGCGCTCTCCAGCTTTTTTCAGCATATTTTGTTTTATGAACGAGACTGTAAGACTTCCTTATGTTTTTCAATGTTTTTTTAAAATAAAAGTTGGATAAACTGGAGGACAAAAAAAGCAAATTAACAATAGTTATCCACATAAGGGAACTCTTGAGGGCTGCCTCCCCTCAATCACAACATGCAATCTAGCCTTGCACCTGACACACCCTCTATTTCCTGATTCAGGCTTTATGAAAGTCAAATTTCAGTCATGATGATATCATAGATGTCAGAAAGCCTCTAAAGATGCATGCACACATGGGAGATCAGAGTTCCTCCTCAGCCGCGTTGCTATCACAGAAACAAAGCCGTCTTTTTTCACATAAAAGCTGTATAATGAGCATTTAATGTATGGCCTCTCAAAATGCAAGAGAATATTCAAGGTGGCCCATGTGGTGGTTTGTAAAGCTGCTGCACGACGTAACACACCCCTTTTCACTCGCTTTTGCTCCATCCTTTGCATGCAAACCCCCTCCCTCTTTCCTTTTCTGAATCCATTTGCCTAAATCAATCTCACAGGAGGCGGTCGTGGATAATGTACCAGCCAGGGTTTGTAAACCGTTTTGTTAACAATGCATTTTGAAAAGAAAAGGGGAGAGATAAAGCGAGACGGAGCCAGTGAGGGAGACGTAGAGAAACGGGCAGAAGGGTGCTGAAAGAGGAACAGTTGGGTGGGTGTGGTACCCAGCCCTGCTTCGGACAGGCCCTGTCGACTGGTGACACCCCTGTCCCATCTCCTCCTCCCTCAGCAAAAGTCTAATTCTGTCCAGGCCTTGCTTTAGTCACACCACCTGCTTCTACTCTTCTTTGCTACACTCCCACCCGTCCACTGACAGGATGAACAGACGGAATAAACTAAACCCTTGTAACTCAGTGTAGCAAAGCCACCCACATGTAAACACAGGTCATGTCAGGATGCTTCAGCAGACACTAACTACTAAAGACCAAAAAGAGATAACTGCGGTTTCTTTTAGTTTTTTATCTGCTGTGGTTAGTTGTAATAGAGAAACTAGGCAGATCAAGAGTTCACATCTCAGACACACTGCTTATGGTCCCTATATGCAGCGTAAATGGAACAACTTTGTTTTATTTGTACTCAACACCAGTCATTTAGGACAGTGCTTCCCAAAAATCATGACTTTATCAAAGAGTACATAAGTGGCATTTTATTTTGAAAATTAAGTGGATTCCCTATGGTTTATTGTCCTAACCTTTCTTTTGCTAGATTTCCACTCTGCTTGATTTTATTAACATAAATGTGAGTAACTCAGTCATGGCGGGATGGCATAAAAGACCCTGTCATTCTTCAGTGTTCAGTTCTGACTGCCTCATGACCTCCTTTGGTGCTGTGACTTGAAAGAGTCCCATTCATAGCAGAAGATGTGCTTAGACTTTTGACTTATTAGAAAAAACAATTCACCAAAAATCTTTAACAAGAAAGACACAAATATATTGATGGACTGCAGTTTGTCAAAGTATTATGCTGTGTTCACGTGAAGTTTCTTCTGTCTCCTCTTTTTTAACGTGCCTCAAAGTCACTTCTATTTGCATGTCAAAAAGTGTGTTTATGTGGGAGGAGCTACCACCATCCTTTATTTTATAGGCTCTTTGCTACATTATGGAAGACACGGATGATGATGAGAGAGGGTTGTATTTTAAATGGACCATAAATCTATTAATATTTTCAAATATCAACAATGGGCCTACGATGCGGCGAGCCTTCTGCTGAGTTCACACCATGCGCGATTCAAATTTGGTTCGGACGCCTCTCTTTCGATGTAAGTCAAATTTGACGCTTGATACCTTTCCCACAAATGTGTTCAAAAAATAGACACTCTATGCATGTGGGAGGAGCTACCGCCCAAAATGTATCGCTACATGGAGGCATTGACGGGAAGAGATCATCAAGTAAATGATGCGATCTTTTTACCATCTGGATGAAAATAAAGAAAAATATAAAGTTCAGGAGGAGAACGATCAGATTCTCCTTCATGCTGGGTTTGGACCCCACCCATTGATCCTGTCATCAACACTTCACGGGCCACAAGCTGATTCTCTGATTGGTTGACGAGATGCATCTTCTTGACCAAAGTTCACATTTTTGAACTCTCAATACGCCGCAACATCTAAATCGTGCTGCAAAGCACAGACCACTGCGCCTCAAGCTCAAGTCGCGCCGCAGGACCTCTGATTGCTTCTGTACATTGACTTAACATGAAACCAGATGCTCCTGATGTGTGCATGGCGTCCGATTTCAATGCAGCTTTATGCCTTTATCCAGCTTTTACAGGTGCTGCAGGTTTTGCCTTGTCCGGGTCTATGGAGGATTGTAGAGAGAAGCAGCAGCATCTTAAAGCGAGTCCTGGTATGTTTTTCAGTTCCTTTGAGGCTCGTGCGGCTACTTTGAGAGATGCCATCGTACCAATGTATCATTGTCTTGTGTATTGTAAAGTATTTTTAAGGATAATGTAATTTATACGCACTTACGACATTCGAGTGAGGCTATCATATGGTCCTCCTAACGCAGAACTATGTTATATTTTGCTCTTGTAAGATACGTGTATTGGCTCCTTACTAACCATGTGAAAATGCTACACGCACAGGGTGTGTAGAGGATATTTCAAGTGCCTGTAGGAGATCTGCAGGATGTCTACACAAAATTCAATCTGATTACTTAATTTTCTAATTTCTAACAGTTGGGTTGCAAGCAAGCAGCACACAGGTGCCCGAGGATTGCGCAATAACACACACTTATCACTTGAACAGCACCAACAGGCTCCTTGTGTAGTGCAGGTTTCAGGAGGGGTGAAAAAATGAAAGATCCATACGACTCACCTACTTAACCCTTACTTTACCCTTGCATGTTGTTTAAGTGTTCGCTACAGCCTATCACCTGCAGAACGCCCATCAAAAAAAATGTGCATGAATGTTTTGGCTCTTCCATATTTTTTGTGACAGTCTTATTCCAAAAAGGATAACAAATATTTACAGCATTTATGTCCTCAACTTTCTACACACCGCCCCATAGTTTTTATGAAGTTGTATAAGTGTATTAAAAATAAAAATAAAAATCTGATAAATTACATGAACAAAAGTATTCATGCCTTTACCATGAAGCTCAAGCTCAGCTATACGTACATGTTGTTCCCACTGAGCATCAGTGAGATGCTTCAGCAGCTTCACTGGAGTCCACCTGTGGCCCATTCGGCTGATTGGACATGATTTGGAAAGGTACACACCTGTCTATAAGGTCCCAGGGTTGCCAGTGCCTGTTAAAGCACAAGCATGTCATCAAAAAGAAGACAAAGGAACTGTCTGTAGGCCACAGAGAGAGGATTGTCTCCAGGCATGAGGCTGGAGAAGTCTACAGAAAAGGCAAACATCTGCTCCTTTGACAGTTCCATGAGCACATTCATAAGTGGAAGATGTTTGGAACCACCAGGACTCTTCCTAGAGCTGGTCAGTCATCTAAGCTGTTCCTCTGTAAAGAGAGGAGAACCTTCCAGAATAACAACCATCTCTACAGTAATCCACCAGTCAGACCTGTTTGATAGAGGGGCCAGAGGGAAGCCACTCCTTGGTATAGAAAATAAATAAATCCAAAAGGCACCTGAAGGATTCTCAATAATGAAATTATGTGGTCTGATGAGACAAAAACTGAACTCTTTGGAATTAATCCGAGGCATTACTTTTGGAGAAAACCAGTCACTGCTCATCACCAGGCAAATGCCATCCCTACAGTGAAGCACGGTGGTGGCAGCATCATGCTGTGGGGATATTTTTCAGCAGCAGGAACTACTAGTCGGATAGAGGGAAAGATGAATGCAACAATAACTCAGTGACTCTTCTTGAGGGGCCCAGCAAGAGCCCAGACCTGAAGCCATTGGAATAACTCTGGAAAGTTCTGAAAATACCACCATCATCCCCATCCAACCAGATGGATGGAGCTTGAGAGGTACTGCAAAGAGGAGTGGGTGAAACTGTCCAGAGATGAGTAGGCCAAGCCTGTCGCATCAGTTCAAAATGACTTGAGGCTGTTATTGCTGCCAAAGGTGCATCAATACAGTATTGAACAAAGGCTGTGATTCCTAGTGTAATACCTCAAATTTCAAAATTGGCAGCAATTTCAAATAAAATGTTTTTCATATTTTTTTATGGGGTGTTTTCCCTTAAAGTAGTGATTTGACCATGTAGCTGATGAAAATACTCTCATCTTTGCTGGACAGCTTGAATTTACTGGAAAAGAGAGAAATATCAATGCTTTTATTCTGTTGTTTTAAAAGATTGCAAAATGTTAGAGGAAATAAAGCTTATTTTAACCATCCAGTATCGTGTTATATTTAAATGATCCTGCAACAATTTTCTCTTATACTTTAAAGCTTAGGTCTAATTTATTTATGCTGCAAATCTTATGCATTTGAGAAGGTAAGGTCAATCACTAGAACAGAGAAGGCAAAATTCAAGAAAATAGGTTTATACAGCCTAGATCTTTCCAAAACATAAATAGAAAAAAATATGCAAGGACTGCAGAATTGTGTTTGTTTATAGATGTACTTGCTTTTAATCACACAGTATTTTGTTATATCCAGGAGGTCATCTGCCTTTGTTCAAGTTAGTAGTGACACATCCCATCAGCTGAGACCTGTTCCTCCATGTTCCCTTCACTAAGCCACTTTGTGCATCAAGCTGGTATCAGTTTAACACCACATTCCCCCAGGATGCTCTCTGATCTCCACCAAAGCACCCATTACTGGATCATAAGCCCCAGCACAGACGACCCTGGAAAGGAATCCCCAGCAGACTCCTGCGTCCACAATGACTTGCAACATAAGCCCCCCCAGTAATTGCCTATTAGCCCATGTCCCCTGACAGCCGCTAGCAGAGTAGCATGTGGAGCTTCAACATGCTACAAGAACTATCATTGAAGGTTTTCTACAGTTGCTTCCCCTAATTGGCTATGAGGGGTATTAAGATAGGTCATGACTTTGGGGAATTAATAGTGACATCTGACCTGATGTACACTTAAATTTGAAGGCAGAACCACATTCTCCAGAGATTTAGGTTAAGATCTAAAGATTAATAGGCTATTATAATACAGACTTCTGATGTGAAGACACATTTTACTTTCTAATCTCCTCCTGAAGTACACATGTCAGGGAAGATTTTTCATGTACGGCAGATTTTAATTCTAAGAAAGCGAGCCCAAAAAAATATGAAAAGATTCTGATTTTATCATGTCACTGTTTAATCAGTTAAGCTGCATTTCTTAAAAGAAACTTGAAATAATTACATTGTAGCACTACATATACCGCACACTGAACACTACGCAATGTTGTAATATTTAAAGATAATAAAAAATATGTAACTTTTAATGAATCCTTTTAATTTTTTTGGGCCTTCTTATTTAAGTGATCTACTTTTAAAGTATGAGCCCTTGAGGACCCTGAGGTCCTCCGGCGCTGGCCTTTTAGTTGTCCCTAAGGTGAGGACCAAAACTTACGCTGAGGCTTCGTTCTGCTATTATGGTCCTCGCCTGTGGAACAGCCTGCCGGAGAGCCTCAGAGCCGCAGAGACCGTAGAGACTTTTAAGAAAAAGCTCAAGACCCACCTTTTTAATTTCACTTTTAGTTGCTTTCATCTGCTTTTTTATTCTATTGCTTTTTATATGTTTTATTTTATGTATTTAATTCTGTTTCATGCATTTAATCTTATTTTCAATTTCATCTTTGTAAATACATCTTATGTATTTAATTTTTACATACTTTAATTTTAGCCCCAGTGTTTCCTGTGGGGATCTTTTGTGCCAGGGTTTGCTAGCTTGGTCTGGGGTTGTTGCCATGGTTGTCGCCCTTGCTGGGGCGGCTGGAATTCTACATTGCAGCATTATGGCTGTGGAGTGGACACCGTTGCTGTCCCGGTCTGGGTGGGCACTGTGGCAGTGTTACTGTGGCCGAGCTGCTCCTTGTATGACCGATTCCCCTACTCTTTTTCTTTACAGGAGAGCCAAGCCATAAGTTTATTTCATACGTTTATTTTAGAAGTTTTTTCTTTTTTTTCCTGTATTCATTATGTGCAATGTCATGGGTTGTTGTGTTAACGTAGGGGAGGGAGAGGGGAAGGGTGAAGGGTGGGTTGGGTTAGGTTGGATTTTTATTGTTTATGTTTTTGTTTTTATGTAAAGGGGTTGTGCAATGTATGAGAAGCACTTTTTATAAATAAAGTTGGATTTGATTTGATTGATGCGTTTTATTCCTTTGGTGTGTTTGTACACAAATGTACCATCCAAAAGTACAATACCATCAACCATTTTATAATCAAAATTATTATCAAACTGTCCTAATATCACATATAAAATTCTTAATGCCAAATAACATGCTTCTTCCTTTCTGAGAAGGACAGTCAAAGGCAGGTATGGCCAGCTTTGCTTAGTCTGTTTAGTTTAGTAACCAGCTATTGCTTATACTTTGTGATTGACTTGATATTCTTCTGTACAATTACCAGTGTGAAGCCCATTGACAAAAATAGTGGGCAATGCAAATGAAATTGAATTAAAATGAATCCAGAAATGATTTTTAGCAGAGGATAATTCCTATAATCTAAGAGGATGTCATGGTGCCACCCTTGCTACTCCTTATTGGACCCAGCTGTCTGCACGCATCATCATCATGTCCACTGCTTCTTAAGACGGGCCTCCTCCGCGGGGCCCTGGCCCTGGGGGGTCTGCCTGCGCTGGATGGGCGGCCCGGCTGCACCTGGGGGCTGGGATCACTCCTTCTCCGGCCCTGGGACGGGGTGGGGCAACCCTCTTGGGGCCTGCGATTGCTCCAGGTAAAGCCTACCATTGCGGGGTCTGGGGGGAGCGGGCCAGGGGAGGGGATGTCTGTGGGCAAGAGGGGGGGTCCACTACCAGTACGGGACCCTAGGGGCTTCCTCGGGCCCGCTGGTACCTGACCAGGTAGCTACAGGGGCGGTGCTTGGGGGGGAGGGGCTGGGGCTTGCCCTGGGGGCTGGCCCCCTCTGGGCTCCTCTCTCTTTGTGGGGGGTGTGGGGCCTGGGGGGTTGGCTTTCGGGCGGTGGGGCCTCTGCCCTGGGGAGACTTGGGCCCAATGCTGGGGGGGCGGGGGGACGGTTGTTTCATCATCGGGGTTCAGTTTGGTAGCTGTCCCCGACCTTCCCTCCTTCCTCATACGACCACTTATTAGGTTGGAAGGGGGGGCGTGCTTGCGGAATACCTCGTGGGGCCGAGCCACTTGGCAGTGGTCCCCCCTCCATGGTCTCCGCACAGTTTCGCCCCCTTCTCTTGGTTTTAAATGCACCTTAGACACGTAGGACCCTTGGTGGGGGGTGCTAGGACATCACTGCCAGCAAGCAGGAGATGTCCTCTCAGTGCTCTACCCTCCAATTTTAACTGCACCGTAGACATTTAGGGCTCCTTGGTGAGAGGGCGATTGGACATCCCTGTAAGCAATCAGGAGATGTCCTCAGTGCCGTGCTCGCCAATTTTAACTGCACCCTTTATTACACACACCTTTCAACCACAAGAAACACACCTCAACACACACACAAATACATTACACAAGGAAGGTGGGACTACTGATCTTCTGTCCCCTACCCCATCCCTGGTGGAGGGAACAGGGCCTTCAGCAGCGGTG